>CM076573.1:485584184-485719312 GCA_034641835.2 Pinus albicaulis
CGGAAAGGCAGAGTCGCATGCAAGCTAGGGTTTCTTCAGAGAGGTTTTCGGCATCCCAACCCTTCTCATGAAATATTCTAATTAGGAGACAAAAAGTTATTTATTTTCTTGTGAAGGATAAAAAGTCATTTATTTTGTTGGTTTATTTAATTATACAGATAGACCTGATTATGTTGAAAAAGAGGGTGCTAGAAATTTACAGTTTTTTTATTACAACTATGATGTTTATGTTTAAGATTTAATTTAAAAAATTATTTTATTTTGAAATTTTCTAATAAAATTAATTAAGTTACTTGTAAATGGGGATTTTTTTGTTATCTGTATTATTAAAAAGATTTTTAATCATATATTTCAATTTTAAGATTTGAATTTATGTTAATTTTGCTAGCATAATTGTTTTTATTTTTTACATTAGTGTTCTAAGCTTATCAACATTCATCAACCATTTAACTTATATAGTTGAGTTAATAGTACATATAGTCCCACATCCTTATCTCATAGTCTTAAATATAAACCTAATTCGCATGATAAAAATGATCTAAAATTTAAATAATATACGTATAAAAATTATATAAAATCAAACTTAAGTAAGTAATTTAGATGAAATTGATTTATTACACTTCATTTAAATTTTAAGTTATAATTTTTTTATGGTATATATTCCAGTTTTGAGCGTTAAAATTTAAATTGTGAGTATAAAAATTATATAAAATCAAACTTATATATCTAATTTAGATGAAATTAATTTATTATACTTCATTTAAATTTTAGCTTATAATTTTTGTATATATTCGAGTTTTGAGCGTTTTCAAAATAATTTGAATGTATGTATTTAAATAAGATTTAATATGAAAAAATATAATTAAAAATATTAACCTAAATAATTATAAATTTCAATAAAATATTAATAGAAACTTATATATCTAAAAAAAAAATATTTTCTATTTTAAAAAAATATCAATTAAAAAAAAACTATATATTTATCACATACTTTATAAGTAATGTATTAAAAAATCGCTAAATTTTATCTCATTATAAAATTTCTAAAAAGTAGTATTATCAAATTTGAATACTTTGATTAATATTTAGAAAAATTTTATATAGACATTATATTATTTTTATTTTTTTTTAATTAAAGCAAAATTACTCAAAATTGATGATGATGGCTCATGTCCACCAAGATCGATATGGTTTTGGGAACTTAAGAAGGCAAAACATTACTCGATATTCTTTAGCATTTTATTTCTATGCTCAAAAAACATTAAGAGAAGCATTACAAGATCAGTATAGTTTTGTTGACTTAAATGGTCAATAAGATTAGTATTATAAAAAATATTTTGAAAATTAGATCGAATGTGATTATAAGATGGACAATCTGACATAAAGTGTTTTTCATCTTCAAACTTCTTATTGTCACAAAGGTGACAAACTCTTTCGTCCCAGTGTGTTTTGGGAATTGACAAATGCACAATTTCACTATGAAGTTCATGAGAATTTATTCTTATTTTAGCAATGATAATTTTCTTCTTAACATTAGATAAGCCAGATAGATACTCTTGATTTTTGACATCGAGGTTGATCATCTCCCTATGATATCTTAGTTTCCTTTTTCCCTCTAACTCTTTATTAACCCACAAATTCTACTTCAATTTTGAAGTGATAATATTTTTAATATTATCCTTGATAAGAAAAATGATATCTTCCTTTATCCCCCAATGGTCTAACTAAGACTATGCATCTTTATCCCATCCCCAATTAAGTCAAAGGTGGGGTTTTTGGAAATGTGTAATTTTATGAACTAAAATAGTTATATTGCAAATCATGCGAGACATGTACAATTTTTTTTTATCTTTATGGCTTGGAAAAAATATAATTTAATGTGAGTAGACAACACTCAACTACAAATACACAAATATATCATGTGTTTGCATACTTTTTTCACCTTTTTGTTAATAGATAAAAAGGAGAATAGCTTCTATGCAGCATAGTCCCTGCTTCTACTGCTATTTAATTGATTTTTTTTTCATAAAGTTCTTCGTAGAGTGAAAGCTATCTTTCGACTCAATAACAGTTATCAATCAGCCGTATTATTAATTGATAAATATGTTCGCATTAAAGGCTTTTATTCTTAATTTTTTAGTAATTGGTGATCTTTTAAGTGTAAATAATGTTTATCTTCGTATTTCCGAATATCTCTTTGTTTATCAAAACATATTCCATATTTGCTATTCGCAATAACATTGTCTATCCTTATATTATTGATAATATTTTAGTTGCAAATAATGCATATTGTTGTTATTTAATTGATTCATTGTGTGGAGGAAGCTTTGAAGCCTTCATTGTGTGGATGTTCGCATTTCGCATTGAGTACTTCCATTGCTAATATTAGAGTGGAACTCTATTGTGCGGAGAAAGCTTTCAATGTGCGGATCGCTTCACTTAGCACAAAAGAATTTTATTGCTAATATTTTAGTATTAAATAATGCATATTTGCTCAAAAACATTGTATATACTTAGATTAATCATAATATTTTAGTTGTAAATTATGCATGCTATTGCTATTTAATTGATTAAATATTCCAATATTAAAAATGCATACTTTATGGTTATATTGTTAATAATATTTTAACTGTAAATAATGCATATGTTAATAATATTTTAATTGGAAATAATGCATAATAATATGTTTCAAATAAGGCATATGTGCATAAGTGTGGAGGAAGCTTTCAATGTCACTAAAGGCTTTTATTGATAATATTTTAGTATTAAACGATGCATATTTTATATTTGCAATACAACTAATTAAGTGGGATCCACATTTTGCCAACACTTGTGTCTCAACCACATGATCTAGGCTAGACTCCACCAAAGCAAGTAGTTATTTTAGTAAGTGGTTGATGTATATGAAGTTATTGCTAATATTTTAATTGTAAATAATGTGTATTTTCGTATTTTCCAATATTTCGAATATATGTTTATTTAGGCTCTTGTGCGGAAGTGTTCTTTATGCGGATCTCCACACTTTTCACTAACTGCCAATATTATTGCTCATATTTTAGTTATAAATATTGCATATCATTAGTCAAAATAAAATAAAACAATTTATTGTTAAAAGATAACATTAAACTAATAATAATAATTTGTAATACTATAGAAGGATCTCATTGTGCAAAGGTTCATCGTTAATGTGGAGTTCGCATTTCATTCTTATTATTCTGCATTTGCAATATTTCGTTATTATCCCCTTCTCATACGCATAAAGAAAGCCATGTTCCAACATCTTATTTCGGTTCCGCAAAGCTTCATCCGCATAGCTATTCGTTTTGTCATTTATTCATTTATTCATTACTAACTCCGCATTTCATCCTTTTTCGATATTTTATTGTTTATTCATTATTAATTGCTAATAGTTTTTTCCTTTTGTTCATAATTATTATCTATTTTAATTAAAATAAAATAAAGTGAAGCTAAATTAAATTTTGGCTTAAATCATTTGATAATGCAGTGTGGAAGAAACTCATTGAGCGAAACTATGGAGCATCTGCACTTCTCTGCACAATGAGCCATCATTTTTACTATCACACACAAATACCTCCTCATAGCTTGGTCAAAACCTTCATATGGATATGGTAAATAGAGTAATGCTATATTGTGGAAAATTCCATTTCAAGTTTCGTGTAAGCTGGTAGCGGGGAAAGAATATTGTTGTATAGAAGGAAGTTCAATGTATTGAAGTTCAACTCATTGTGCGGACCTCCTCACATTCAACTTCCTTTCGCACAATCATCTTTTTAGAGTTGACGCTTGTAAAAAAGATAATGCCATGTTTTTTTGCATTTCATCGTTAGCGTAAGGTCTTCATTTCATCCTTATCTGATAATGCTTTTTGCATTTGCGATATGTCATTATTGCTTTGTCGTGGACATGCATAATGGAAGTCACCTTCACACATATTCTTTCGCTTCTACACAACTTCTTCCAAAAAATTGGTAACCATATTACCTCTTGTTCATAATTATTATTTGTTTTAGTTAAAACAAGATAAAATAAAACTATTTATTGCTAAAATAAAACACTAAACTAATAACATTAATTCATAATAATGTAGAAGGAACTCATTGTGCAAATGTGATTCGTTAGTGTGAGTTCACATTTCATTCTTGTTATTTTGTTTTATATGTATTCTTGGGGCAAATTAGAATCTGTCATTGTGTGTAACTCTGCACTTCGCATTGAAGTCTCGTACTACTAATATTTTAGTATTAAATAATCCATATTTGTTGTTCCCAATAACACTAAGGTAGGTGGTTGACTGTTACAATATTATTGCTAACATTTTAATTATAAATAATGTTTTTATTGCTAATATTTTAGTATTAAATAATTCGTTTTTTCTCTTGCAATATTTTAATTATTAAAAATATGTATCTCCATATTGTTGAATATCAACAGTCAACTGAGTAAAGGTTGTGCGCAATATGAAGAAAATCAAATCATTGAGCACAAACTTTGTTTATGGTTATGTTTTTGAAATGAAGCAGATGTGTGGAAGTACGGAGGTATTCCATTGTGCGAAGAAAGATTTCAAGCTTTGATTTCGTGAACCATTGCATTTCGCATTAAATTCCTTTGTAGATTTTTTATCGGAATTGATGTGAAAGCACTGAGTTTGGCCATGAAAAAGTTAAACACTAAGGATAGTATCAATTTTCATTTATCAAATTTGATATCACATATTATAGTCGTTATTGTGTAGTATAACATTAGTTTTTATAACATTTTTTATTACATAATTATTATATATTTTGTCTGGGTAGTTGCAAGCAATAGTGTTAAATCAATGAGACACAATCATTGAAATTCCATACCCAACTACCTAATTTTACTTATTTTTGTGAACATATTTCACTTAATATTTGGATAACGCGAGAAAGGAAAAAAAGGCATTCAAGTGGCGAATTGACATCTAGAAGCTGAAATTACTTTTGCAAAGTAAAAGTTGATCAATAGCAAGGCATGTCTACCTAGTAAATTTATTGGATATGCGTTAGTTCAGTGAATAATTATGAAAAAACATTTATTTATGTGCAAAAGAGCTTTAGTTAATGAAAATAGAATATGGTTTATGATATTAATAAAACAGTATCTCGGCACTGATTTCTAAAGCATGTTAAACAAGTTAACCATGAAACGTAACCGTGTCAATTGCACTATGTCAAATTGGAATTTAAGTAAAACATATATGATTCAAAGTAATAGATTTTAGAACAATATTTTTTGATTAAAGATCGGGAAAATAAGTACCATCCACATTGCGAACGATTACTGGTTAGTGGATACCATTGAGATCGATAGTAGTTAAATGTCATTTCAAAAATTAAATTTCAATTCATGATTTAGATGACTTATTGCCTCTAGCGCATTATATATACATCGGTTTCTTCTAAAAGGAGTTTGTCGATGTTCATTTTTTTCTAGACTTGTTAGTAGGTTATAGGAAATCAACTTGCTTCGTTTTTTGAAAATTTTAAGTGTTTTAAGGTATTGCTTTATAATTTGTCTATTGTTTTTTGCATTTGTTACTAATATTGAAGAAATGGCTCAAAGAAACAATGGCATGGGCACAAAAGAAGATGTACATGCAAGGAGCGAAGATATCTTAATGGTCAGCCAAGATATCTTAATGCTCATCAAAGATATTTTAATGCTAATGCATAAAATAGAAGATCAACTAGATACCATAATAATGTTGTGAGAAGAGCTATTGCAAAACATGAAAAAATGAATCAGTTCTCGATTTTGGCACCATAATCAGTACAAGATTTAATGTCCAGAAACAATGGTTAATTAGTAAAGAAAGCAGTACCAATTTTTGTTATTTGCTGAATAAATTATGAAATTCAATATATGTTAAACACTATGTATTGTAATATTCTCGACAAAGTTAAAGCAAAGAAACATATTGGACTATTATGGATTACATATTTATGTATAAATGCAATATGTTTTATAAGTTATTCGGTTTAGAAACTTGTTTTAGCTTTGTATGACAACTACTTATTTAGATATTTGTTTAAATCTTGTGTGGAATAGTTGTTTAAATAAAAAAAGAATATTGGATTTGTAAACAAGAAAATTGTCATTGTAAAGTAATGTCATCGAAAATTGCAACCTATCCAACTTGTATTGTCTGAGTAGTTATAGATCTTGAAGATTTGATAAATCAAGAAAACAACGTAATAAGTGACAATGCAAAAAATAATTGATTGGATTATGTTTGTGCACAATGTCATACTAGCATTTTCATTGGTAGAAAAAAATGCCTCCTTTGCTCTAATGACAGAATTGCTAATCTTGTTCACATGAGTATAGTATATTGATTGATAATGTGAAATCAGATCGCAAATGTCAAGTAAAATGATAGATATATTAGGATGTTGGGACATGCAATGAGAGAGCATTTTTCCATTACCAAATTGATTAACAACATAAAAAAATAAACCTGCCATTATATACATACAACTATGTTTTGATGGTTTATCATAAACGTGCCATGCATTTCGAAGTTGCTTAATATTTCAATAGAATTTGTTTTGTCAACACAATATTGGTCATAGGAAATTTGTCGTAGTGCAAGTAATACTCTTTCTAGTTCAATGCCCCTCATAATGCACTATTTTTCAGTCATTTCACTTGCATGTATTATGCAGTGTAAGCGATGAAAATAAAGAAAGTGAGAGTCATGCTTACAAGTGTTGCAATACAACATAGTCTTCTTCATAGTCCTAGTAGTTGTAGTTGTAGCTGGAGTATTGCATCTTGTGCATACAATTTCGAATGGGTTCGTATATACACTAACCGCTTTCAGATATCCTTGAAAATGTTGTAAAATTAATATAGAAAACATATGCTTAGCAACATGAAATCAAATGTATTTCCTTTTTTTGTTCTTTATCCATGTCTATTTAAACAATATGATATAGCTTACTGTGCATATTCTATTGGACAAGGAAGGCAAGTTTCTTATATTTTCAGCTTTCTTTCCTTTGTTCAACGCACATATGAACGTTGATTGTGAAGTCCGTAAAACTCTTGTTTTTTAACTATATTTTTCAGCAAAATCAGTGCGAAAACGTTTTGTTGCAAATCTCTTTGAATTGGAACACATGTCGAAGCAAGCTTATCGTGTACTTGAACCCGTTACATACACAGCACTTATAAAACAATACATGAAAACTATACAATAGATGAAGAATCTTTCTTCCTTGAATATTGGGATATACATACTTTTGTATACATAACTAATTTTTCATTTAAATGAACATTGGGTTTTATGGGGCGGGGGAGGAAAACAAAGCTTATTATAGCCCTATCTTATTCTCCATTGTTGTCTTTGATTTCCAATACATATTGCATTATGGTTTCTGTTTCCAAAATTGCAATAGCTACGATTGTTCCTATTGGAAAAGACGTGCCAATAAGTGAAAAACTTGTAATTGTCATGTTTGGACAACATCGATACTCTGGACAAATAGGAAAAATGTTTTCTATGCTGCCAAAACTATTTCGACAAATAGTTTTCTCACAATCACCACTATCGTATTTGTACTTTGGAATAAAATTGAAATATTTAATAGAAACACTAGTATTTGCAAAAAGCTTTGACTCATGTTGTTAGATTAATGATGTTGGAACAAGCAATGTTATTGTAATTTCCACTTTTTTATTTGTTAATTTTGCATAGTATATTACTTTTGACTTATTTGTTTTGTCCAAAAAAGTTTTATATATAACCAAGACAATGCCATGAAAAATATTCCTAGTTATATTGTTATTGTTATCTTCGATCTACAATGGCATAGGCTTGACCTCTTTTTGCCAACTCATGAACATTGAATTGAAATAATTTTTTTTTAGAAAAAGGAGAGAGAAAATAATATAAAAACGGAGACGGGAAAAAAAAAGGGAAAAAAAGGAAAATTCTAATACATAATTAATTGAACGTGTGAATAAGTACCTAGTTGCGTTTATTTCTTCGCTAGTTTTCGTTGGTTATTTTTTGTCTGTTGCAATATATGTTTCTATGGTATTGCTCATTGTTATATCTACATTGTCATCCATGTCTATTGTGACATCATTTGAATTCGATAACTTTTCTCTCTTGACAAATATTACACTAAAATCACTACTTAAAGGGACATTGTAATTGAAACTAAGTAAGAATAGTTTGATGAAAACAAAATAAGAGAAATCAAACTCATTAAATATAAATCTCTAAGTACTTTTTTCCTTGTAATTTTTGTCCTAAATAGAAATCTCTAAGTGTCATATGTTTCCTGGAAATTTAAAAATACTTGCTTCTAGTTATAGTATTTAAAAAAATATGGAAAAAAAAAATTGTGTTGTGTAATGCAACAGAAATGCGCCTCTTAGAAGAGTTATCATTGTCCTTAACGGTATCTACTCTGCTTGTATTCATTTCCACCACTATGATGATATGAATTAGATTAAATATACTCTGCTTGTATTCATTTCCACCACTATGATGATATGAATTAGATTAAATATACATAAACAAGAAAAATAATAGTTTCCAATTCCATAGCACATAAGTACTTCAGAAATAAGAACTATATGACAGTAACATATTTTCTCCAAACTTTTTTAGTACTTGCATATAGAACTAATAATGCAGTGTTAACCTGTCAATAATGCTACATATTTTTCACTTTCATTGTAAATGATAGTCCCTCACAGTGCGCAACTCTTAGAACAATATTATACAACCCACACAATAATTCTATTTGTAACAAGCTCTTCTGAAAAACTACTTTGGCATGCATTCGTAAGCTATATGGTAATAATATTGCATGGTGAACACCTCCTGAATTCTTCTACGAACAACACAACCAAAATTAGTAAGTCGTATTGTGATGTTAGCAGATAAATATTAAATATATGTATTAGACACTTAACACAGTTGGACTAGTAGATAGCAAAAATAATAATGATATTAATAATGAAAAAAACTAATCGAAAGTTAGCTGATTTTGAATACGAATGTTTAATTTTAATGTCTTCCTTTAAAAAATAAATAAAAGAATCAATGCCATGTGTTCCTAGATGATTAATTTTTTTTACATGTTTTGAAATAAATGATATCGAGGATTTGTAGTAATTTACATAGTTTTTTTTTTTTTTTTTTTTTTTTTTCGTTAATAACGCATATCAGTTTAGAATAGCTTCTATGCCCCAATTGTGAAAAGTGTAAATCCTTTTTCAAAATTTTGAACATTAAAATAAGAATTTTTTGTTGAATTCGAAAATAACAATTAATTTCCATGCAGGATGTTTATGTGTATTGTTATATTTAATTCGTTGTATATACAATATCTCAAAGTAAATCGTGAACGATTTTCCTTTGCGACTAACGTAAGCATTTATTCAATAAATCGACATACATACATCATTTTCCGCACAGTCAAAACTCCGCACAATGAATAATAATAATAATAATAACATTTTAGCATTAATATTTTAACATTAATTTCCCTATGCACCCCACATTTTCCCAAAAATACTGTGTGCTAATTTCTTCCCACTCGAATAAAGTTTCCAATATAAAATTTCATGACAGTAAAATCTCTGCACAATGAAATGTTCGGCACATACCCCGTTAAGAGGAATAACAAATAGCCAAAGCACTCACGAAACCATCATTCTCCTAGACATAAATTGTTTTCTAGTTTTTTTATTGTCAATAGAAAACACATATACTTACAATATAACACAAATTCATATGTGTTGCATTTCACAACAAATCTCACGCCAATCAATCATGCCCTGTTTGCAAATGATTCGTTACTCTTGGGAGGAGCTTCCCTTAAGATTGTAAGGGCGTTCAATAAATTTATCCATAACTTCTGTAGAGTTTCCGGAGCCTTGTTCAATAGGAGGAGAAGTGTTGTGTATGGCTGGGAGATTGATCAGCAAACCATGAATCGGATTTCTCAAGGCCTTGGCTTTGTGAGCTTCGCTACCTGGGATAAAATCAAGTACCTTGGCATGCCTTTTTCTTTGGGTTCTAACAAGGCCCTCCACTGGGTTGAGATCCTCAGCAAAATCAAGGAAAAAATGAATGCTTAAGAAGGATAGTGGCTTACCACAACCGGGAAGCTAATCCTGGTGAAATATGTTCTTTATTCCATCCCATTATATCAGGCTACCTTTTTATTGGCACCAAAATCAATCACTGAAAAACTCTCTAAGTTGTTAAGAAACTTCCTGTGGCAAGGAGGTAAGGGGAATCAGAAAAAATTCCACTTGGTGAACTAGGATATAGTGAAAATACCTTTAACAGATGGAATTTTGCAAGTTAGAGACCCCGGGCTGACCAATCTGGCCTTGGGAGGGAAGATTTTATGGAAAATTTTCTCGAACCATCGGCACCTTGTAAGTCAAGTACTCATAAAAAAATATATGCACGGGCTCTCTCTAAATAATATGGAGGATGGAGCTTCTAGTAAGGGCACCATTTTATGGAAGCTCTGTAGTCATGGTTGGGATTTCTTCAAAGAGCACCTATACATAATTCCTGGAAATGGAAAAATAAATAAATAAATTAGCCTATGGGAAGACAAAATTATGGGTTTCCAATCATTCAACTAAGAACATGAAATTGCATATCTGCGCGACTGGCTCAAAAACCATGTCATCAGTAATCTGGAAGATATTTCTTCCAGGGACACTGTTGGAAACTGGACCGAATGGGCTATCCCTCCCCCTCCAGATTGGTTGTGACCTCAGTTATTGCTCTTCCTTGTTGCGCTCACTGGGTTGGCCCTGGTTCATCGGCGTGCAAAATACAAGTGGGGATGGGAAAGGTTTGGAGTTTATTTAGCAGTGCAGGGATTCATTTTCCTCTAATCCCAACTTCCGCTTCACACTCCATCGTTGTGGGAGAATTTCTGGGATCTAATTGGCCTTCCAAAGGTCAACTTCTTTTGTTGGATCCTCATGCATAAACGGATCTTGACTGGAGATAACCTGGCAAGAAGAGGCATTATTGGTACTCATATATGCCCACTTTACTGCGTGGCAATGGAAACAATCAACCATCTGTTTATGAACTGCTCATTTACACAAGAGGTATGGATGGAAGCTATGCACGGGCTTGATGCTCAAATCCCTATGCAGGCCACAGTAACAAATCTATTCACCACATGGAAAGGGAGATCTCCCCACACATTGAACATTAAATCTCTGTGGACAAAAATATGGTATGAAACCCCAAAATACATCTGCTCGGAAGTGTGGTTAGCAAGGAATGATGCCACCTTCAACAACATATTGTGCTCTCCCACAATTGCGGTAGCTAAAGAAAAACCTGTGTTGTTTGATTCCTTAGTGAATCAATCCCACAATACAGACAACGAGCTTACCCCTGATGTGATCATCTGGATCGGAGCACCACTGAAGAGTGCCTTCAGAAAAAAGACCCCATCTCAGCCTTGTTTCAACTCAGAGTGGAGGCTTCAGATCCCCGAACTCGATTTTAAAAATTGGTGGAAGAACCAGGACAAAGCCACGATCTTCTTTGACGGAGCTTCCAATGGAAAGTCGGGGACATCTGGAGCAGGGGGATTTATCTATTCCCGGGCAAGGTACATTAAAGTCAGCTTCAGTTGGGGCCTTGGGTAGAGTACAAACAATCAAGAAAAAATCTTAGGACTTCTCAAAGCTTGCCAGGTCGCTCATGAACACAGAGAAAAAGACATTAAATTCTTCGGAGACTCGAAAATCCTGATAAACATCATAAAAACTGACGACCACTTCAACAATCCGGCCCTCAGTAAGACCCTGCAGAGACTCATAAAAGTGTTTCAAAATTACACCTCCGGCTCCTTCTACCACATTCTGCGAAATCTAAACAAGGAAGCGGACGCAAAATAAAATATAGGCTACCTCTTAATCCAAGGAGAACTCTCAAAAAATGATGAACCCCTATCTGGTATCCTATTCCATAAGTTTGAAGCTCCCCAGCTATGTAAAAGTAGTGCATCGCCCCACCGGGGTATTTTGGAAAAAGAAATATGTAACAAGGGTTGTTTAGGCTCCGACCCAACCTAGCATCATAAATAAAACTTATCCATTCAAGTTAGAAAAAAAAAAATAATAATAATAATAATAATAATAATAATAATTAAAAATAAAAAATAAAAATAAAAAACCCACACAATGAAAACTAACATTAATAATAGTTATATTCTCCTGCACACACCCTGTCCTGTGTAAAGAGTAATAGCTCTACAATAAAATCTCTACACATTTCATCTCCTGCACATAGTTCGTACTCTGCACAGTAAGAGCTTCGCACAACGAAACATAATAATATTCCATGTTCTCCCGCAAATACCTTGTCCTCCATAAACATTGATATGATATATGATCTATAAATTTGTAAAAGTATCTCCACACAATGAAATATTAAGTGAAGATTTGTTCGGAAAATCAAAAAATGTACCCCATCTTCCGTACATTCAAATATTCACACAATGAAATAAAATAATAATAACATATTACCATTAATAGCCTAACATCAACTTCCTTGTACAACCCTTGTTCTCCCAAAAATACCCTGTCATAATCTCGTCCATGTCGAATAAAGTGTCCAATATAAAATCTTAGCACAGTAAAAGCTCGGCACAATGAAATCTCCTGCACATACCACGTCCTCCGCAAACATTCAATTCCAACACTAACACTCGTAGAAATAACATATTGTCAAAGCATTCACAAAACCCTCGTTCTCCCTTACATACCCTGTTTTCCAGATTTTTTATCATAAATAGAAAACACATATGGTTCCAATATAATATAAATGCCTATGTGTAGTGTTTCGTAGGAAATCCATTATTGAAAAAATATCACAATAACATTAATATTTTAACAATACCCTGTGCACCACCCCACGCAATGGAAATTAAAAATATTAATCATTATGTTCTCCTGCACATACCCAATCTTCTACAAAGATTTATAGCTTTAAAATCAAATCTCTACACAAATTCTCTCCCGCATATAATACATGCTCTGCACATTAAAAACTAGGCACAATGAAACATAATAATATTTTATGTTCTCCTGAACATACCCCCTCCTCTGTAAACATTCATATAATATACAATATACGATGTGGAAATTTGTTCTCTGCATAACTTGTGCACATGCACAACTACCTATGCGCAGTTACTTATGTACTCAATAATGCCCTTAAATCATTAATTGACACTTGAAACTATTTATTAATTGAATTAACAGACCCACCCTAACTACACACTTGCTTCAATAATTGTTTAAGAGGGAGGTATGTACTTCTACATTTCAATTTCCATACATCCATCCCTGTTACATGCATTTGTTCTCTGCACACGATTTTTCTGAACAGTTACTTCCGCAAAAGGAAAAATTGAATATTTATTATTTTAATAAACCTTGTGCGGAGCTTTGCTTGAGCGAAACTTTCACTTTGCACGTAGCTTCACACATTACATATTCGCATAAGAAATGATTTGTAAACTCCATATTCCCCTTGAGAAAATTTGATAATTACAATAAAGGAACTTTGAACAGATAAAAAGGCTCTAACACATATGAGGGTACTTGTACTCTAAAAGGAAATTTGAACAGATAAAAGGCTCTAACACTGGTATCAAAGTTTGTATTTCAATGATTTGAAGAATGGGAGAAAGACAGTGGATCTGTAGGACAGGAATCCACTGCTGAGAGGAAAGAATGACACAAATTTCAGACCTATAATGTCTAATGAAAGAAGGATCTTTAAAAAAGACTTACAAGAATATCATTTTACATTTTAAGAATCCTATTTCAATGAATGCTTCTGATTAACATGACATCTTGAACCAGGAAAGCTTGATGGGTCAAGACTTACAAAAGAAGACCAATATGTCTGCTAGATCAAAATAATTATAAAAACATGAGATAGGATTTAATTCAACCCCAAGGAATTCTCATGAATACTCAACAAAACATATTGAATCAGAAACGCTTGAAACAAGACTTACAAGAACAGGTCAATATGCCTTGAAGCTTCATCATAAGACTAACAGGAACATGAAGTAGAATTCTTATGACAGATTTGAAAATAAAGATATAAGATATGAAAAAACAGGAGAAAAACAAATACACACACCATATTATTTGTGAATCCTCAAGAGTATAACTGGAATATATTATGTGTTCAACAATACATTGTTCATGAATGACATGAGAATCAGCAACAAGGCACTCAGCCATTATGCCATCAACCCCTCTTGTGACTTGGATTTGGACTTGAGGTTTGACTTGGCTTGTGGTTAGACTCATGGTTTTGTGGTGGTTGTAGCTAATGTCTCAAGGTAGACAAATGGCCTTCTTCTTTTTTTAATAATAATACAAAAGTATTAAACTGATATTATTTTTTACTTGCTCTTTTAATAAAACTTGAATAGGCCAGAGTAGTGTAGATATGCTAGCTTTTAGGCATAGGATAGAATTGGGGTAATTTAGCATTAGAATGAATGTAAATAGCGACATTAGTATGAATTTGAACATTTGGCATTTTGGCAAATAAGGAAAGGATCGAGGATATTGAAGAGAAATGGTGAAAATGGTGAAAAGGATGCGAAAGAATTGAATCATAAGGAGCTAGAGGCCAAATAAAATGACGAAGAGGATAGCTTTGAAAGGAATTACAACCAATGCTAACAAGGTGGAAGGACTATTACTATGTGGATAGATCCATTATGTGGAGACTCTACACAGTCAAAACTTCCACACAATAGATCTCTCCTCACAATGAGACTCACACATAAGATCACATCAAGCCTACATAGATCACACACAAATACAATAATAGTGATAGATATCACTAATTAATACAAAATGAACAAGTAATAGTTCATACCACAAACAACTCAGCATAGAACAATGAATATTGCATAATGCCCTAATCACTATGGAATAGTTTCCTAATCACTAGTAAAGTATGAATTACATATGGGCCTTTCAAGAAAAGTTATAGTAGGTGCTCCTTGAGTCCCCAGGATTGACAAAAAAGAGGGAATAATTTCGAGGTATTGCTTTGTAATTTTTGGGGGCTATTGTTATTATTTGAAGCATTGTTGCCTAGGGGAGCATTGGTGGTATTGTATTCCTAGGTTGCCTATTTCCTTCCAACTACATCAGACCAGGAAAGAATGAAGAACAATTGTTTCAGGAAGTCATCCATGTTATGGTGAGGTTGGATTGTTAGGTTGCATTAAGAGGAAAAATGTTATTTCTGGTTGTTTACTTATTTTTGTTGACTATGCATTTTCTCTTGGAGGATAACTTGAGGGTAGATCATTGAGGCCAACTACACACCCACCTACAACAACTCATTTGTTTCCATGAGTGCTCACCATGGGTGTAGCACAAATGGGACCGAGCCTTGTTTATGTTTATCTTTGTGTAAATATGCATATGTGCAGAACTACGAATGAAGTCCATTGTGCAAAGGAATCTTTCAATTTCATTATGTGGATCTCTATACTCCACACATTGAAATATTCTCATACAAGGAAAGTTGTTTTCATAAAGCTTCGTCCCTAATTAATTCATTAAATATTACATAGTGCAACACAAGACCAATTGAAATCTCAATCGCGTAAAATTGATATATCACTATCATTTCGAAATACAACAAAAAACTCCCATTATGTACAATAGACAAATATGAAGAAAACCTAATAAAATCCTTTCCCGGAGATTGTGCTAGTCAAGTATTACATCGATCTCATCGACTCGCTTCTCCTTAGAGGGATCCATCCTTTCATTACACTATGTAATTATGATATTCCATAAGCCCTCGAGGATCTATACAAAGGCTAGCTCAGTCTAAACATTGTGGATGATTTAACTCGATACGCAGAGACATGTTTCAACATTTTTGGTGATAATGAACATTATCTATGTTTCAAATAATTTAAAAATATGATGATAATGAACATTATCTATGTTTCATAGCAAAATAAACTATTATCATGTTTGATGTTATTTTCATAAATGTATCAATTGCATAATTCGAATTCTTAAAGCACAAGTTTGTAACATTAAGCAATATAATTACGGTAACAAGAACAATATCGAGTTTCAAATTTCAATCATCATAACTATGATTGAAATTAATAAATAGAATAAAAATGCATAGAAGATAAAATAATAAGCATTAAGAACTTTGATTCTCAACCTGAATCACTTCTATCAGTAATGAAAATGCTCAATGGCTCAATTCATTGGCTCATTCATTATGCTTTTATGGAATGTTTTGTTTAAGTACTTGCTTCTGCATTCAGAAAAATTAAATGTGTGAACCGTAATATATAAAGAGAGAACTGCAAAAGAAAACAAGGAACTGCATTCAACAAGTAGGCTATGTAACATTAGTAAAATTAACAAATCATGATGATTGAATACTAGTAAACAAAAAACAAATACACAAATATTTGAGGACAATTACAATTTGTGAAAGCATATACGCTAATTGTTTCACTATCAGCTTCCTTATGAGTGCATGGCTTCTTGAACCAATCTATTCAGCTTAGCTTTTCATTGGTCCAATTATAATCTCTAGCCTGGCATGTTGATTGAATAATTGTTTTTCAATCTCCATCACCTCCTCTTGTAACTCAGAAATTAACACAAACTTCTTATCATTAATACTAACAAAGCCAACTTACTATTTATCAATTTCTTCTGGAGTAAAATCAGTTATAACATCAAATTGTTCTACCATTGACAATTTTCTCATATCCAATTCAAATATTAGTGTATATTTAATTATCAATTCTGAATTTGGTATAATGCATGGGTCGTTTAGATCTCAAACAATTTGCATCTCCTTTAGAAACACATCACTTCTCCTATTCTCTATCCTCTGACATTCAGAAATAATGTTTTCTAGTATACTAATTTTTTTTGGACCACCTAGGTTTGATTTTCCTCATTCTATTAGCGTTTGATAGTTCTCTTTTTTTTTCTAAATCAGACAAAAATTTAAGCCTTTGACTAAAATGAAGTAAGTCATTGTTAATGAAATGCTTGTCTTTGCTAATTTTACTTCTAACCAAATCGACAATGATTTTATTCTTGTGCTAACCATAGTAGAATAGAAACCACCTACCATGCATGTTCAATTATTTCTATTCTCTAGAATATATTACAAACAATATGAAATTTGACTGCATTAACCAGTGCAAAGCTCCAATATATCCATGAGATGTGCTGGTGGTGGGAATTACAAATTGTTGAGTTTGTATTGTGATTGGAGTCATTAACAAAGGACACATATTTAAAGAATTTTCCACCATTTCTATTGTTGCTTTCAGTACCAATTTCTCTGCTTTCTATTGCTCAATATACATTGCAAGCGCATTCCTGATAGCTTCATGCAATGTCAAGACATCCGTGGCTCAAATTCTGGCCATATGAATATTCGTCTATGTTCTATCAATAATTTTTTTACCATGCATCCTTACTTTTTCAATTTTCAATATTTTACTCTATTTGTTATAGTTTTCATTTTCAAAAGCGGAAAAATAATTATCTAAAATATAAAATCCATTGGCAATTTGCTCTATTATTTTTTTTTCATTCAAAGCACTACTGACGCAATCAAGTAGTGTAGTTTCAAGTTCTTCATTGATAGCTTCTTGCTTCTTGTTTGCACGGAAATTTTGCATTTTTCCAATTGAGGTTCTTTGATCCGGGTGGATATTGGTGGCCACCCACCTATTCCACTTGGACCACCACCATTGTTTCTTTCATTTTTTCAGATTCCTTAATTATAGCACAATTTACTATTTTTGGCAGTTTTTTGGGTCATGAACTTTCAAATCCAGTTTGAGGCCCTAAACGACATTTATTAGGAGTATTTAACTAATGACGGCCACTCGAAATTTTTATTCCTCATATAGATCTTTCCAACTAGGTATTGTGCACGTCAAACGGAGATTGTATGCCAAAGTTATGACCCCGAGAAGTTGATGTACCAATTTACCCAAACGGACCTATATTTTTGGCGCTTCATCTCCTAGGGTTAGGTTTTTGGATGTTTAGGGTTTTTCATTATTTCTCAATAATAAATAGGCCTTCAAGCCTCATTATAACATAGTTCATACACATGTATACCCCACATGTCTTCTTAGAGATAAGCTACCATCGCCCGAGCTAGTTTATTTCCATTCTGTCTATAAGCATATTTCAGTTATTGATTTTAATGAAATGAAGTTTTATTTATGTTGAATATTTGCATTTATGATTATTTCAATATTTTATTGCATTCTTACATAATTCCATAATATTAACGCAATAAAATATAGAAATAAATGATGTTCAGGGCCTCAAAATGGCTTTGGAAGTTCATGACCCGAAAAACTGCCAAAAATAGTAAATTGTGCTACAATTAAGGAAACTAAAAAACTAAAAGAAACAAGGGTGGGGTTCCAAGTGGAATAGACGAGTGGCAACCAATATCCACCTAGATCAGTCCTCCCCCCTTAGGAAGCAATGGTACCCAATGCGTTGAGTTCCCCCATAAGATGAGGAAACATCTGCTGAAATTGGTCCCTGGTGAGCCACCTTCCTTGGTTCAGGAGTTAGCCAACTTTGACAACCTGATACAGTTGGATCTTCTATGTGCAAGTGTTCTTGATATGTGTGTCCATGGTTAGATCAGTTGTGGCATGTTCCATGTAGTCGGGGTTTAGCTCGGTTGGTGTTAGTTGTTTCGCAATGTCTAATGTATCCAGTAACAGTGGAAAGTAGGGTCGAAGGCGGTCCACATTGAACATTAGGTGCAGGCCAAGAAATGGTGGAATACTTTATAATATCACAAATGGGAAATTTTAACTAAATTGCAGAAAATAACTTAACCCCACATTATGCCGTAAAATCAACATTTACTTAACAGAAGATTTCCATGTAAAATAAAAACATATAGATCACTGCAATCCATTAATTATTTAATAGGAAGAATCTCAGCATTTTATTATAAATGGTAAACTGGGGTTACATGCATATTTGACCCAAAATAGCTGAGATGGAAAATTGGCCACCAATATGAATTGTTGCACTGCACTGGCCTCCAAAACTGAACAACTGCACTCTCCCTCCAACAACAGCTGCCACTGAATCCATTGAAGCACCAATTGAATATTTGAATGATCCTCACTCCAATATCCTTGAAGGTCTGCGAAACTCCAAAATTAAGTCTCCTCAAGAGAGTTTGGTTTTCTTCCAACACTCACAAATCACCCTAGGATTTCCGTCATGGGCTACCAATGGAGTATAGAACCAAGTTCTCCAACCTCTCACACAAGAAAATGATCAAATCCAATATATTCCTCAATGGCCTCCTCCTCTTGTTTTATAGATCTCATGGATCCTTATAGAGCCTTATTTTATTATTATTTTAATCATGGAACACTTTTCCCTCTTATTTTCCAATTAAAATATTCCTTTTTAATGCTAGAAAGAGTAAATATGCTACCATGTCTCCTCATGTCATCGATACTCATGTCCAACCACCCCATCATGTAGGCAATCTTAGCCTGGTTCCAACGAGCTATTACACTAAGGTGTTCTATCACGTATTCCTCCCTGAATGCCACCTTGAGTGTAATTAATTGAGTTAAGCCCAAAAATAACTCAGTTTTCCGAAAGTTGTCGGAATGCACCAGAATAAAGGGAAAATGGTGCAGATGATGAAATATATTAAGTGAATGCCACCGGTCCTCATAGGAACTCCTCAAAATTGCTCCAAAAATCCCCTAGGCCCATTGATAACACCAACCTATACTTGTAACCTGTCTGCTCCCAACTCTGGAAGTCCATCGTAACCCTGTCATAGGTGACACAAAAAAAAGGAATATTACAAACCTTCCGCCCCAAGATTTCTTGCCCTCAAGCAATCCAAATATGTGGGCCACTATGTTGGCCCGATGCAACTAAGACACAATGTCTGAATCCCATACAAACCCCTGGGAACTGCTATGCTCCTGTGTCAAGCCACCCAGAACAGGCCCCTCAATGCTGGGATCCCAAACTGATCTCTCACCGCATCTATCATCAATCCATCCTCCCGGATCCCAACACCACCATGGCCAATCATCACCTGAATCCCATGGCTCAGACTGCGCACTGTATCTAGCTATAGTTGTCACCCCATCAAGCGAAGACCAACTTAGCCACTCTCTCCAATCAAACCTTCGGCCCAAGCTGGGGTCAATCCTGATCTGCAGATGTCGAGATAATGGTACTCAAATATTGATGGATTGTCAGTCGACAATCCATGGCCCAATGGAACATGCAACGTCTCTCTCGTCCAAGTGCTCCTGTCGAAATGTACCCGGGACTAAGAATGATACTCCATCAATAGAATACCAACTCATCACCTCTCTCCAATCACACTCCTGACTCGATCTCATGTTATCCCTACACTCCTGAAGTTGGGATGTAATGTTGAAGAACTATTGGCATGTGCCCCACTTCCAACTCGAAGCTACAACATCTGTCATGTCTAAGGGTCCCTGCTCCATTACGCTCCCTACGAAGAATATCGTACCATCAATAGGGTACCAACTCATGATTTCTCGCCAATTTATCCTAGAAGAAGAATCCAATGTAGTGAAATCTGCATACGGAACACGTCTGGAGTGTTTTTGCCAGCCCCTACTCAACTCATGCTGCTTTGTCCCACCTGTCAATGAGAACTGCCTGAAAAAAAGGCCCCTCTCTCTATAATAGGCCTCTTGGGTGAGATATGTTGTAAGCCCCATCGATGTACTCTTGGAGAGTGTTAATCCCTGAAAGTATTGCAGTCTTGTTAACTGTAGTTGCATCTACTAGCATCTCATCAATGGGTTGACCCAAAGATGGATGCACCACCATCTCCAAAAACTCCTCCCTCTCTTGATCAGGAGTGTCATACTCCTGCTGTCTACTAGCCTCCTGCAGAACTACCCCATCAACCTCAAATATCTCCTGAGGATAAGGATCTGCAACTACTGTCACTGTACTCGACGTTGATTCATCATCCTCAATATCTCCCATAGAGTCCCTTGACTGCTCACTCTGCACACTAGAATACAAATCTGGCATACTGTCATCAACTCCACATGACTGCTCATGCTCCCTAGAAGCATCCTCATATGACCCCATGGACTCATCCGAAGAAGATTCATCATCCTGATATACAGATGAATGTCCTCCTGCTCAACCTCTGCCACATCATCTACATATCTCAAGCATGAGTGGTCAGGTCCCCAAGGTTCTTTACAGATGAAGCAAAGTCCCTTCCGCCTCAACTCATTCTTGTTGCCTGATCCTCCCAACTGGAGCAACTCCTGCCTAGTCACTGCCTCCTGAAAGGCTCAATGTTCTGCTCAACCAGCCCTTGGGCTAGTTCATAAGTAGCAGGTGAGACCAACTGCTCTCTCCTCCAAATGCTCAACATCCTAGTATGCAACTCCCGGCAAATGGCATCACGGTTTATCATACATGACGGTAGGATGGACTACATGTGTGCTATGATTGTGTCAGAATGTTATCTCCTAATTCTGAAGAAGCATTGGAACATTTGCCGAATCAAGCCATCACACTTAATATCAAACATGACCTCATAAGTCTAGGTCATGGCCATGACTTCTAAAACCTTAAGCTTCCTCCCAAATGTAGAGCCTGCACTGTTGTCAAAATCCTGAAAATTTTCTACTGTCAGTCTGAAAACTCTCTTCATAACATCATCATTGTAGAGAGGAAAGGGTGCTTCTATCCTCAAAATATCACTGAAACAAGAGGCAGCTATAAGCTTTACTCTGTCACTTGGATGCTCCAAGAATATGGCTTGTACCAATGCAAGCATAGATGGCTCCAAAGCCCATTTTAAACTCCAATCATATTTCTCTATCTTTGAAAAACGATATTACAATTTCTCCAACATGGGAAATTCATTTTCTGATCTTCCATTCTTTAAATCCATCCCAAGTGCATAAAGCCAATTTCCCATTTCTCTCTCCATTTTAAAATTCCTTGGGTGCCTTTGTTGGAGAAAATTGTGTACCTCCTTGGAGAAGGGTCTGTTATTTTGTTTCAAGGGACTAAATTCTGCATTGTTTAATCTTTTTGGTCTTTGGCTTAGATCGCAACCCACTGAGCCGCTACTATGTTGATTAAGGAGTTGTTTTAAAAACTTCATTGTTTCAGTGACATATGTGGAAGTAACATTGGTTTAGCTAAAATCAGTCAGCCATGAACATGGAAATAGGAAGCTACCATATTAGCATGTGAAAATACAAGTGTACTCTAGAAGCCAATTATACTCACCCCTCATGACATTCATTGACCACTACAACAACAGTTTTTTTTTTTTACTCTTAGTACACAACATATAAGCAGAGGGTAAAAACTGACAGGAAGATAGAAAAACTTAGCTCACTACACTTTATGGATTTCCTACCACAATGATTAAAATAGCTTTGACACCAACTCTACAAACTGACCAAATGATAATGTTGTGGTACAAAATAGCTAGATAAAATACACCTAGACTTGCACAAGGCAAGCTACAAGCACCAGGTGATGAATGCAAGAAAATCCAACCGTTCCAATAGCAAGATCCTCCAGAAACTGCACTGCTGCTCCAAGACTACATTGTTGTCTGACTTCGGCCTCTAGTTTACCCACTGTAAATTGCTCAGAAAATTGTAGGAATTTGTGAAGGTGATCCTTTCCCAAAACCCATAAAACCCCAAAAATGGTTTCCTCTAATTTTGACTTTCAAAATATGACCCTTTGTAGTTTGGGCCTTTTCCAATTTCGTTTTCTGGCACTACAATTACCACTGTCAATCATTGCTCTCTAAAATCCCAACCAACCTCCTCAAATGGCTTTCCTATTAATCTCCCAACACCCCAGCTCTAAAATCCCACCAATGCAGCTCTCACAAATGAGCCTCCTCCAATGATTGTGTAGGCCCTTCTAACCAAAATAGCTGAGCTGAAAGTTGGCCTCCAAGATAATCTGTTGCACTGCTATGTTGGCCCTCAACTCTAGAATTTTGGCCAAATTTGTCATTTTTTGAATCCATCTATGGTTTTCATAATAAAACTCATATATAATGGCAACCACAAATTTTTCTGGGAATAATCCTAAACCATAATAGCTGCAACTGAAAACTAGAAACCTGTATGTTAATCCAATATTGAAGCTCTGATACCACTGTAATATCCCAAATGGGATATTTTAACTAAAATTGCAGAAAATAAATTAACCCCACATTATGTCGTAAAATCAACATTTACTTAATAGAAGATTGCCATGTAAAATAAAAACATATAGACCATTGCAATCCATTACACATTGAACAGGAAGAATCTCAGCATTTTATTATAAATGGTAAACTCGGGATACATGCATATCTAACCCAAAATAGCTAAGATGGAAAACTGGCCACCAATATGAACTACAGCACTGCACTGGCCTCCAAAACTGAATAGTTGCACTCTCCCTCCAACAACTACTACCACTAAATCCACTGAAGAACCAATTGAAGATCTGAAAGATCCTCACTCCAATATCCCTAAAGCTTTGTGAAACTCCTGAATGAAGTCTCCTCAAGAGAGTTGGGTTTTCTCCAACACTCACAAATCACCCGAGGGTTTCTGTCATGGGCTACCAATGGAGTAAAGAACCAAGTTCTCAAACCTGTCACACAAGAAAATTATCAAATCCAAGATATTCCTCAATGGCCTCCTTATTTTATTATTATTTTAATCATGGAGCACTTTTCCCTCTTATTTTCCAATTAAAATATTCCTTCTTAATGTTGGAAAGAGTAAATCTGCTACCATGTCTCCTCAGGTCATTGAAAATCATGTCCAACCACTCCATCATGTAGTTAATCTCGCCCTTGTTCTAACAAGCTATTACACTAAGGTGTTCTATCACGTATTCCTCTCAGAATGCCACATTGAGCATAATTAATTGAGTTAAGCCCAAAAATAACTCAGTTTTTCGAAAGTTATCGAAATGCACCGGAACGAAAGGCAAACGGTGTGGATGGTGGAATATATCAAGAAAATGCCACCGATCCTCATAGAAACTCCTCAAAACTCATCCAAAAATCACCTGGGCCCACTAATGATGCCAACCTGTACCTGTGACCTGTCTGCTCCCAACTCTGGAATTCCATCCTAACCCTGTCATAGGTGACACCAAAAAAAGGAATATTACATACTGAGCTAGAAGGCATTTTCCCCGACAACCTTGGTGATGGTGTGTGGCCCATATAAGAGCGGGCGAAGCTTGCGGTGGGGTCCAGCGAGGCACTCCTTCTGTAAATGTAGTCAAACTTTGTCTCCCACCTGGAACTTGTGTGGTTCCTGAGGTTGATCATATCGTTGCTTGTACTTAGAATTAGCTCTGTATAATATGTCATGGACGTGTTGGCGGATGTGTTGAATGAGCACAATGAAGTTGTTCGCCTTGTCAGCTTTGAACTGGACATGAGCGGAATCTTCCTGAGTAGTTGCAAATGGTATGGCCAAATCAATGGGACATAGTGGCTAGAATCTGAAGCCCACCTGAAAGGGGTTGTGGCTAGTTGAGTTATGGAGAGCTAGATTATAGATGTGTTGGACATAGGTGAGGATTTCATCCCATGTGTGTCGATTCTTTGAGTTGTACATGTGCAGAATGTGTACAATCATCATGTTTACGGCATTTGTTTGGCCATCAGTTTGGGGGTGGAAATTTGTGGACTTAGCTAGCTTAGTGTACCAAAGACTTAACCAAAATGTACTGATGAATTTTTTGTCCTAATCTGAGATAATGGATTTTAGGATCCCAAAGTGTACCCACACTCGTTCAAATAAGATTTTAGCAGTGGTTTATGCTGTGATATTCTTCTTGCAGGTCACCCCAATGGTCATCTTAGAGAATTTGTCGACAACCACAAAAATGCAGTCATTGCCATGCTTTGTAGAAGGAAGGCCCGACATGTAATCCATCGATATGGATTCGCAAGGTTGAATAGTTGTAGGAAACGAAGTATATAGTCCTTGCTTCTTGATGGTTGGTTTGGAAATGGTGTAGGCAGTGTAGGATTTGATGTACTTCCCAACATCATGTCAAAGGTTCAACCAATAGAACTACTTCTATAGTACTGCCACTGTTTTCTCGACCCTGAAATGTCTAGCAAACTGACTGTAGTGCGCTCCCAAATAATCTTGGCACACTCACTTGAAGGAACACAAAGGTGTCTAAGGTGGCATAATAGTGCATCCTAGAGGTGAAAATATGGAACTTGCTTCCCTTCCAAGAGTGTCTAGTATGTGTTTCTGAATTCTGGATCTCTTTTATAAAGATGCAGCCAACTTGCAGTCTCGTGCCCACAAGAGTTGAGCATAATGGTTAATGTCGTGATCGGTGGTCAGCTAAGGCAGTCTGCAACATTATTGGTTTTTCCCTTGTACTTGATTTTCAAATGAAACTGTTGCAGGTATGTGGACCATTTATGATGGCGATCATTCAAAAACTTTCCTTGTGTCTGTATGAACTGTAGGAGTCGGTGATCTGTGTGGATGACCATTTCCTTCCCCAAAATGTAATGCTTCTATTGTCGACATGCATGTACAATGGAATACACCTATTTTTCATAGGTGGGATACTTATGGACTGTATCTATAAGTGTCTCACTATGATATGCCATTGGATACCCCTGTTGAGTAAGAACTACCCCAATAGCATAGTTAGAGGCATTTGTCTCGATATCAAATGGTTGTTGTAAGTCCGGCAATGTGAGCACTGGTGTAGAGCAGAGGCATTGCTTCAACTCTATGAACGCCTTCTATTGTGATTCAATCCAAGAGAATTTTTCTTTCTCTCCTGCCTTGGTGACTTGATTCAAAGGCCAAATTAGCACACAACTTGTGTTGTCGCATTGTTTGGAGTACCTGTCGAATGTGGTGGAGGTTCTCTTCCCTACTATGTTTGAAGATTAGGGTGTTATCCAAATACACCACCATGAATGAATTGGTGAATGGTCGCAAGATTTCATCCATCAGCCTCATGAAGGTTGTGGGAGCATTCGTCAACCCGAAAGGCATCACCAGCCATTCAAAGAGGCCCTCTTTGGCTTTGAAGGAATTCTTCCACACATCGAAGGGTTCAATTGGTACCTAGTGATACCCGAACTTCAAGTCAAACTTGCTAAAATATTTGGCCCCCTTGAGTTGCTCCAGAAGTTCATCAGTCTGTGGGATCGGATACCTATTCCATAAAATGATCTTGTTTAGTGCCTGATAGTCAATACAAAGTCTCCAAGTCCCATCCTTATTCTGCACCAACACGATCGGGCTCCCACAAGGCGATGAACTCGGCCGGATGTGAACTTTCTGCAGCAGCTTCTGAATCTTCCTCTTGATTTCGTCATTCTCCGGAACAGAGAGTTGATAGATTGGTCCATTGGGAAGCAACGTCTCTGGGGTAAAATCGATGGAGTGCTTGACCTGACAGTGCATAGGCACCCCTGCGGGTGAGGTGAAGATGTCCCCTTCCTCCTCCATGACCTTGTCCGTCTGTTTCTGCCATGCGGAAGAGCTATGTCTAGAGGTTGTGTCCACAATCTTATTCTTTCCCTGAGGGCAGATCATAAGGAAAACAAATTTCCCAGTTTTGTAAATGAGCTTACTACATTTCTTTGTTGTGATCAAAGAGATGGTGGTAGGCGATGCTACCTCTAGTATCATGTACAACTTATCACCCAAAGTAAGAATAACAGTGTGAGGCCTAGACTCATACATAGCATGTTGCTTCCACAAGTATGGTTGGCGTAATAATACATCACAAACTTCAAGAGTAGCAACATCACATAATACCACATTCGTGATGGGCTTTATGTTGCAGGGAATGCGACACTATTGTCTGACGCGAAGATCTCGTCCTTTGTGAAGTTGTGGGATGGTGTATGGTGGTCAGGAGGCCCAGTCGCTTCATGACCTCTGCTAAAATGATGTTCTTTTGGCTCTTGTTGTCGGCAATGAATTGCAGCGAGGAACCCTTCACCCACATATGGGAATGGAAGAGGCACTCCCCCTCCTATGGGTCTTCAAGTTCCTCCTTCTGGATCTTGGGGGTGGAAACAGTGGCACTGGGCTTTGCGTCGATAATCTACTTCTCTTTATCATTCCCCTTATTGGGTTCTGACTCAGTGTCAAAACATGCATCTGATTCGAAAG
Organism: Pinus albicaulis; assembly: GCA_034641835.2. Classification (NCBI taxonomy): domain Eukaryota; kingdom Viridiplantae; phylum Streptophyta; class Pinopsida; order Pinales; family Pinaceae; genus Pinus; species Pinus albicaulis. The sequence goes on from CM076573.1 coordinate 485,611,520, forward strand.
CCTTCATCTTAGCCACCAGTGACTACTTGGCTCAACACTCACTTGTGTTGTGAGTGGAGATCTTATGGAACTCACACCACTTTCTCATGTCCTTGTTTGGATTTGTGGTGTTGTTCTTATGTTGTGGCTTCAACAAGTTTTCCTTTGTTCTGCGGTTTGGGGGCGCCTTTCCCTTGATTTTGATTTGCAGATCCAAATTCTTGCTTCTTCTATTTGAATTTCTGCTCAATATTGGAAGCATACCGGTATGTTGCACCAAGCGAGGAGATGTCAAGGAACTCCATTTCCTCCTGGATGTATCTGTGCAAAAATTTGTGGTACTTAAGCACCAAATGTTTATCTGAATCTTTGATACCCAAATTTGTGCACAGGTTGTGGAACATATTCATCATCTCATGCACATCTTGATCCCTTTGTTGTCACAGCGTAGTCCATTGTATGTACTTGTCCTCATAGCTCCCCACGAGGTAATATTGTTCCTTGATGGCAACATCAAAATAATTCCAAGTGGGTGCGGTCAAGAACAAGGAAGGTTCCCTCTCGTCCTTTTTCTCGCAATAGGTTTCCCACCGGTCCACAAAAAGCCTTAAATGTACTCATCCTTAGAGATGCAAAATACCCATTATAGTATGCAAATTCCACCTAGAAAACATACTCTTCACATTTTAATGAATTATCCATCACATACATTCTTAACATATCAATTGTAAGCCTAACTTACAACGCACACACAAGAACAAGGTACATCATAGTAGTAGTAAAAACACATGTACATAATGAAAAATAGAGTTTCGGGAAGGAATTCCAACCATCTTTCCATTATGTCTCCATGCATGTTTATATATAGATGATGTAGTTGGAGTGGTTGTACTAGCTCCAACCAATCACTAATACACTTACCTTTTACCACATATTACATATATTTATCCATATGAGTATGATGACTATACATGGCCTAAGAAGCCGTGCCAACAATATGTTTTATCACCTAATTAACTCTCTTTTCTACTCATATGACTTTGGGTGATATGCAATAATAATAAAAACCATAAATCATTATAGGATCACACATATGTCATATTTAAACTTGAGCTAAGTTAATTGTATATAATTACTCATTTTGGTAATCAAAATGATAATTTTTCATGAATGTTATGGCTTAGGGATAAGAATGTATTAAGCATGGATGTAGAATGGGGCATAAATATAGACAATCTAGAGGCCCATAAGAAGGGCCTTTAGATAAATTGTCTCCATAAAGAAGGATGATAATGAGTTTTTGAATGTGTCTGTGTTACAATTCCACTTCCTTATATACATGTTATCATGTCTCATATTAAGAGTTCAAGTGGTGATGATAAATTAACATGAGTTAGATAATGTGCATATGAATAGCTAAGATGAGATCATACACCATATACACATTGTAAGCAAAATTTCCTTCGGTGATTTTGAGAGGGAATATATTCATGTAGCTCATGGCATTGGAGAGGAATAGATTGAGGTATTGTAGAACATTGTATGGAACCAAAGAATTTGACATAGCCTACACAAGCATCTCTTTTTATAGTGTTTGGTAAAGAAAAGTTCTTTAAGTTGACTATTGTTTTAATACTTTATAATTTGAAAGCAACATACAAGTTGTCAAACACCAACATTGAGTCTTTGTTAACAAGTGAATATCACATTGATGTAAAAGTAAAAAGTGTCCTACAAAAAGTATTATGCCACTTTCCCATAATTCCAATTTGCATTGCATGTTTCATTGTAAATATTTAGTTGAATCTATGATTGGGCATCCAAAAAATAGGAGGGGAAAATACACGTTATTCATTCATGTAGATCATAAGGCACTGGAACACATAGAGAATACAAGGCTTGAAAATTTTATATGTGAGTGGTGAACTATAAGACTTGGCTTAGAGATATATGGAGTGAATCAATTCTCTTTTCCATGTACAAATTATACAATTTTACCCGTTCCTATAATAAGTTATAATATCCCTCCTTGGATGGTTGTGTGAAAAAAAAAATTGATGTTTTCTCTTATTGTGCCTAAAAAGAGTCCAGTTAGAGAAATGGAAGCTTATTTGGAACCATTGATAGAGGATATTTTTCTCTTATTGAATTGCATTTCAAAATATGATATTCATTGACCTATGCATGGAAGTTCATTAGGGATGTACAATGTGATTTAATGGACAATCCATGACTTTCCATGGCTTGGAGTATGCTATGATATAACATTTATTTTGGAATAATTTAAATAATTGTACTAATTAAAATTCATTTGGTTTGATCAACAAATTGATGCATCATCTCTTCCTCTCTCTCTCTCTCTCTTTTTTTTTTTTTTTACTTTTTTGGTTTAGGACTAAGGATAAAATGATTATTCACTTAACATTGTTATGGCAAGGATTTTTTTATTTTATTTTATTTTTTTTGGATCATCACGATTAACTTTTTGAAAAAAATTATATATATATATATATATATATATATTTTTGGATCATCACGATTAACTTTTTGAAAAAAATTATATATATATATATATAATTTTTTTCAAAAAGTTAATCGTGATGATCCAAAAAAAAAAAATCCTTGCCATAGGATAAAATGATTATTCACTTAACATTGTTATGGCAAGGATTTTTTTTTTTTTTTTTGGGATCATCACGATTAACTTTTTGAAAAAAACTATATATATATATATATATATATATTTTTTTTATTTTTATTTTTTTTGCCGGATCATTGCGACAATCCCCCTCACCCTTTGTGTGTCCTTAGCTTATGTCTCCTTTCAATTGTCATGGCTCCATGCTCTTACAACCATGGGAAGGATCCAATGAGTTAGACTAAGTGGAGTTGGAGGCTTATTGTGTTGTAAAATCCTTTCATTTCTCCTTTCGTCATGTAATCAAACATCATCTTCAAGCTTTGAATAACAAGGTCAAGAGGGCAAGAGAATATCATTCTAACAAGGAAATTGATTTCATGGTCTAGAACCTTATTCAGGACTTAGGAACCAGTATAACCTAGGACACCAACTTTTGTTATTCCCTAGATCTCAATTGGCACACTCAACTTTTGTAGCTAATACCCTTCGAACTTGGGATGCAAAATGGTTGGAACTCAAGCAAATCTTGAAAATATAGAGAAGCAAGGGTGTTTTCTAGATGCTCTTACATGTTCTTGGAAAAAAAACATGGTGGTATCCTTGTTTATTAGTAATAATATGCTCCAAAGATGACCCCTTTGATGTCTCAACGGGCCCTCTAGCCTAGGCGACCTTGTTTTTTTCCTTACTTAGGTCTCGTGGTATTTTTTTATTTTGGATATTTTGTTGGTTTTCCATTTCTCACTTTTTGTAGTTTAAAACTTGGCTCAAGGGAAATTTGGTTTCTAGTGTGGAAAACTAACCTTGAGAACCTCTTTCCAAACCTTATTAGTGATGTTTGGCTTCCCTTAAGGAAATATTTCAGAATATTTTTATTTTTATCACATTAAAAAACTATTTATGGTTGCTCTCATTTATTTTGGACAATCAATATTGAAGCTTTCTTGCTTCTGTATATATATGTAGAACTATGATTTATGAGTAGTAGAATCAACAACTTGAAAAAGAGGGAGAATTTGCATAAGTGTGGTTTTCCCCCAAAGGGAAAAAAACTCGTAATTTTATTCAACTTTTGAAAAAGGAACAAAATTACATTTTGTAGATGCTATTTGGATTTAGTAAGAGTAGCCTCTTGGCTTTTATGAATATAAAAAGTTGAAAAATAAAAAAACAAGAGATCAAGAGAAGTTAAGTACCATAGTAGTCGCTTAACATCTCTTTATTTCCTTTCATTCTTTGTACCTTCTGCCATTCGCCTAGTTGGGTGTCAACCAGTACCACTGCCAAATCATTCATTGTTGTATCTGGCAGGGTTTCTTTATTTGAAATAGAACTTTTTGACACATGAAATCTCTTTGAGCCCATCTCCTGTCCTCTTTGTTGCCACAATTTTATGTTGTTTTAGTTCATGGGTTGCTTCTGATTTTGTGTCGGACTACAGATGGGTTGCATTTCAATTTTGTACCTGAGTTTTCCCTTATTCTTGGTTAGGTGGGTTCTCTATTATTTCCCCTTATTCATCCTCCATGATAAAGGGATCGAAAAGTTTCCATCCTTTTGTTTTGCAAGTCTACCCCTTTTCTTTTTGGGGGGATGTTTTGCCTGGGGGCATTTGTCCTGCAGGTGTCCTCTTTGCTAACATGAGCGCATTTGAATTTCATTTTTTTGTAATCCAAAATTTGGGTCCATTGAAAGGTTTTATGTTTCAACTGAATGTGACCATGAAGACATTTTCTTAGATATATTTCTACATAGATTCGGGAAAATGTAAATAACCCTTTCTTCATTCTTTTAGATTCCAACATTTTGAATGACACTAGAGCATTTCCAATATCCTCAAGAAACTTATGATGCCAGAAAGGAAGGAGGTTATCTAGAAGCCTCACCCATACTAGCATTGTTGTTACCACCACTGTTATGGAGTCAAATTCTATGAACTAAGGCATAATGAAGAACTTAGATATTCCCCAAAACCAAGGACCATCGTTCAAAATTGTTTCAAGATCAATCTCAGTAATGAATTGGATGATAAATAAACTTTGGAGCATAGGTAGATATCAAAATTGTTGGTCCACGTTGCGAAAACCCATTGGTGCAAAGCATAATATTTGGGCCAAAAACCATTGAATCTGCAAATCACTGCCTTGGATTGCAGAACATAAAAAATAAAAAAAAATAAAAAAAATTTAAAAAAAAAAAATTTAAAAATATATAAAAAAAATAAAATATAAAAATAAAAAAATAAAAGAATAAAATAAAATAAAAAATAAAATAAAAAATAAAAAAAAATAAAAAAATCGGTTTACCTTTTATTGAACCCCATGGTAGGTGCTTGTTGCAATTAATCCACAATGTAAGCTTTGGGGTTTTAATGTGGACGATCTGATTGGTTTGAGTTGTTTCCTTTAACCGCATACCTTTAGGAGAGAAAACCTACAGGATTCCTAGATCCCTAGGCTCCCCCTCATATCCTCATGTTCAAGATTATGGTGGAGCTTCTCAAAATGCAATAGTTCTGCAACTAAGGTAGATATTGGAGCTACTTACCTTCGTAAAGAAGGCATTGTATATTTGCAGGATAACCTAACCACTTTTCAATTCTCTACTCAGTATTTGCAGCTTAATCCAAACCCTTAACCCCAAAAAAGGGAACACTTCCCATTTAAGGTCTTTATAAAAAATCTGAAAATCCTACTGATTTAACTTGTCTTTTCATCCACAACCTAGAATGGTGAGCACAAGGGGGTGTTTTTTGGTATATCTACAACATACATAAATATGCCTCGTTTGTATGTGCGTAGATATATGTTTATAACCCCGAGTCCTAATATAAAAGATTGCCTCTAGCTATTCCACTTACATAGGGCATATGGGCTCAAGATAAATAATTGCATGATCAAAGGGAGTACCCGTCTAACCTAAATTATAATGGAGTCGTCCCCTGCTAGTCAAAATACCACCCTTCGTGTTATCTATTATGTGAAAAGGAAAAATATCAACTGATCCACCTTTAAACTTCTTCTTTGACCTTGCCAATTTAGGACACAAAGGGATTGTATAAACTTGGAGAGGTTAGCAACCGAAAATCTCCCCGAGAAACCACAATTTGTCGCAAATATTTGTCTTGGAAGGATTTGTGCTCCGCATCTTTTTTTCCATAGCAAGGGTTTGTTGTGTATCACCAAAGCATATTCCATACCTACACCTAGAAATACTTCACATAGTCCTCCATTCAAAACCCTAATACATAGAATGATCACCATCATAGACTCTTCCAAACAAATTCCAAGGATTTAAAAAATATTACTCGATAAGAATTTAATTTTCATAAGGGTGTTTATGAAGGACACATGCCATTTTTTCATCCCAACCATCATTTTCATTGTATTAAGGAATTTTTTTAATCATGTTGTCAATATAAGACCTTCTTCTCATACAATAATGCAATATAATGGTTAAGGAAGAGAGAATATTTCATTAAATTGGTTTGGGAAGATTTTTTTAATGGAGACCTATTTTATATTGATGATGATATACATGACTTTGAAAATCCTATTGATCATGTGCTAAAAGGCATGAACAAGGATTCCAAATAATATGATACCCCATACTAGAAATAACCCAAAGTGGAACATTTATTTGATTTAATGCACTTATTCAAAAATTTGTTAAAATCTCCTTAAAAACATGTTTTTGCCTTGAGAAATATATGTATGCATAGAAAAGATATTTTGGCCACGTAAAAGAATGATCTACTAGAAAAAGAAACAACCGATGTTTGTGGAAAAAAAAATCTTGTTGCACCATAGATATTGTCTAAGGGTTATACACTTAGAGGTTAAAGAGGATTGATGATAGGTCAAAATTCAAAGTGGACAAATTTCTTTCGAAGTACATCCAGATCGAAGTGTTCGTCGCCCTGATTCGAACGATGCAAATGACACTCCAATCTGAGCTCGTATGGATAAGTTAGAGATGTTCAAATTTTTGGTCAAAGTGGTTAGTGGACAAGGTTTAAGGGTCCTACAATTTGACCGACACCGGGACATGAAACCTAGCTCCCGATAGTGGGCGAAATTGTTGCCTCTTTAATTCGTCCAATATCGCTTATTTTTGTTAAAATTAAAAATAATCATTATTTTATTGAAAATCAAAAAGAATATAATTAAAATGGTGGCAGGCCACTACCCCCGCCACCTCACCGCACCCCCACTTCAAATATCTTGTTATATTTATGTTGAAAATCCACATTGGGTCGGCAGGTCGCTACCCCCGCAAGACCCCACAAAAATTGTAACAAAAATATCACAAGGAAGGCCACCCCACACGGCGGACCTAGCCCAACACAACATGTTTTAGTCAACAAAATTTGAGCCAGCGGGGCTCGAACCCGTGCCGACTACATGGCCGACTCGCGCCATGCAAAGGCTCCACCTTAACCAACCACAAAACGTGGTTAACACCACCAAAACCATTTGGAGTTTGAACTAAAATTAAAACGCGCCCATTTAAAATGTTAACCGCCAACACTCTTTCAAAAGATATGTATGTCGAATGGGGGGTCGGCGGGGTTGGAACCCACGACCACCCTGCTCCCATTTTTATTCCACTGAAAATAGGCCTCCTTTGAGAAATATTCCACCGCATTTTATTTAGAAACCCTCATTTCACTGCCTTTCACCCAGCGGAGGTCTGAGACAATTAAACTGTGAATAGAGTGAAGCGTTCAGTCAGCGCAGTGGGAACCTTGATGGCAGAACCATGAGCGTTGAGAACCAGGAAGCAGAATCACGAGCGATGGAATTGTGACACGCATAACCTTGCCCAGATGCAAGAGTGGAACCATGAACTGAAGAATTTTCCGAGGTAAAAATTAATTTTGTTAGAATAGTATCAAATTTATAGTAAAATTTCATGGAATTTCACAGGGAACGCAATGGCGAAGTCAAATTCTCCATTTGGGAAGTGGATTTGAAAGTTCCCAATGTTAGTGTCAGTATTTGCATCATGCCATCAGTGATAAAAATCATCTTTTCATATCATTTTAGGAGTCCCACTCAGAAAATTTTATTCATTCCACTAGGTCATGCAAAAATTTATTCACTGATGGTAGCCCTAAGTAAAAAAAGTTCACTTTTTCTAAATTTCCATTACTTGTTGGCTCCATTTCATACATTGCTTACCATGCATCATCCGTAAAGCTAATGTCATCACGAAAACCACTCTTTCAAAGTCTCAATAGGTCTTTAGGTTTTTTTCAAGGTTTCATTAGGTTTCTAGGGTTTTTCAAGGTTCAATTAAAACACCATTTCCATTGCATCAAACCAACAAAGTAAGAGAGTGAACAAAATAAAATCTCTTTACCATGTAAAGATGATTTGCAAAGATGTAATTATGATTCCAAAGTTGTGATTTTCATCCTAGAATGTAATTTTTATTCCAAAAAGATGTAACTTTTATTTTTATTTTGTATTTTTATGTCATTTAGTATGTAATGAGTACAATTTTCCCAAGCTGCCAACTCAAAGTTCCACATGCCAACAAATAAAATATCAAATTGCAAAGAGTTCCTAGTCCATCAAAATGATCAATTGTCAAAGGAAATAAGTCAAAGTGAAAGGTATAGTTTCAAAAGTTTAAAGAGAAAGCAAGAAGGAAAAGTGGGTACCAAAGCTCAAAACATCCAATCCATCAAGCATAAAGCCCATCCAAAGATAAAAAAGACATTCATTTTCTCTCTATGCCATCGAGCCATCACTCACACATCTCAAAAATTGAATTTGAAAGGCAAAAGTTTGAGTTTCTGGGAGGCGTTGCTCACCTGGGACAAGCATTGCACATAGAGCAAAGGCGTTGCGCACTTGGCAGATAGGCGCTACACACGCACCAAAGGCGCTGCGCACTTGTCCAATTTCATCTACAAGCTCCAAAACCTTGTGCAAGTGTTCCAAACCTTCAGGAAATAATTTCTCCACCTCCTAGCAAGTAATTAATACATCATTACGCCCTCCTTGCATTTCTTAAGTGCAAATTTCATGGTGTCAAGATTTTCATGAGAAATCTCCAGTTTTTCAAGATATAAACCCTAGTTTCACTTCATAATCCAAAATTTGATTCTTGAAGACCCTTTTACCCTTCCCATATCACAATAAATCCTATCCCTACCCCTATATCATTAAATCCCTATCCCAAAGCCCTTTATCACCTAAACCCTAAGACCTAGGTATTTCAAATTCCTAGGCTCCCAAATCCCCATACCTGTAATAAAATTCCTATTCCCAAATCCCACAATATTTCTACTCCCTGTCACCTCCCTCAATGTAATGATACCTTCCCCCATCTCCCTAATATTTTCCATCCCATTCCCCACTCCCTAAACCTACATTTCACTCCCAATTCATCTCCCTAGGGTTTCTAGCCAAGACACTTTGGAAGAAGAAAACAGAGAATTCAGTGAGGAAGAAGAAAGGGAAGAGAGGAGGCCACACAAAGGAGGGAGGATCCTCATACTTGAACCTACAAAAACCAGAAAACTCAAGGCCTCTCTCATGACTGCGACGTGTTTCAAGTATGTAGAATGCTTTGACTTTTGTGAAAAAATACAAAAGGTCCAACATCACCCTATTTTGAGTAGGCTTTTCATCTCTAATCTTCATGACAACCAGGTAACCCTTGCTGGTGTCAATTTCACAGTATCCACAACCATCATAACAGATGCCATTGGAATTCCAAATGTTGGCAAAAAGGGGTACAAGGGAAAAGACTTGGAGAATCATTACTGTGAGCCATATATCAAGCCAAGGTACAAGAATTAAGGAAAAGGGTTCTTTCCTTTCTCTTACCTCCTGGATAGGTATGTCCCCATGCTGAAAATCATCATGAAGTACTCTTCCTGTGAAGAAAGGTTCTCGAGACTCTACACCTACCATATCAGGTTATTAATGCACTTCACAAGGGTCAAAATGCTCAACATACCTTAGTATCTCTTCATGAACATTGACAAAATGGCATACATTATTCAAAAGAGAGATTATGACCACCAGATGAAAAGCATTTTTCACCAATCTCTCGTCAAGATCATTGTCCTCCATCACCTTGATCAATTGAAAATCTCATTGGAAACTTTCATAGTTAATGACATCTTTACTGCTCCACCAATTCAACATGCTCAAGTTGTGCCTCCACCATCTCATCCTTCCACATCCATTCCTCCATCTCAGCCCACATTACCTACTTCTTCACCAGCTCAAACTAATTCACCCATTTCACCACCATCATCACCATTTCACACTCAGATTGGGTCATCTAACAGAGCTAAGATCAGTGAGATTCCAAAGACCAAAGTGGTTGAGATAGAGACATTGGAAAAAACATATCAGAGAGGTCATAGGCAAGTGTTTTATCCACAGATTATGGAAGGGGCCTTGCCTTCTTCATCGGCAAAGTAGGTAGATAAAGGAAAGCAAAATATGACAGAGGCAAATATTCAGGAAGAGATTAGGCATGAGAAGGGAAATCTTCATGAGACAGAATTGGAGTTTCACCTTATTGACTTGGATCAACAAGATGATTCTGAGATCACTAGCATATTCATAAAGGAAAAAGAAGCCAAGATTAGAGAGCTACAAACTAATCTTGATATATCTAAATTTCTCATTACCTTTCTTGAGCAGGAGAACCAGCAGCTAAAGACCAAACACTTCATTCATGAAGTGAAATTCATCAAAGCTCAAAGAGAGGCAGAAAAAGCTAAAGCCTTGCTTGAAGAGACACTAGAAAAATATGGTGTGCTAGATGAACCAAAAGAACAAGTGCCAAAAAGAAGGCCAAGGACTAGAGGTTTGAAAAGAGCCCTAAAACTAGAAAGGCAGAAAGAAAGAGAACTAGCAGATGAGGTCACTCTTAATGAGAAATTTGCAGTGGTAATCAATGAGAACCGGGAGAAATGGCTTGACAGGGCTAACCAACATCTTGAGAAGCTCCTTGAGAAAGAAAACAAGGACAATAATATCCAAATAAGGATGGAAAAGCACTATGCCAAGAGAAACAAAGTTACAAGGTCTAAACTTAAACAAGCCAATGCAAAAATTGAAACCTTGACCATGCAAGAAGATAAAATAAGTCTTGATATCCTTGTTGAAGCCTCACTCCATGCCTAACTCTCATCATCAGGCACCATTCAGAATATTTTGTCAATTTTTGATACATTTTTGCAAATTTTTGAAGTTTTTGTGCATTCCTGGACAATCATGTGATAGTTGGATTGTCAAGTGCATATTTTGGTCAAAAGGAGACCGCCATTAGATCCAGAACAGATAAAACATGCAAGAAAACCACTTTTATAACCTTGTTTGGTCAAATTTGAAGGTGAAAAAGTAAAAAAACATTCAAAAAATCACAGTTCTGCCTCCTTTTTCACCTTGGAGCTGCACACCTGAGCAGTCTCGAGAGAATCATTTTTTGGGAGGTCAAATAAAGTCAAATTGCAAACCAAGCATATATTTGGAAATTATACTGGATAATATTTCCAATGAGCTATCCTGAGCTCAGTTTGGACACCCACAACCCATCCAAAACTTAGCTGCAATATGGAGGGCACACCTGACATTGGCGCTGTGCACCTTACCATTGTCTGATTTTTTTGAGTTTTCTCTGCAATTTGATTTTCACCTTGAGAAATCATGTTTTTACTTATGTAATTGATAGAATTAAATGTAATTATGGTGTTTTTACACTTAACTAGGGTAAATACATTAGGTGAAAATTTTTGATGACATGTAATGAATCAGTTTGCAAAAAGTGAGGGATGAGTCAGTTTGACCTCCCTACACTCTAGGTATTCAACTCAGTTTTTGGTGGAACTGCTCCTCCACTCATGGATTCGACCCCTGAGGTTGGGAGAGGTTTTTTAAGGTCTATATCATATAATTTTTGACTCATTTCATAGGTTGGATGTTGATGCACTTATCAAAGACTCTAGTGTAATCATTTTTTACAGAAACTTAATGAAAAGGTTGTAGCTATTTCTTTGGGATACATGTGGTATGGAAATTTAACATTGTTCTTCTTATGTCTCATTATGTATGAATGTTTTTTTCCATGGTCCATTTCATTTCTATGATATACTATTTTTTAAGTTGATAAACAAAATACATCTCTCATGATATGTTTTGGGAAAACCTTCATAGTTTTTCCATCTTCTTCAGTTTAGAAAGAATTCATGCTTAGCCTTGCTCTTTCTAGCTCCTCACCTGTCTGATCCATCCCATTCAAGAAACCCTAAAGTGTTAGGTTTTCTACCTACCTTTCCCCATTGAATCTCTGCAACCTTAATCTTATTTGCCCTGACCTAGCCTCTTTGACCTAATTATCCTCATCTAGCAACCCAATTTCAAACAAACCCATGTACTTATACCTAGCCTAAAACCCTAATTCAACCAGCCCTAGTGGCTATGATTTGTGGAGAGAGCCCTCTCTGGTTTGGTAGGGCTAGCTACCAAGCCAAAATATTGGTATGTGGTTACCTCTATTAGGATTTCTTTTTCAGCCTTAGAGATGTGGCGGAGTGATAACATACTGGTGTCGTTTTCGGGGAACGAATATTTATTTTCCCTTGCTGTACAACAAGAAACATTGGAATTTGATTCTTTGAATGATAGGGTTAAGTTTCAGAAAGGTTGATTCGATTATTGCAATGCCAATATTGTTGAGCTAGCTTCGAGAAGATATACTAGAGAAAATCCCAATCTTGATCCATTTTTTGATCCAGAGAAGATTTTCCGAAGGCATAGATATCAAACTAAAAATATTCAGTCACGACTAGTTCCATTGGTAAGATCTATTTATACGCCTTCAAAATTGCTATCTCTTGAAGATATACTGTATGATATGAAATTTGAATTGTCATTGTTTAAATCTAAGTCTCAAACCTCTTTATCCGACATAGTCTTCGATCCCTTATTACTATCTGAGGTCAAGTCATTGTATGAATTAGATCTTATTCCTTTGAAAGATTGGTTCTTTGAAGAGATTAAACCTGAATCTGACCTTGACATCAAAGATTGGATTCAATTCTACCATCAAGAGGAAATACCTATTTCAACTCAAACTCAATCTCAATCAATTGTAGTTTTTTCATCTGCACCTTTGACCTCATCATTTATACCTACTACTTCAGTACCTACAACTGTTGTTCCATTACCTATTCAGCCAATCCCTCCTATTTTCAATCCAACACTTCACTCAGCTGGAATCATGGCAAGATTTGACCCACTTATATTACCTGCCCAATTGAATGATCTACCTCAGGGTTATGGCCAAAGACTCCCCTTGTTTGATGAAAATTCTACCATATCTGCAAGACAACACATTGTTAAGGTCAATGTCTTCATATATTTGGAGGAAGTTGATGTTGATAATGCGAAAGTGAAGATTATAGCCCAAAGCTCCTCTAGATATTTCAAAGTTTGGTTTAGTTCCTTAACTATTAATTCCATTGCCACTCCAAACCAGCTCATTGATTATTAATAAACTAGTGGGAAGTAAAGAAAAATCATTTATAGTTGCTTTTTTAGTATGAGAACATTAAAATAAATTGCAATGAATCATTCCAAGATTTCAATACTCGCTTCAATAGAATTTATAATGCAATTCCCATGGAGATCAAGCCTCCTCCAGGCTTAGCTCTCATACATTGTCCAGATGCATTTGATACTAACATGGCTTACCAAATAAGGGAAATAAATCTTGCGACACTGGAGGATATGCAAAAGAACGTGGTCAACGTTGAAGCAAATTTGCTAATGAAGAGAGCTAGAGCTATAAATGAGAGAAGAGTTACTATTAAAGATGAACCATCCACCTCATCTTCTAATGCTAAGATGGATACACTGATAAGGAATATTGAAAGGATGGTTGACAGGATGTCCATCACTGAGAGACAGCCTGAGGTCATAAATACTAACTACAGAGGTCAACAATAGCCTCAATCAAGGATTAATCAGAGAGAACATCGGGCTCCTTACAAACCACCACAACAGTAGCAGCAAATCAAGACACCCTTGTAGCAAAACTATGCTCAAGGAGAAGAAGAATATGTGTTAGACACCTATAAAATTTTGGCATAGAAAATAGGTGGCTAAATATGTTTCTGAGTCTTCAAGAGATACATTTCCTTTGAAAACCTATCATTCTTGAAGCCTCCATGTGTCTTCTATCCTTTAAAAGACCCTCATTGTTGTTTCCATTGAAGAACCCTGCTGTTTTGTGAAGAAAACGGTTTTCAAAAGGCCTCTGTAATTCCCCATTTTCACTTATTCCCTTTCATTTTCATAAAGCCTCCTTTCATCTTTTAAACTCCCTTTTTTCCTCTAAAAACCTCCAAAATCCCCCTAAACCTCTAAAAATCCCTTTTATTGGTTTAAATCACCCTTTTTCCCCTTTACCGAAAGCTAAGAGAACCCTCAAAAAACCTTCATTTTGGCTTAAAAACCCCCTTTTTACATTGAGGCCTTAAGCCCCTTTCGGCTTAGCCCTTAGCCCCTTTTCCGCATGTGACATGCGCCCAAGACCAGGCACTAAGCCCCGTCGCGCAATCGCAATCGGAGCTTTCATCATCACCTTTTCCTTTGTTTCTTCTATTTTTCCGATGCGATGAACCTTTGCACCATAGACCTCCGCTTCAATATTGACCGTCGATCTTTCGAGATCCAACGGTCAGCGCTAATATCGAATCGCACCCATAACCTCTCTTCATTACCCCTCAGATTGTGTATGGATCGTTGATCTACCCTCTAATATGACGGCCCTCGCATGATCGTCAATCGCAAAAGTCTTAAGTGACATCCCTTGTCTCCGTTGATTTTCAATCCTAGATCTAATCCCGATCATCCATCCATATAGATCCGACGGCTGAGACACCATCGCACTCCGCTCCTAGGCCTAACATCATCGCTCTGTCGATTTAATCTGGACCGTTGAATCCACAAGAACCAATGGCCCAGATTTAATCGTGCTCCGCTCATGTGCCCTCTGTCATTCCCCCTCCGATCTAATCTCGACCATTAATCTCCCCTCTGATCCGATGGTCCGCGCTAAATCGCAAAATCAAAAAATCAAAAAATTTCGGAGTTTTGGCCCACTACCTTTTCTCTGATGCGATTAAATCCTAGCCGTTCATTTAGCCAGATCTGACGGTCCAGATTTCATCGCACTCCGCCTTCCCCTTCCTCCGTTCCACTATTCCGCTGATCCCAGATTAGATCTCTGCCGTCCATTTCGTAGATCCAATGGTCAACATTTAAACCGCCATTGACTCTTCCCACTTTACCGCCCGCGCACCTTCCCCCATTGCACTCTCATTCCCACTGTCAGAGCTCTCTGCCTTTCATCCAACAGCTGAAAATGCATATCGCGTAATCTTTGCACCCGAGGTTTAATGTTTCAAAATTACACGATAAAAACTGTTTTGGGAGGACACATGTCAGGCGGCGAGGCATGTCGCGTTATTTTGGAGAATTTTCAAAACCACTTCGGAGTTGTGCGAAACCAGCAGTTTTTATGCTAAAACCACTCCTCCCTGATATAATCCTTCATTTAATCCTGACCGTCGATTGTTTTAATTGGATGGCTCTGACTTAACGTGATCACCATTCACTTCCCTCTTCCCCTTTGCTCCCGAAAGCTCCATCTGAAGATCTCGATCTTCCATTTGATCTAGATCAACGGCTCATATTACATCACGTTCCCATCCATTTTACTTTCATCAGACCTTCCAAAGGACTTCATTGGAAGATCTCAACCATTGATCTCTTCCAATGATCCGACGGTCCACATTCAATCTTCCTCTGCCCTCCTAGTCCCACTACCAAATGCCCTCGATCTCATTCATTTTAGCCTTTTTCCTTTGTATTCGCCCAAACATTAAACTTTTATGTTTAACACTAAAAGTTATTTGTTTCCGCCTAATTCAGTCTATCCTTCTAAACAACTGCATTGGTGAATCTCGACCGTTGATCACCATCTATCAGTCTAATCAGATGGTCCAGAATCCTCCTCGCACCAAAGCTCCATCAGACCAGTTTTCACCATTCCGCAGTGATTTTCAGCCATTTTTCCACTGCATCCACCAGTTCCATCACTGCGCCACCATCTCCACCGGCCTCTAGAGCAACCCCACCCCATTCCCTATGGATTTCTTAATATGTTTATCGTGTTTTTGCAGGTTTTAAAGGGGCATGAATCCACTATGATTCACAATCACAGACAATGTTTTTTAGAGCACAAGAAGATATTTTTAGAACCAAATATCGCAGAGGAAGGTGCCTGGGAAGGTTTAAACGTGATTTTCAATAAATATCAAGTTATTAACTCTGTTTCAAACCTTCCGGCGCCATTAAAACCTGTGTATTCATAGACAGATCAGAAGAGAAGCGGCAAAGAGTATCAGTAAGGATTAAAGAGATTAAAAGCCTGTTATTGAAGATTAAATGCTTTAATCCAGTGCTTAAAGGACGAAGATACATATTGAAGACCTTATAAATGATCCAAAAGGCTAATAAGGCCTAAAGCACATGAAGCAAGCCATATCAGTGTCCCACATCAGCAAAATGTTCTTTCCCAAGAAAGGACAAAGTTCCCATAGTGTTTTTTATTCTCCATCGAGTTCCTGAGAAGATCACCACCCTGACAAAAGTCCTAAGATTGCCAGAGCATTAGTTCAAAGTATGGAAGGCCTTAAAGTCATTTATCTGCCTTACTTGTCTCAATGTACAAACACGGTACAAACATTCAGAAAGTACCTCAGAAACATACCTCTAGAGTTATTATCATCTTGTCGAATACCACTAATTCATCCAAAGGGTACTGAAAGTCAATACAGCGATATTAAAACAGAATGGGCTTCATATACCTTTCTTCCTCTGTTTTAATGAGCCATTTAAAGTCCTATCTACCTCTACTGCCACACTTTGAGCTATAAGAGCTCATGAAAAATACATTGTAAAGGGGTTGGTTGGTTAGCCGTGGATTGTAAGCTCTTTCTTTGAGATAGAGCCCTCTATGTATCAGTTGTAAAATAGGCTAGGGGATGATTTCTAGTTGATATCAAGCTGCTGGACAATGATGTATTTTACTGGTGTTGCTCTTCTAATATGTCAAGCATGTTCATTGGATCCCGATCTAAATCAGTGGTGATGTGTTCTATCTTTGTCAATGTTTTCCCTCTGTTATTCATCATATTTCATTCCTCTAATAAGAATCAGTAATCTAGCTTAGGATATGTTGTTGTAAAGTACCCTAATGCTTCCTGCTCTTCTTATATTTTATGTTTTCCGCTAATTGTGTGATCTAAGAACAAATTCAATATAATTTAACCAGTATAGTAGTTGGTTCTCCCTACTTACTAATGTATGAATTTAGAGTTTGTTTTTAGATGTTCTTGTCTGGTTTTAGCTGAAAGAATTGGGATACTGGGAGATTCAGGGTTGGTTCTGTCTCACTAGGTTCCTTTTCCAATAGTTAGCCTTTCTAAGATCCCTTAAGGTGAATGTCAAAAGCATTGAAAGTTAAAAGTCTTTCTATAATATTAGGCTTCACTTTGTGTCAAATATTAAATGTTTTCTATTGTCTGAAGAGTTAGCCTCATAGGAGTTTGATCATAAATGGTTAAGGCATGCCCTGTCCCTAGATTTGCTCCTAAATGGTCACCTTGGAAGGTTTCCTTGTCATTCACCTTCATTTCCTTATTGTTTCATCCCATACTATCATCTTTAGAGATCCTCTGTTTTAGATGACTGGCCCATTTGAAAGCCTTGGATATTGAATTGCGAGTAAACCCTTTTATGACCCCATTGCCTAACGGACTTGAGTTTTCTTTGAATTATCTCCCCATTTCCAAAAATCCTTCTTTGCTCACTTATTTTTCTTACATTGGACCCTTCTTTCATGTTTCCCAACCAAACAAACAAAACAACAACCCTTGTGCCCTATAACTAGCCTAATACCTTAAAATTGAACTTCAAAGATATATATTTCTTTGCCTTTATAGAGAGATCTCTCTCTGGATCCAGTAGGGCTAGATCCTGAGATCCCAAAGTGGTTTGATGTTGTCTTGTCTTTTGGTATTGCCAAACCTGCCAAAACACAGGAACCACAACAATATGAAGACACAATTGTTGAGGAAAATATCCTTTTCAAAGTTGATGATCTTGTTGGAATCACAATTGTCGTTCGACAAAAACCCGCAGGCGTTAGTCTTCGCTACAATCGCCAGAGTTAAAATCCACGAGAGGTAGTTAGTCCATGTCGCGAAACACACGGGGAGCGTTGAACCCAATATCCAACAATATCCCCCCCAACGCGAGCCGGGGAGTTTCAAACTCGAGACCTGCCGCTCTGATCCCACTTATTGGAATCACAATTGTCGTTCGAGCAAAACTCGCAGGTGTTAGTGTTGTGAAACCAGCTCCAAAAATAGAAGAAAATATATATCAACGCCTTAGAAATAAGCCAATTCGAGGGGGAAACCTCCAATACACTACATGAATGAACAATTCTTGGATGATACAAATTACAAAACCTCCTTTCTATATATAGGAGTCCATGGGGCCACAATGTAATCCTAGCCGACCTAACAATAATAATTTAAGGGCACAATAATAACAATATGGGGGTTACAGGGGTATAATAATAACAATAAGGGGGTTACACTAACAACAATAAGGGACTATACTAGTAATATAGGGACCTAACATGCCCCTCTCCTTCAAACAAGTGTTGTCTTCAACGCTTGATTATTTCTTGATGCTTCTGTATAAAATTCTCATCCTCCCATGTGGAATATTCTACAAGAAATTTCTTCCACTTGCTGAGATAATTTGAAATTGATTGTACTTGTCGAGTTCTTATTTCTGTGACTACTTTAGAACTTCTTTCAATGTGATATTTATCTTCCAATTGTTTCATTTGATTTTGCACTAAAGTTAGGTTATCTTTTGAGAGCTGGAGAACTTGTTGTTGATGCTCGATGTGATATTCCACTACTTTATCATCCATAATAGATTTTATTTTATCCTTCAAACAATCCAGCTTAGCCTCCATTTCTACTTTTAAACCATCTATGTCATCTTTGGTTGCTCTTCGTAAGATTGAAATTTGTTGCACTTGATACCGTAATTTTGATATCTCATACTGCAATTCTTCCTCTTCATGCGTCATAGTATAGCTTTTTGAGGGCTTAATGGGTATGGAAATATTTTTTGGAGGAATTATAGAACCCATTACTGATAAAAATTCTTCAATATGCCCTTGGAATCACTTCAAACTTCTTTTTCAACCAAACGTTATGCAATTTTTAAAAACAAGTACACACCTTTTTCTTGCTTTTGAGTATCTATATATTGAAATTGAATTCTCTCCATGATTTTGGATCTTCAATATATGAAATTCGTCCCTGTAGTAGCCCTTTGAAGCTTCTTTCAAATGTCACAGGTTTGAACTGATTTGGATTCTTCAAGGCAAAGATATGTCCAATCTCCCACAATGACCCAATTATGGACTAGTTCAGTAGAGCGAACTTGTACGACTTGCCACGTCTTCATGTTTCCTCCTTTGGCTTTGAAATTGATAGACAAGAGACTATATTCTGTGTACTTGCGGCCACTTTTTACAGCATTACAATCCAATGCTCAGAGAGAGAGTTATGAATATTTTCCCATGATAACCTCTTTGAGATGAAATTCAGAAGCCTGAAAAAGACCTAACTTCCACAGATCATATCTCCGAAAATATTGCAAACCAATAGCTGAAATTTTGTGACGATGTTCCTCAAGATTTTGGCTTCGCACTATAAAAATTTCATCTTCTGAACCTTCGTAGAAAAACAGTTATTACAAAAATAACACGATGACCTATTTAGGTTAAATTTAGGAGCCTGCAAAATGACCTAACTTGCACAGATCATATCTCTGAAAATATTGCGAACCAAGATATGAAATTTTGCGACGATGTTCTTCAGGATTTTGGCTTCGTACTCTAAAAATTTTAGATTCTGAACCTTTGTAGAAACAAAGTTATAGCGAAAATTCCACGATGACCTGTTTGGAGCAGCGAAACCCTAGAATCTCAAAGCTCTGATACCAAATGTTGCGAAACCAGCTCCAAAAATAGAAGAAAAGAGATATCAATGCCTTAGAAATAAGCCACTTCGAGGGGGAAACCTCCACTACATTACATGAATTAACAATTCTTGGATGATACAAATTACAAAACCTCCTTTCTATATATAGGAGTCCATGGGGCCATGTTGTAATCCTAGTGGGCCACAATGTAATCCTAGCTGACCTAAAAATAATAATTTAAGGGCACAATAATAACAATATGGGGGTTACAGGGGTACAATAATAACAATAAGGGGGTTACACTAACAACAATAAGGGACTATACTAGTAATATAGGGACCTAATAGTTAGTCTCCACTACAATCGATAGAGTTAGGATCCACGAGAGGCAGTTAGTCCATGTCGCGAAAAACAAGGGGAGCGTTGAACCCAATATCCAACAGATCTCTCTATGTTTTTTTACCGAAGATGAGGATTATTTTGAAAATAAATATTAGCCTAAATATGAAGATTTTATCCTTGCCAATGATCATGAATTGGATACTGAATCAGATGATTATCAGCGGAGGTACTTGAATTAACTTAGTTCACAAAATAGGCAGATATCATTGAGGAGCAGAGATGTGTCGGTTAATCCCATTCAGAAGAGCGCATCTCAGCAAAAAGACACTCATACAAGGCAGAATCCTCTAAGAAATCAAAGTAAGGGAAAAGAGCCTGTAGTCACAAATCAGAACAAGGTAAATCAACCATCCACAAGTTCAGCAAATAAGGAAAAGAACAAATAGAAGAAAGAAGTTTCATCAAAGGACCATGCTGCACAACGAGACATTGTCATTAAATAGGTAGACAAAACCACTCCCTTTAGCCTATAAACAGAAATTTCAAAGTTAAAAGTGTCCATTCCTTTAAACGAGCTTGTTAAGAATAACCAGTATAAGTCCCATGTTGCCAAGATTCTTAAAGTATATCCTTTGTCCGACATGGTGAATGTCGAAGATGATCATCTCGAACTCATTTTTGGTCCTGCTATTGACGGTCAATTAGAAGATAGAAAGGTTCCTCCTTTTTACATGAGTCTAAGAATCCACCAATGCATTTTACACAATTCCATGTTAGACTCCGGAGCTTCCCACAATCTAATGCAAAAATCCATTATGAAAAATTTGGGCCTTGACATCACTCGTCCCTATCATGACTTATACTTCTTCGATTCAGGTAGATTTTTTTTATTGTCCTTATTAAAGATTTGGTAGTCTCCCTAGAGCAGATTCCGGCAAAGAATGTTTTAATGGATGTGGTGGTATTTGACATACCACCACGGTTTGGCATGTTGCTATCAAGATCCTGGGGGGGAAATTACCAGACACATTCCAATTAGAATTTTCTTATGAAACTATCCCTAGTTTCGGGCAATTGAGAAAAATTGTACCATGAAACCAAGATGAAATATATGATCACAAGAAAATAAAATCCTAACAATCATCCGATAAATATTGTACATACAGATTTAGTGTCATTCATTTTGTTTAATGATAGCGGCTTAAATGATGTAGATAGCCAACTAGTATATGTAGAAGATGTTCTAGAGATTCATAATTCCATTAGAGAAGTTATAGAAAAGAAAAAAGAGAATCTTCCTAGCTCATCAGAACAACCATCAAATGAAGCAGTGAAAAAATCAGAACAACCATTCAATAAAGTGGAATAAAGTCCAGAAGAGCATGAAGAGACAGTTCATAAAATTGAGCCAAAATATAAATCAAAGTTTCAGCACTTGGAGGATAAAAATGGCCTATGGTCCATGGAATTTGATGGTGCCCTGGGGAAATACAGGGCGAGCATTGGAATTTGGGTCCGCGGCCCTTTTCATCAACAGAATAAGGTCCCTACAAATGTTAGATTGTGCTCATACAAGTTAGCTTTTGATTGCATTGACAATGAGGCACAGTATGAAGCATTGATTACTGGCCTAAAGATCTTGAAGAAACTGGGTGCAAGAAGGATTGTTGTGTATGGTGATTCAGAACTTGTGATCAAGCAAGTTAAAGGTGAATATCAAACTAATCATCCTCGAATGAGATAAGAAAGGAATGTTGTACTAGATATTTTGAAAATGTTTCAGGAGTGTATACTTACAGTGGTGCCAAGGAATCAAAATCTCATGGCAGATTCATTGGCTAATGCTACAAGAAATTTTGAGATCCCCATCTTTTCAAATAGGAAATTTGAGATTCATGTGAAACACCGGGCCACTGTTCTCGATAACTTGCGGTATTGGCAATTTTTCTGGGATGATAAGCAGGTAAATAAATTTCTCCAAGGTGAAGAAGAATTTGAGAATTGTTCCATAGTTGAAATTTGTGATAAAGATGACCAGGATATAGAAGCAACTCATGTGGATATACTACAGTTGAAAGACAACAATATTCCAAAAGGTCTCATACCTTTGGAAGAATTGTTTGACCAAGATGATGTAGCAAGGAAGCCTACATTGATGCCTACGGAAAAGGGTGTTGAAGATGTAAACATTAGGACAACAGACAAACCAAATATGGTTAAACTATCCAAGTCCTTATCTCATGAGGTAAAGGTTGAATATGTTAAATTACTTTCTGAATTTTCTGATGTTTTTGCATGGGAATATGTAGATTTAAAGGTGTATAACAAGAACATCATTCAACACACTATTCCGATCAAGTCCGATCAAAATCCCTTTCAGAAAAAGTTGAGAAGGATAAATCCCATATTGCTACCATCAATTGAAAAAGAGGTAAACAAAATTTTCAAGTCCGTTATTATTTTCCCTATCAGATTCTCTGACTGGATTTCAAATTTGGTCCTTATAAGAAAAAATACTAGAGAAACATGGCTCTGCATTGATTTTAGAAACTTGAACAAAGTGTCCCTCAAGGAAAACTATCCACTTCTGAAGAAGCACCATATACTTCAAATAGTTGTCAGTTCTTCCGATATGTCACTATTGGATGGCTATTCGGGATACAACCAAATTTTGGTGCACGAGGATGATTAGGACAAGACAACATTTACTACACCTTGGGGCACATTCAAATATGCAAAAATGCCATTTGGTTTGAAAAATGTAGGGGCCACATTTCAGCGTGCCATGGACATAGCATTCGCTGATGAAAAAGATGTTTTCTTGGTTGTTTATTTAGATGACTTGACAATGTTTGCACATTCTGATGATGAAAGTTTGCACCATTTAAGAAATATTTTCGAAAGATGCAGGAAGTTCTTAATATCTCTCAACCCAAAGAAAAGCCTTTTTGCCATGGAGGAGGGCAAACTTCTTGGTCACATCATCTCCAATGATGGGATCCGGATTGACCCTTCCCGTGTTGAAGCAATTCAGCAGATTGATTTCCCTTGTAGAAAAAAGGAAATAAAAGCATTCAATGGTAAGATGAATTTCTTACGTAGATTCATTCCTAATTTGGCGAAGCATCTTAGAGAGTTAACAAATATGTTGAAGAAAGATAATGATATGAAATGGTCTGAAGATGCCCAGAAGTCTTTCAACTCAGTAAATATTGCATTGACTATTGCCCTGATTTTGATAAGTCCTCATTATATTGTTGATTTCATAATGCTCTCATTTGCTTCGAAGCACACCATGGCAATAGTCTTGATGCAGAAAAGGGATAAAACAGAGCTACCAATTGCACTTTTCAGTCACAAAATCATATATGCAACCCTTCGCTACAAAATCATAGAGAAACAGGCTCTCGCTTTAGTTAAAGTGTTGAAAAATTTCAGAGTTTACATATTACATTCACATACTCTTGCCTATGTACCTAATGCAGCTGTAAAAGAAGTTCTCATGCAGACAGACCCAAAAGGTAGGAAAGGGAGATGAATAGAAGCTTTACTAGAATATGACCTTGAGATCAAGCCTACCAAGTTGATCAAAGGTCAGGGCTTATCCAAGCTCATGGCTGAGTCAAACCTTCATGCTCTTGACATCAACTTGATTTCAGCCTTGTCCGAAAAATCAAGAAAAATTGAATCCCATTCAGGTATCCAATATATTTTTGTCATCCCCACTATATTCTAATATTGTTTATGTTTTGCAACACCTAAACCCTCTTGTAGCCATGACTGAGACTCAAGGCAGATCTTTGAAACTCAAAGCTTCAAAGTATTTCATACTGGACAATGCACTTTACTCGAAGGAACTCGGAGGTGTGATGTTGAACTGTTTGGTCGAAGAAGAATCTAAGGAAGTGATGAATGATATCCACAAAGGAGATTGTGGGGGTCACCTATATTAGAAATACCACAGCCAATAAAATATTAAGAGCGGGATATTAATGGTCGACACTTTTTGTAGATGTCTACAAAGCAGTAATGAGTTGCCACGAATGTCAAGTTTTTCAGGGTAAGAGAAAGCTTCTCCCATTACCTATTCAACCTATTTTAGTACATGCACCATTTCAGTAGTGGGGCCTATATTTCATAGGCAAGATTCACCCAGCATCATTCGCACAACACAAATGGATATTGACAGCCATGGATTACTTTACAAAGTGGATCGAAGCGATCCCGACCAGACAAGCAACAAATTTTGCCATCATTCAGTTTTTAGAAACTAATATTTTGTCCCGTTTTGGTTGTCCTACTAATATTATCACAGATAACGTGACAGCATTCAAGTCTAAGAAGATGACTGAGTTTTGTGACAGATATAACATTAAGTTGGGACACTCTACATCCTACTACTCGCAAGGTAATGGATTGGCGGAATCCTCTAATAAATCCTTGATCAGTATCATTAGGGAAATGTTAGAGGCAAATAAAAAGAATTGGCATAAGAAGTTGATTAATGCATTCTAGGCAGACCAGGTGAGTAATAATAAGTCTATTGGCATGTCACCTTTTCAAGTTGTGTATGGTGTTAATATTGTGTTTCCTTCATCATTAGAAGTCCCGGTAATGAAATTGCTGCAAGAAGCAAAGACTGAGGAAAATGACATACAACGTCGTATTAATCAAATGATACACCTTCAACAAACGAGAGATGAAGTATTTCATAATACTTTAAAAATCCATGACAGGATAAATAATATCTACGATCGGAAAACTAAGGAAGACGACTTCAAGGTTGGATATGCGGTACTCTGTTGGGATGCCATAAATGAGGACAAGGGTAAGCATGGAAAATTTGAGAATTTATGGAAATGGCCATATAATATTTCAGCTTGTCAGGGACAAAATACTTATTTCCTTGAAGAGATGAATGGACAAGAGTGTTTAGGAGGACAAGTCAATGATAGGCTCCTTAAAGACTGTCTTTTCTAAAGTACATTTCTAGATCAGTTTTCCATTTCATTGTAAATATCAGTTACATTTTCTGCAAGTGTGAAGTAGAGAATCACTGGAGTTCGGAGCCCTAAGTGAAGGCCATGGAGCTTCACTGATTTTCTGCCATTTTCAAAAGTTCAGTTTTCAGTCAAGTAAGTCAGTATTGAGTCAAGTTTCAGTCATTTGAGTTTGTCTTGAGTCAATCTATTTTTTCTGAGTTATCAATTTTCAGTCATGTTATTAGTTTGAGTTTTTTACCATATTGGCCCAATGGACAAGGCATTGATCTACAAAACCCAGATTTTTGTGGTTCTTGACACCTCTTTCAGAGCTATCATCCCCAATAAGTCCAATGTTAGTGTCAATATTTTCATCCTGCCATCAGTGATAAAAATCCTCTTTTCATATCATTTTAGGAGCCCCACTCAAAAAAATGTATTCATTCCACTAGGTCATGCAAAAATTTATTCACTGGTGGTAGCCCTAAGTAAAAAAAAATCACTTTTTCTAAATATCCATTACTTGTCGGCTCAATTTCATACTTTTTTTATTGTACATCATCCATAAAGCTAATGTCATAATGAAAAACCACCCTTTCAAAGTCTCATTAGATCTTTAGGGTTTTTTCAAGGTTTCATTAGGTTTCTAGGGTTTTTCAAGGTCCAATAAAAACACCATTTCCATTGCATAAAGCTAGCAAATTAAGAGAGTGAACAACATACCATCTCTTTACCATGTAACAATGATTTACAAAGATGTAACTCTGATTCCTAAGTTGTGATTTTCATCCTAGAATGTAATTTTTATTCCAAAAAGATGTAACTTTTATTTTTATTTTGTAATTTTATGTCATTTAATATGTAAGAAATACAAGGTTCCCAAGCTACCAACTCAGAGTTCCACATGCCAACAAAGCAAATATCAAAGTGTAAATAGTTCTTAGTCCATCAAAATCATCAATTGTCAAAGGAAATAAGTCAAAAGTGAAAGGTATAGTTTCAAAAGTTTAAAGTGAAAGCAAGAAGCAAAAGTGGGTCCCAAAGCTCAAAACATCCAATCCATCAAGCATAAAGCCCATCCAAAGATCAAAAAGGCATTCATTTTCTCTCTATTCCATCGATCCATCACTCACACAGCTAAAAAATCAAATTTTAAAGGTGAAAGGTCAAGTTTCTCGGAGGCGCTGCACACCTGGAACAAGGCACTGCTCACCTGGGACAAGCACTGCGCATAGAGCAAAGGCGTTGCGCACTTGTCCAATTTCATCTGCAAGCTCCAAAACCTTGTGCAAGTGTTCCAAACCTTCAGCAAAGAATTTCTCCACCTCCTAGCAAGTAAGACATCATTACGCCCTCCTTACGCCCTCCTTGCATTTCTTAAGTGCAAATTTCATGGTATCAACATTTTCATGAGAAATCTCCATTTTTTCAAGATATAACCCTAGTTTCACTTCTTAATCCAAAATTTGATTCCTAAAGACCCTTTTACCCTTCCCACATCACAATAAATCCTATCCCTACCCCTGTATCATTAAATCCCTATCTCAAAGCCCTTTATCCCCTAAATCCTAAGACCTAGGTATTTCAAATTCCTAGGCTCCTAAATCCCCATACCTGTAATAAAATTCCTATTCCCAAATCCCACAACATTTCTACTCCCTATCACCTCCCTCAATTTAATAATCCCTTCCCCCATCTCCTTAATTTTTTCCATCTCGTTCCCCACTCCCCAAACCTACATTTCACTCCCAATTCATCTCCCTAGGGTTTCTAGCCAAGACACTATGGAAGAAGAAAATAGAAAATTCAGTGAGGAAGAAGAAAGGGAAGAGAGGAGGCCACACAAAGAAGGGAGGATCCTCATACTTGAACCTACAAACACCATAAAACTCATGGCCTCTCCCATGACTATGACATGTTTCAAGTATGTATGATTCTTTGATTTTGTGAAAAAATACAAAAGGTCCAACATCATCTTGTTTTGAGCAGGCTTTTCATCTCTAATATTCACGACAACCAGGTAACCCTTGTTGGTCTCACTTTCACAGTATCCACAAATATCATAGCAGATACCACTAGAATTCCAAATGTTGGTGAAAAGTGGTATAAGGCAAAAGACTCGGAGGATCATTACTATGAACCATATATCAAGCCAAGGTACAAGAATGAAGGAAAAATGTCCTTTCCTTTCCCTTACCTACTGGATAGGTATGCCCCCATGATGAAAATAATCTTGAAATACTTTTCTTGTGAAGGAAGGTTCTCTAGACTCTACACCTACCATATCAGGTTATTAATGCACTTAACAAGGGTCAAAATGATCAACATACCTTGTAATCTCTTCAGGAACATTGACAAAATGGCATACATTTTTCAAAAGAGAGATTATGACCTCCAGATGAAAAGTCTTTTTCACCACTCTCTCATCAATATCATTGTCCTCCATTACCTCGAACAATTGAACATCTCATTGGACACTTTCATAGCCAATGACATCTTTACTGCTCCACCATCTCATCCTTCTACATCTGCTCCTCCATCTTAGCCCACAGTACCTACTTCTTCATCAGCTCAAAATACTTCACCCATTTCACCACCATCATCACCATTTCACACTCAGATTGGGTCATCTAGCAGAGCTAAGATCAGTGAGCTTCAAAAGACCAAAGTGGCTGAGATAGAGACATTGGAAAAAACATATCAGAGAGGTCATAGGCAAGTGTTTTCTCCACATATTGTGGAAGGGACCTTGCCTTATTCATCGGAAAAGCAGGATAAAGGAAAGGAAAAGATGACAGAGACAGATATTCAAGAAGAGATTAGGCATGGGAAGGGAAATCTTCATGAGACAGAAATGGGATTTGACCTTGTTGACTTGGATCGACAATATGATTCTGAGATCACTAGCATAGTCATTAGGAAAAAGAAGCCAAGATTAGAGAGCTACAAACTAATCTTGATATATATAAATTTTTCATTACCTTTCTTAAGCATGAGAACCAGTAGTTAAAGACTAAACACTTCATTGATGAAGTGAAATTCATCAAAGCTCAAAGAGAGGAAGAAAAAGCTAAAGTATTGCATGAAGAGACACTAGAAAAATATGGTGTGCTAGATGAACCATAACAACAAGTGCCAAAAAGAAGGCCAAGGGCTAGAGGTTTGAAAAGAGTCTTAGAACTAGAAAGGTGGAAAGAAAGAGAACTAGAAGATGAGGTCACTCTTAATGAGAAATTTGCAGTGGTAATCAATGAGAACTAGGAGAAATGGCTTGAAAAGGCTAACCAACATCTTGAGAAGCTCCTGGAGAAATCAAACAAGGATAATGATATTCAGAGAAGGATGGAAAAACACTATGCCAAGAGAAACAAAATTGCAAGGTCAAAACTTAAACAAGCCAATGCAAAAATTGAAACCTTGACCATGCAAGAAGAGGAAATAAGGCTTGATATCCTTGTTGAAGCCTCAATCGATGCCTAACCCTCATCATCATCCACCATTCAACAAATTTTGGCAAATTTTGATACTTTTTTTCAAATTTTAGAATTTTTTGTGCATTCCTGGACAGTCATGTGACAGTTGGACTGTCAGGTGCACAATGCCCTGGGCATTGTGCTCCTGTTTGAGGAATATTTTGGGAAAAACGAGACCACCATTGGATTCATAACAGAGAAAACATGCAATAAAACCACCTTTCTAGCCTTTTTTGGTCAAACTGGCAGGTGAAAAAGTCAAAAAACATTCAAAAATCACAGTTCTGCCTCCTTTTTCAACTTGGCGATGCGCACCTAAGAAGTCTTGGGAGAATCACTTTTTTGGAGGTCAAATAAAGTCAAATCTGCAAACCAGACACTTATTTGGAAAGTAGACTGGATAAGCTTTCGAATGAGCTATCCCGAGCTTAGTTTGGACACCTGAAACCCATCCAAAACTCAGCTGCAAGATGGAGATCGCACCTGACATTAGTGCTGTGCACCTGACACTGGCACTGTGCACCTTACCAGCGTCTAA
Organism: Pinus albicaulis; assembly: GCA_034641835.2. Classification (NCBI taxonomy): domain Eukaryota; kingdom Viridiplantae; phylum Streptophyta; class Pinopsida; order Pinales; family Pinaceae; genus Pinus; species Pinus albicaulis. The sequence goes on from CM076573.1 coordinate 485,640,592, forward strand.
TTTTTCTGAGTTTTATCTGCAATTTTGATTTTCACCTTGAGAAATTGTGTTTTTACTTATGTAATTGATATAAGTAAATGTAATTATGGTGTTTTTACACTTACCTAGGGTAAATACATTAGGCAAAAAGTTTTGATGACATGTAATGAATCAATTTGAAAAAAGTAAGGGATGAGTCACTTTGACCTCCCTACACTCTAGGTATTCAGCTCAGGTTTTGGTGGAACTGCTCCTCCACTCATGGATTCGACCCCTGAGGTTGGGAGAGGTTGTTTGAGGTCTATATCATGTACTTTTTTACTCATTTCATAGGTTGTATGTCGATGCATTGATTAAAGACTCTAATGTAATCATTTTTAGCAGGAACATAATGAAAAGGTTGAAACTATTTCTTTGGGGTACTTGTGGTATGGAAATTTAGCATTGTTCTTCTTATGTCACATTATGTATGAATGTTTTTTTCCATGATCCATTTCATTTCTATGATATGTTGGTTTTTAAATTGATAAAGAAAATAAAACTCTCATGCTCTATTTTGGGAAAACCTTCATAGTTTTTCCATCTTCTTCAGTTTAGAAAGAATTCATGCTTAGCCTTGCTCTTTCTAGCTCCTCACCTATATGATCCATCCCACTTAAGAAATCCTAAAGTGTTAAGTTTTCTACCTACCTTGCCCCATTTAATCTCTGCAACCCTAATCTTATTTGCCTTGACCTAGCCTCTTTGACCAAATTATCCACATCCAGCAACCCAATTTCAAACAAACCCCTATACTTATACCTAGCCTAAAACCCTAATTTATCCAGCCCTATTGGCTGTGATTTGTGGAGAGAGTCCTCTCCGGTTTGGTAGGGCTAGCTACCAAGCCAAAAGATTGGTATGTGGTTACCTTTGTTGGGATTTCTTTTTCAACCTCAGAGATCTGGCGGAGTGATAACACCTAGCAGTGTGGAATCTTTAAGGAATATCGGGGAATCTAAAATATTTTTTAAGGCTTAGATTTTGACCGTGTCGAAATTTGATGTGTGAATAGTCGATTTTAAACTACTCGATGCCAAAAATTCATTGGCGTAATCAGATTCAGTAGCTGAACATTCCATTTTTTGGCCAACTATAGAAGTAAGGGCACATGAAGGAGTCGTATGTTTTCCTTTCATTATTGTTGAGATAATGTATTATTTTTTAGATCCTTGTTTGATGTTATGTTGTAGGATAATTATTTCCACCTTTATGTGATATGTATTTTGCTTTTCATGCTATGTATTTTTGGTGAGATCCCTATGTAAATGTCAAAGAGGATACTCGTTGCTACATTATGTGAGATCTCGTTAGTTTTTCATGCTAAGAGGAAGCCTCCTTGAGTGAGAGTTCCTATAAGCGGGACGTCTCATGGAGAGAAAAGTCACTCTATTTGAGTGCGTAAGACCTTGTTATGACAAAGAGTCTTCCATGTAAATCATCATCTCTTACAGCATTATATGAAGCAGCCTCCACCATATTGACACCGACCCCGGAGACGTAGCCCACACTGGGTGAACTCCATTATCAAATGTCTTGTGTTCTTGTGTAGTTGATTGGCATCATGTTTCCTCTTGCTTAATATGCATATGTGTTCTTTTATGCTATTTTTAAATGAAATTCTAACAACATCACAGAAGAAAAAGATCATGGGTAAACTCGGTAGCTGACATACTCGGATCAAGTTTGGTATCAGAGCGGTCTTCTTGCTTAGGTGAATTGCGAGCGTGAAAAATGATTGAACGTGCAATAATGGAGAATGAAAAAGTTAGGGTGTCCAAAATGGTGGACATGGTGTATGAAGCTTATGAGAGACAAGAGAAATAAGAAGCATAAAACAATGCTTCATCCACGTCTTCCAGTAAACATTCATCACCCTCATCGTCTTCTCATCATTCGAATGAGGAGATCAATAAGAGCCTTCAGGTAGGTAATGTTGAATTGAATAGACTTCTACGAGAGGAGAAAGAGGATAAGTAGAGAGTGCAGCTTCAGTTGCAAGCCGCAAAGGTAACCTTGGAATAATTGAAGCACAACGACCAGAGCCTTCAAGCAAAGGATGTTGAATTAAATAGGCTTCTACAAGAAGATAAAGAGGAGAAGCAGAGATTGTAGCTTCAACTAAAGGCCATGAAAAAGGCCTTGGAGGAGTTGAAGTGCAACGAAGGCTTAAAGAAGCCATCATCACTTATTTCTAAATCAACATCTGAGGTAAAACATTGTGATAATTATTCAGTTTCATCTTCACGCGATGTTATTTCTGTTGGAAATGTGGAGGTACCCATTACAGGAATTGGGATGGGACTCCTTACCAATATGGGGTATAAAGGAGGAGGACTTGGTGTTAATGTCCAAGACATGATTCAGTCGTTGGAGGTCGTGGAAAGACCTCGATTCGCAGGTTTGGGATACACTAAAGGGGAGTGCTCAAAGGTGTCAGAAGTTTCCAAGACATTGTTGAACTCATCAAGGAAAGAGATTGATGGGAACACTTCACCATCATCCTATGGCAGCACACATTACAGAGAAAGAGATAAGGCAAGCTCTTATCGCCATAATTGCACCAGAGATAACCAGGAAAGGTATAATAAGTCTCAATATTCTAATGTTCATTTCAATTACAATCATGTTTTTAATAATGAACATAAATCATGGCATCGAAAAATATGTAGTTTTTGTGGTCTACATAACCATGTGTTTGCTGAGTGTTGGAAAAGAATGGCACCATGAAAGAGGATGAGGTGTGAAAGCCCTTCAACACAACAGGGAAAGAAAAAGGTAAAGCAGGTCTGGAGAAGAAAACTTATTGTAGTAATTGCGACAGAAGTGGCCATCAAAGAGCCACATGTTGGGGGCTCCATATAGAGCAGTGTCTCAAGGAAAAAGTGTCTGTGCATGAACTAGTTGAAGAAATTTCTCGATAAGCGAATCCACCACATGAAAATAACCCATTCACTTTGATAACTGAGAGATGGTTTTTATAGATGTATTGGCCACAGTTGTAAATCATGTGTCGCGATTTAAAATGTAAAAGTGATGATGTGTTTTCCATCACTTGTTAAGCAACAATAATGTTTTCGCCTTGTATTGATAGCTGGGGTATTGATTTCCATTTTGATGTAAATTTGACCACATAGCATGAGTTAAAAACTTGTGGCAAGTATGGGATGCTTGGGTCATGTAATTGAGCATGTAATTTTCAAAATATTGTACTATAGGTTTGCATAATATGCAGGTGTCGGCTCATCACTTATGGCTCCTAAGAACAAAGGTGAAGGAGAAGGAAGGGTGATCTGTCAGGACACTTGTGGTGCATACAAGGTACAAACAGTTGTAGATTATGTTCATGATTTTGGAGGACCAAAAGATCCTAAGTGGGGAGGAATGATCCAAGTGGCTCTAGACATACTCAGAGGTGAAAGAGGGCTGATGATAGGTCAAAATTCAAATTGGACAAATTGATCTCAAACTAGATTCAGATCGATGTTCTCGTCGCCCTAATTCCAACAGTGCAAATGACACTCCAATCCGAGCTTGTATGGAGAAGTCAGAGCTGGTCAAAGTTTTGGTCAAAGTGAGTAGTGGGCCAGATTTAAGGGTCCTACAATTTGACCGACATCAGGATGTGAAACCTAGGTCCTCTTTAATTCACCAAATGTCCCTTATTTTCGTTAAAATTGAAAATAACCATTGTTTATCAAAAAAAAAAAAAAAATATATATATATATATATATAATTAAAAAGGCGGCGGACCACCACCCCCACAACCTCACCACACCCCCGTTCCGCATATCTTGGTATATTTACGTTGAAAATATGGATTGGGTCAGCGGGTCACCACCCCTGCCAAACCCCACGCAAATCATAACAGAAATTTCACAAGGCAGGTCACCCCACACGACGGACCCGACCCAACACCACAAGTTGTGGTTAACAAAACCGAAGCCGGCGGGGCTCAAACCCGCGTCGGCCACATGGCCGGCCCGCCCCACGTGGCGGATCCACCATAACCAACCAAAAAACGTGGTTAACACCACCAAAACCATTTGGACTTTGAACTAAAATTAAAATGCACCCATTTAAAATGTTAACCGCCAACACTATTTCAAAAGATATGTATGCTGAATGGGGGGTCGGTGGGGTTGGAACCCATTACCACCCTACTCCCATTTTTAGTCCGCTTCCAATGGCCCAACAAGCCTCCTTTTAGAAATCCACCACCGAGCGATGGAACCGTGACACGCAGAATGTTGCCCAGATGCAGGAGTGGAACCATGAACTCAATAATTTTCCCAAGGAGGTAAAAATTAATTTTGTCATAATGGTATCAAATTTATAGTCAAATTTGACGGAATTTCGCAGGGAGCAGAATGACGAAGTCATATTTTACACATGGACATCAGATTTGCAGGTTCCCAACAATGTGGAATCTTTAAGGAATATTAGGGAATCTAAAAGATTCATGAAGGCCCAGAATTTGACAGTGTCAGAATTTGACACGTGGATAGTCAATTTTACATTACTCGACGCCAAAAATTCATTGGTGTAGTCATATTCAGCAGCTGAAAATTCCATTTTTCGACCAACTTCATAAGTGAAGGTACATGAAGCAGTCATGTATGTCTTCCTTTCATTATTTCTGAGATGATGTATTATTTTTGAGATCCCTGTTTGATGTTATGTTACGGGATAATTATTGCCACATTTATGTGAGATGTATTTAGGTTTTCATAATATGTATTGTTGTTGAGATCCCTATGTAACTATGTTAAAGGGGATACTCATTGCTATATTGTGTGAGCTCTTGTTAGTTTGTCATGCTGAGAGGAAGGCTTCTTGAATGAGAGTTCCTGTAAGCGGGACGTCTCGTGGACAGACAAGCCACTCTTTTTGAGGGCTAGACCTTGTTGTGATAAAAATTATTTTATGTACATCATAATCTCCTACAACATTATATGAAGCAACCTCCACCATATTGACATCTTGCTGAGAGACGTAGCCCACACTGGGTGAACTTCGTTATCAAATGTCTCGTGTTCTTGTGTTGTTGATTGTCGTCATGTTTCCTCTTTCTTGAGCATGCATAAGTGTTATTTTATGCTCTTTTTAAATGCAATTCTAACAGCATCATAGAATTAAAAGATCATGGGTAAATCTGGTAGCTGACGGACCCAAATCAAAGTGTGACTTAGAGCTTATGAAGCATATGATTCATACAATTCTAACATCAACAAAATATCATTTTTTATTGAGAAAAACATTCACCATTTGTTTTTAGTTGATGTATCCCAAAACACGTGATAATTATAATTTTTTAAATGTTCATAGTATTTATGTGGTTTTGAAATAAATTAGTGTAGAAATATTAATTGAGCCCTTGTAATATTGTGACCATGTAATGGCCCAAACTACCATATACATGTAATTTCATAATAATAAGGATCTATTTAATTGAAATCCACATTAAGAGGGTGTGATGTAACTTAAATGGTAGGTGAAGGATCCTTTATCAACATCCATGAACCATCATACCACTCCAATCCTAACAACCACAACCAAAGTGTGGGGAACAAATCTCCACCCAACCATGTGCTCAATTACATCGTACCCATTTACAATTGACAACCCCCCAACCCTCAATCTACTATTATGCCAAATTTTCTTAGCCTATTGCCTAGGCCCAAAGAGATTCATTTTCACTTCCCCTCCTTCCTTGTATAGACTCCATCCATGATCAAAATTAATTAATCACTAGGATACCCTTGTCATTATTTAATTATTTATTTATCTTAACTTTTTATTTCCCACTATTATTATGTTACTTATTTAATAATTTGGGTCATTACATATTTGCCCCCTTCAAGGAACTTTGTCCCAAACTTAACTTTAATCATGTAACTTATTTATTCATCTCCCCATATATGGTTTGGTACATCACATAACTTAAGTATATGACCCCATGGCATAAATCTAGTCAAGTATATCATATGTGTTGGAAATCTCATCTACCCCCGAGGAAGACATTTGGTATGGTATGTCATATACCCTAGAATCTACCTTGAGGCAAGTGTTTGGTCTAGTGTATTATGTACCCCAGGCATCTTCCCCTAAGACAGGAATCTAATTTGGTACATCATGTACCCAAAGCATATGCCTCCAAGGTAGGCATCTAGTCTAGTACATCACATACCCCAAGAATCCAATCTAGTACATCACATACCCCAGGAATCCAATCTAGTACATCACATTCCCTACGCATCTACCCCTAAGGTAGACATTTAGTTTGGTACATTATGTGCCCCAAGAATCTAACCCAATGTATAAACCCAGTTTGGTACATCATATACCTAAACATTTTGTCCCCGAGGTAGGTATCTAGTTTGGTACATCACATACCCCAGGAGTGTGCTCCCAAGGAAGGCATCTAATCAGGTGCATCACATATCCTAGGCACTTTCCCCCAAGGTATACTTTTGGTCTAGTACATCACATACCCCAAGCATCAATATTTCATGCACAACTCCCTCCTTCCTTCTATAATTTGGAAGAACAACTCTAATACAAGGTATAAGAAATACTAGCATAAGTAGTAGATTGAGTTGTCCCTAGCCCATAAGTTGTTACATTATAAATATTATCCCTTACAAATATGGGCTGAAATGATATCATCAAATAAACTATCCCTCTCAGCTCACTTGTAGATTTCTTGTCAATCACCACCTCATGCAACCAATGCATTTTGAGATATATCAACTTGTTTTGGAAAAGGCACATAATGGTGCCATCCATGTTTTTTTATTCTTTCCACCAAGCTTCAATGTTTCTTAGGAAAGAAGGGTCCCTTAATTAGAAATATCCAAATATGAAGGGTCTAATATTTAGACTTCCTTTCCAATCTAACATAAGTCTTATCACCCTATGATCCAACCCATTACAAGTTAGAATAGAAGGTTCAAAGTTAATTCTAGGTAAGAAAATGGATTCAGAGAGAAGGAAATGATCCAAATGAGAAGAAAATTAAGAAGATCTCCCCTTTTGTTGTTCAAAGTAAAGATTCCATTGTTTGTTTCCATTTCTATCGTATTAGAATAATTTATAAAGTTTGCAAAGAAAGAAGCATCTTCACCCAAGCTTCTTATACTTCCTTTCTTCTCATTAAGAGATTTTATCATATCAAAACATCCTCTGATGATCCATGATTTGCCTTCAATGATGTTGCAAATACACAAAATATTTTGAAGAAGAATCATATTGTCTAAAGAAGAATTAGGACGAAAACATTAATAATGAATCCAATACGCATGGAGCCTGTTTGATGGAATGTAGTTTTAATAGTTCTTCGAGAGGTGAATGACTCAAGCAGTGAAATTGTAGAAGGATTCCAAAGAATTGTTATGCCTCTCGAGGCCTCTCGAGCATTGTTTGCTTGTGATTGACTATTTTCCACATTGCCTTGGAGGTAATTTATATTAATTCCACATAACATTTAGTTTCCTGCAACATCAAAATATCTAGATATTCTTACATGATTCTATTTTTGAGGAGTCTTTGTTTGATCTTGAAATTAATATCCCTTATAGTCTAAGATATCACTTTCATTAATAAATATGAGGGGAGGTTTAGCAGGTCTCCATCATTAACATTACCCTACATGTATTGACTATATACTCTCCCATTTCCAGTATGAGTTGTGTATTACTTTTCCCACCCTTTATCTTATCTTCTTTTGAAGGCTTAGTTTTCTCTTTCTTTATATTACACATGACCCCAACAAAAGAAGAAGGAGGAGAATAAAGATTACCTCGTTCTTGTTGGTGAAGTATTTGTTGAGACTTTATATAGGATTTTGCAATGATTTGCACTTCCTCTCTAGGAATCACTACTAGATTTTTGTTTTTCTATTCTCGTGCTAGCATTTGTAAAACTAGATCTTGTAAATCCATTTCCTTAGGCTCCTCTTCCTGTGAGTGGTTTTTCTTTTCCTCACCTATTTCCATATATTCAATCATATTTTCATGTTGCATTTTTCCTAAATTGTTTTCATAACAACCAACTTTCTCTTTTACTGGAGATGGGTGTCTATTCATTCTTGGTCTTTGTTCACCACCCTCTTCTTGGTTTTCCTCCAATTTTTGAAGAACAATATATTTATTACCTTCTATGTTTTCCTCAACCAATAAGTCTCTTGTCCTTTTTATGGAAATATTTCTCCTATTTGTACTTTTAATAAACCCTTCTTGATCTATTTATTATGTTGCTTGCATAGGTTGCTACGACAAACTAGATAGACATTTTATGAAGAGATAACCATACTCATGGAATTTCCTGCAATGAAAATGGATATGTTCGTAATCTAGGGGTTGTGCCCCTATGTTATCATGATAGTTGATTTGAATACTAGATGATAGTGGCTTCATTAGATCCATGTATACACAAATGCAAGTATATGAGGTGTAGTGGCCTTGATCTGTGGTTTTTGAAAGCATACTAAAACATCTTATAGTATTTCATATGAAAATTCCTTTTAGATTCAAACTTCTAATTGTAATTTGCTAAAACAATAGACTTGAATTTACTCTACCAATTGCAGAAAAAATAAATGCTCACAAAATCACGAAGCATATAAGAGAAAGAATTCATCAACACATTACACAATGATTTCCCGGGGAAAGCCTCAGCTAAAAACCCTTGCTATATGCATATTGCATTAGTAAAAAAATATGAGAAGATTACAATGTTTTGCTCAAGCTCGAGCAACCTCAGCACTATCTTTATTTGTCTCACTGCTTCCTAGATGATCCTAGACCAATACTTAACCAAATTTCTGCTTGCCCAAGTCCCTAATTCCTTGCATTGTTTCCTTGGGAATTATCCCCCTATTAATTAGGGAAATCCTCAATTAGAATTGTGTAATACATCATAGGCCTTCCTTTGATTGCATGCACCACCTGTACAATTTGGATGATTATACAACTGATAGTACACTGCCCTTGAACTCCAATCTCAACTCAGTAACTCTTAGATCACATAAACATGAGTGATTTATGGCTGATTTATCAGTTAACTAGTTGATCATGAAGTACACACCCCACTACTAGACCTCCCACTAGTTCCTCAAACAATTGGAACTAGTTAAAACTCAGATAAACTAAATTAATTAATTACAACTCAAAATAAGCTCAATTAGGGCTCCTAAAAAGTATGAGCCACTCTACATGACTCAAGTTAGACCCTCAACTCGAATTAACTAAACAAACTAAGTCAAACTAACTTAGTTAACTCGTACAAATTATCATGAGATGTGGAATTACAATTTTCTTCTATTTTAATTCATGGGAGAATTAAATTAAAATCTTTCTTGGTGCCATTTTCAACACTCCCTCTCAACAAGAAATGGATTATCAGATACCCCGATCCTGCCTCTACGAAACTCAAATTTTCCTCTTGACAATGCCTTAGTCAATATGCCCAAATTTTGTTCCTCTGTAGGAATGTACTCTAGCAACATGATCCACCTCTACACACAATCTCTGAGATGGTGGTACTAGATGTTGATATGCTTGGACCTATCATGAAAAACTAGATTCACTGAAAGTTTGATCCAACTCTGGTTGTCACAGTAAATCACTATAGGATCCATCTGCTGACAAAATATCCCAACAAGGATCTTCCTCGTCCGGATAGCCTCATAAGTTGTTTGACTAGCAGCCTTCTACTCTACTTTTGTTGAACTGAGTGCAACTAATCTCTGCTTTCTGTTGTACCAAGATGACCAAACACAGAAGATTCCTCCTGATGTGCTCTTCTTATCTGATGGACTCCCTGCCCAAATTTCATTTGTGAAGGCTTGCAGCTTCACTCCCTCTGTCTGTCTGTACGAAAGAACAAACTGAGTAGTGCTTCTGAGGTATCTCAAAACATGTTTGGATGTCTTCCAATAGAGTTTGGTTGGCTTAACGATTGCTTGACTAAGTTGTTTAATTGATAACACATGTACAGTTATGTGTTCACCAAGTACATAAGTGAACCCACGAGATGCCTGTAAATGGTAACTTCTACCACTTCACCTGAAGTAACGTCTTCCTTCTTCCAATTCCCTGCTAGAAGAGTCTCCATGTATTTGCTCCTCTCCATGTGAAACTTCTTCAATATCTCCTTGGCATACTTGCCCTGAGAGAAAAACAATTCCCCATATCCTTGCCAAATTTCCAAACCAAGGAAATAATGCATGAGCCCCATGTCTTTCATCTCGAATTCTCTTTCCAAATCCTTTTTGCAAGATTTTATCAGTTTCTCATAATCTATTAGAATTAAATCAGCGACATATAATACTATAATCAATAATTCACCTTCAATCACAATATAGTAAAGGTTTGCATATGCTTCACTTTTGGTGAACCCCAACCTGGTGAAATAGTTGTTGATCCTAGTCTAACAAGCATGGGGTTCTTGTTTCAATCCATTCAATGCTCACTTGAGTCTGCACACATGCGAATCTCTATCGAAGGTCTAAAATCCTTCCAACTCCTCTATGTGCACCTCTTCCTTAATCACTCTATTGAGGAAAGTTATCTTCACATCCATCTGATGTTTCTTCCATACCATATATGCGCTGAAAAGTGCAAGAATATATATGATTAAAGATTACCTTCCTACTGGAGCAAAGGTCTCCTCGCAATCAATGTTGAAGAATCACTGCATATATATATTAGGGTTTGATTCTTTGATCTTGATAATTACTTGTGATTATGTTGGCTTCTTTACTTCTTTATTATCTTTTTCTTTCTTCAAGCAATTACCATATTATGTGTGTATGAAGATCAAAACAAGAGACACGAGATATAGGCACTATGCTAGGGCAAAGCCCTTCTCAAGGGGAAAACCCAGTCAAGATAATTCTTCCTTTCAATAATATTCTTTGAGACTCTTCACCCTAGAGATGAGCCAAACTTTCTCTCCACACCAAGTCAGCCTTCCAGATCTTCGACCTAGCAGCGGCAACAACTAGTCTTCTAGCAGCTTCACAGATTTGCGGGAACAACAACTTCCAAACTTCAAAGACTTTTATCTCCCAAGAGAGACCATGAAACAAAGAGATTCCTTCACCAAAATTTCAATTTTCTCTTTCTCTTTCACCTAGACTTAGCTCGCACTTCTTTTTCCTCCTTCTTCAATTTCACACTTTTTCTCTTAATGCAGTGAATTGTATTGAATGAGTGAGAAAATGAATTCGAACTCCTTGCATTTATAACCTTTTGATGGGTTCGAATTCCTTCCTTTGAGGCCGAATTTATCTCCTTTAGGACGACTTGATGTGGAGGGCTACTAGGCCACTTTTGACTAAAAAATAAACCTAATTACATGATTCAAAAGCCCAAGGAGGGTCAATATAAATTTGTAATGACTAACCTAGAAGTCCATAATTGGGACCTTATACTAAACATGACCCAAGCATGAAACCCATGCTTTAATGATTCATTTTAATAATAAAACTAAATATCAAAATAATAATATAATTTTTTTTTCTTCAATTCTTTTGATGAGTACAATAAATATACATTATGAAGACCAAACCTAGTTACAATATTCAACACTCCCTCTTAACTAGGGAGGCATTCATAATATAAAATAGGAATATCTCAAACTATATGAAACTATGAAGAACATTGGGCACTGCAATCCCATGGACTAGATTCCTGACCAAGTAAATCTATCCATTTGGGACTAAGGTGGACTAAAGATTTCACCCTCTATAGGTAACATGAGGCTTACTTACTAGCCACCAACCTAGGGAACTAGGTGCACATCCACCCGATGCCACCCTCCCTACCAGACATCAACATAAGCCGTCAACCTTGATGTCTTTCAAGCAATGCTTCACTCGCAAAGCCTCAACATATCTCTTCGAAGTCATTAATATTAATACAATTATCATTTTTTACCAGACCAAGCTTTTTTCTTAAATATTCAAACTTCTTGTTAGGAAGAGACTTTGTTACTATGTCAGCCATCTGTTCATTTTTCGGGACATACTCTAACTTCTTGATCCCATCTTGTACCAAATTCCTAATGGTATTTATTGTTGACGTGCTTTGCCCTATAATGAAACACACGATCTCAAAACATCTCAATGCACCTTTTATTATCACAATTTATTATAATAGGACTTATAGGAATTTAGAACAAGTCTGTCAGAAGCTTCCTTAGCCATACTGCCTCCTTTCCTACTTCACATGCATCTACATATTCAGCTCCAACACTGCTTGCAACAACGGGTTCTTGCTTTCTACTCATCCATGATACCATAGAAGACCCTAGACTAAAGCATCCACCAATACTACTTCTTCCATCATACTCATTGCCACCCCAGTCGAAATCGAAGAAGCCAATTATATTGACTTCCTCACTTTTATATTTCAGGAAGTGATGTATAGTACCACAAAGGTATCTCAATATGTGTTTGAAAACTATCCTATGTCCATGAAGAGGTTCCAGCTGAAATTGACTAAGGATGTTTACAACAAAGCATATATCTGTCTTAGTGTTTACCAAATACATCAGTGAGCCCACCAACTGTTGATAGGAGGTAGGATCCATGAGACTTGAGTCGGAACCTTGCAACTTCTTGAAGTTTGTGATCATAGGAGTAGCCATAGGCTTACAGTCCATCATCTCAAATTTTTGCAACATCTTGATAATGTATTTTCCTTGCCCCAAGTATATCTCCCCAGGTTTCTACCATACTTCGAGACCCAGGTATTAACGCATAAGTCCTAGATCCTTCATTTCAAATTTAGTTTCCAACATCTTTTTACATTCTTCAATTCTGTGCTCTACACATGTGATGAATAGATCATCCACATATAGTAGAATAATGACGAGTTCATTATTCACGACCTTGATGTAGAAATTTGGATCAACAATACCCTTCACGAACCCATTTATTAAGAGTTATGCATCCATCCTTGCATACCATGCCCTAGGAGCTTGCTTCAAGCCATATAGTGCTTTGTTAAGTTTGCAGACGTGAGAGTCCCTGCTATTTACTTATAAACCTTTGGGTTTTTCGATGTATACTTCCTCATCGATGGTCCCATTTAGAAATGCAGTCTTCACATCCATTTGATGGATATTCCAACCCATTGTAGGAACCAGTGAAACCAAAGATATAATGGTAGTATACTTTGTTTTAGGTGCAAAGGTTTCTTCATATTCTATTCCTTCCTTTTGAGAGAAGCCCCTTGCAACGAACCTTGCTTTGTACTTGTTTATGCTTCCATCAACAACATGCTTAATTTTGTATATCCATTTAGATGTGACAACTGATTCGTCACTAGGTCTACGAACGATCTCCCAAACCCCATTTTTCATAATGTATTGGTATTATTCTTGCATCGCATTCTTCTAGATATCCTATTGAGCAACCTCTTCAAATGTAGATGGTTTAGTTTGAATGAGCTTTGTCATGTATGCAACATAGAAAATGAAACTTTTCGGTCTTTTACTTTCTTTAAAGGCTCCTACAAGAGCTTCATGTCCTTCAACATCTTGTAGATAAGCTTTTAACCAAATTGGCCTCTTCCTTGTAGTCAAGATGACCACGAGTTTAATAGTCTCACTTGGTCTTTCTTCTTCTTGATTTGTAGTAGTATCTTCATGATGCATATATTCTTCTTCTTCGAATATGGGAGATTCTTCATCATCAGAGTCTATGGGAATATCCTTGGAATTTTTGTAGGTTTGGCTCTCATCAAATATGACATCTTTGCTTACTTCGATTTTCCTTCTTTCTTTGATGTATAATTTGCATGCCTTTGAGGAGAGACTATATCCAACAAATATTCCTTTGATACTAGTAGAATCCAATTTCTTTCGCTTATCCTTTGGAACATGGATGTATGTAGGGATTCCAACGATTCAAAGGTGATCCACACTCGACTTCTTTCTTGTAAACACTTCTTCGGGAGTTATGTCCTTAAGAATTCTATGAGGACTTCTATTTTGTATGTACACAACTCTCATGTTTGCTTCTCCCCATAAAATTTTGGTAGTTCTTGATCAAGGAGCATTTTCTTGATGCCTTCCTCAATAGACCTATTCTTTCTTTCAACAACTCCATTCTGTTTGGGATAGCAGGGAACAATGAGCTCCCTCTTAATTCCTACTTCTTTGCAATATTCAACCAACTCCTTGGAAGTTTATTCCCCACCATTATAATATCTTAAAGTCTTTATATTTCTTTCGACGAGGTTTTCTACTTTAGCTCAAAATTCCTTGAATTTATTAAATACTTCATATTTCTTTTTTAGAAGATAGATCCATGTCTTTCTAGAATGGTCATCTATGAAAGTCACATAGTAGAGATGACCTCCAAGATATTTGTCAGACACGGGTCCACACACATCAAAGTGAATGAGGTCCAAGATTTCCTTGGCCCTAGATTCACTATTTGGAAATGGTTTTCTTCAATTTTTTCCCAGAGAGCATCCCTTGCACACACCTTCATGATCTTCCTTTATATTAGGGATGCCATTGACCAATTGAATAAGAGAGGGAATGAGCTTGTAGTGTAGATTTCCATGTCTTCTATCCCATAGTTCAATAGGATTAATTTCCATATGAACCAAGGCTTGAGGAGATGGTGTAGTAACCCAATACAAACTTCCTTCACAGACTCTAATGACTCTAGCTTTGTTATTGCTAGAGTATTTTCCCCAAACCAATACCTTTCCATCAACAAAAGAAATTTTTTCACCTTTATCTTCTAAACAAGAAATGGAAAGTAGATTCTTTTTCAAACCTAAAACATATAGTATGTTGTTGAGGTGCAGCTACGATCCACTTTCCAATTCCAGCGAGGTTGATCCTAGTCCTTTCACAACATAGCTTTTGTTGTCACCCAATTCCACTACATGTGAGGGTGGCTCTCTTGATAGTGTATGTAGTTGTTTTGTTTCTACAATCATGTGCCTTGATGCTCCACTATCAATGATCCATGCATTTTCATCATGGAGAGATCCTGTTAGGGAAACCAAAAGTCCTTGATCTTTGAATTTATTGAATAGATAATGAAAGGGCTTATTGATCCATCTCCTTGTAGAGTTAATACCCATCCTTATGTAGTCCATCAACGAGGTAGATTCCATGCCAACAATATGATCTTCAGTTCTTCCTTACCTTAGATCTCATACCATTTTGAAGAATCAATGCATATATATATATATTAGGGTTTGATTCTTCGATATTGATAATTACCTATGATTATGTTGGCTTCTTTACTTCTTTATATTCTATTTATTTCATCAATAAATACCACATTATGTGTGTATGAAGAGCAAAACAAGAGACACAAGATATAGGTACTATGCCAAGGCAAAACCCCCCTTTAGGGGAAAACTGAGTCAAGATAATTCTTCCTTTCAATAGTATTCTTTGAGACTCTTCACCCTAAACATGAGCCAAAATTTCCCTCCACACCAAGTCAGCCTTCCAAATCTTTGAAATAGTAGCAACAACAACTAGTCTTCTAGCAGCTTCGCAAATTTGCAGCAACAACAACATCCAAACTTCAAAGACTTTGATATCCCAAGAGAGACTACAAAACAGAGAGATTCCTTCCCCAAAATTTCGATTTTCTCTTTCTCTTTCACCTAGACGCAACTTGCACTTCTTTTCCCTCCTTCTTCAATTTCACACTTTTTCTCTTGATGTAGTGAATTGTAGTGAATGAGTGAGAAAATGAATTCGACCTCCTTGCATTTATAGCCTTCTGATGGGTTTGAATTCCTTCCTTTGACGCCAACTGATGTGGAGGGTTACTAGACCACTTTTGACTAAAAAATAAACCTATTTACATGATTGAAAAGCCCAAGGAGGGTCAATATAAATCTGTAATGACTAACCTAGAAGTCCACAATTGGGACCTTATACTAAACATGACCCAAGCATGAAACCCATGCTTTAATAAGTAATTCTAATAATACAAATAAATATCAAAATAGTAATATAATTTTTTTTCTTCAATTCTTTTGACGAGTACAATAAATATACATTATGAAGATCAAACATCGTTACAATCTTCGACAATCAATTCCCTCCACTTGAGAGAATCCCTTGGCCATAAATTTGGCCTTATTTTTATAGACACTCCCATCTGCTGCTTGCTTCACCTTGTAGATTCACCTGGATCTTACAACTGACTTGTACTTTCGCCTTGGGACAACTTCCCAAGCACTGTTCCTGATAATGGAATCATATTCCTCTACCATGGTATCAACCCATACTGGTTGTTGTACTTCTTCCTCAATTGAGGATGGATTATTCTCTACACTCTCGCTCATCAGATCCATGTAGCCAGTGTACCGATATGGTGACCTCCTTTGCCTGCGTTGTGATGTGGGTGCTCCCGCATTCTCTTTAGAATCATGCATTAATCTATTAGCCTCTCTCGTGTGCTTCCTTCCATCTATAGATGTCTTTGCATGAATGGGTGCTTCCACTGTCTTCTCCTCTGCTTGTGGATGCTCCACGACATTCTAAGGTTTTTCCTTTGGAGCTAAAATCTCCTCATATGCATGCAACCAAATCTCCCTCTTAAGGGAGAATCCCATGGCCTTCTCTTCATCGAACTTCAAATCTCTATGAACAACTGTCATCCCGTGAGATGGTAGGTACACCAGATAGTTGTGAGGTGATTAGTGTACCCCACAAATATGCCCAACTCAGCGATTGGTTCTAGCTTTTTCTGGGCATCCTTGGAAACATGACAGTAAATTTATGAACCAAAGATTCTGAAGTGTGCCACATTTGGTTTCTTACTTAAAAAGGCTTCTTCTGGTGCACTCATCCCAAGAATCCAATGAGTACTCCTGTTCTTCACATATATCATTGTGTTGCATGCTTCAACCCACAAGTGCAGCGGTAGGCCCTGATCATGCAACATCGCCCGTGCATCTCCCCCAATACTTATGTTCTTCCTTTCAACAAACCTAGTCTTATGTTATTCCTTTCAACAAACCCAACCTTCTGTGCGTTACGAGGTGCTATTAACTTCCGTCGAATTCCTTGTGATGCACATAATTGCTTGAACTCATTTGACACATATTCTCCATTGTTATCGCTCCTAAGAGCCTTCACTTTCCTGCCTGCGTCTTTCTCAACAAGTGCTTTAAATTCACAAAAATTTGAGAACGTCTAGTGTTTCTTCTACATGAAGAATATCCAACACTTACATGAGAAATCATCTACAAATATCACATAATACCTGTGCTTGGCCGTGGAGGCTATCGAGAATGGTCCACACACATCTGAGTGAACTCTTTCAAGGATCGGTTACGCTCAATGGTCCTTATCATGAAAGGTGGATTTGGAGTACTTCCCCAATGTACACCCTTTGCATGTATCACGTTGCTTCAGTGCACCCTTGGGAATTCCTGTAGAAATATGTTGTATGATCTTCAAAGCTCCATGGTGCAAATGGGCATTCACCGATGTCCTGAATCTGCACCTTCTTTGCTTTTGTGCTCAAAGCAACACATTCTTCTACATCCAATTTGTAGAGGTTCTTCACCCGAACCCCGATTCGCTTCACCTATCCTGTAGCTATGTGGCAAAGCAAAAATTCCTTTTGCTAAATATCACATTGTAGCCACGGTCTTCCAACATGGAAACTGAAACTAAATTATTTTTTAGACCCGGAACATACATGACACCTTTCAATGTGAGAGGAGAACCATACTCCCTCTGAAAAGCAACAATATTGATGTCGGTCGCGCTATACCTTCCATCATCTCCCATCTTGATGTGCATCCGGAGGTCCTTCTTCGCCAAGTCGCTGAATAATTCTTTGTTGTCGGCCATATGGCATGAGGCTTCACTATCAAAATACCACACACTACCCATCACTGATTTCACCATGCATGTAATGAGGGTGAAATCCAACTCGAATTGTGAAGCAAGAGCTTCCCCTAATGCTCCTCTTGAGGGCTTCTTGTCGAACTTCTTGTGTGAACACTTTGTGGCATAGTGTCCCGGCTCATGATAGTGAAAACATTTAATCTTCGACAATTCCTTCTTGCCTTCCTGACTAGAATATATTTTGGATTGGGATTTCTTCCCTTTCCCTTTATTTTCATTTCCAGCCAAGGAATATATATCCTCATCATCATGCTTGGATGATGATCCATCTCTGGTTTTCCACCTTATCTCTTATTGCACCAAGTTGGACCACAAATGCTCCCACTCTGGTAGATTCTACCTCCCATTTACCGAATTTTGGTAGCTGTGCCAACTCTTGGGAAGGCCTAAAAGTGTTAGGCTGACTAGATCATCTTCAACAACTGCAACACCAACACTCCCAAGCTCATCCCGACATTGGGTGAACTTGCTCAAGTACTGTGGTATTGTGTCATCCTTTTCCATCTTGATTTTTTGAAGCTTGTCCTTCAGTGCCAACTTCCTGTGGTCACTGCTATTATGAAACAATTCTATCAAGGCCTTCCACATTGCATATGGAGTCTCCTTCTCGTGGAGGTTCAAGACAATATGATATCGAACTCCTTCCAGTAAAATCCTTCTTTCCTTTGCTACATTCTTCTTCCATTTTTCTAAAGCCTGTTAATTTGCTGCTACTAGTTTCAGAACATTGCTATCAATGTATTCCTTCAATCCATTGTTTTCCATGAATGCTTCCATTCGGTCCTTCCAAGCAATGTAATTCGAGCTACCCTCCAGGGCATACTCGAGCCTCAGACCATAAAATTCCATCCTGATCCTGTTGCTAGCTCTAGAGAATAGATCTGCAAAAACTCGTTCCCCCTGCAAGGACAACTCATATTATTATCTTCTATAGTGATTTCAGCTCTTATACCATGTAGAAATTCCTTGTAGATTCAAACTACTAATTGTAATTTGCTAAAACAATAGACTTGAATATACTTTACCAATTGTAGAAATAATAAATGGTCGCGAAATCACAAAGCATACAAGAGAAAGAAATCATCAACACATTACACAATGATTTCTTGGGGAAAGCCTCAGCTAAAAACCCCTACTATCCGTATATTTCATTAGTCAGAAAATATGAGAAGATTACAATGCTTTGCTCAAGCCTTGGAAACCTCTGCATTATCTTTATCTGTCTCACTGCTTCCTAGACAATCCTAGGTCAATACTTAACCAAATTTTTGCTTGCCCAAGTCCTTATTTCCTCGTGTCATTTCCTTGGGAATTAGCCCCCTATTAATTAGGGAAATCCTCAATTGGAATTGCGCAATACATCATAGGCCTTCCTCTAACTGCATGCACCACCTGTACAATTTGGATGATTATACAACTGATATTACACTACCCTTGAACTTCAATCTCAACTGGGTAACTCGTAGATCACACATGCATGAGTTATTTATGGCTTATTTATCAGTTAATTAGTTGATCATGAAGTACACACCCTACTACTAGACCTCCCACTAGTTCCTCCAACAGTTGGAACTAGTTAAACTGACTTTAACTCATATAAACTAAATTATTTACTTACAACTCAAAATAAACTCAACTAGGGATCCTAGAAAGTAGGAACCACTCTACATGACTCAAGTTAGACCCTCAAATCGAATTACCAGGACCAACTAAATCAAACTAACTTAGTTAACTCGTACAAGCTGTCATGAGATGTGGAATTACAATTTTCTTCTAATTTAATTGAAGGGAAAATTAAATTAGAATCTTTCTTGGTGCCATTTTCAACATTTCCTATACCCTCTAGAATATCATGTTCCTAGAATTCTCAAGGAAGAGAATAAAACCGTATCCATATAGGTGCAGAGTTAAATCTTCTTTATCCAAATTGAATCGTTTTATGCAGGGCTTCATATAAAGACCAATTGAGTTTAGGAAATAAGGTCCTCCTTGAAATTTGTTGTGTCTATTTTTCACTTTATTAAAAATGGTTGTGAAAAACCTCTTAGAGTTTAACTTCAACTCTATATCAATTTTCAAAGCCCAGTTTTTGTGGGTCCAACTATTGAGAATTATTTTTGAGGGTAGAACCCTACAAATTTGCAGATTAATGCATGATCTTTGATATATTGAATTTTCTCCCGTATTTTGTCCAAAACAATTTCAAACATAGGGGTTTTTGTTGTTTGTGGAAAGCAAGATCCCGATTTCTTCTCCTTGTTTGGAAGCAATCCATTTGTAGTAACCGATATTTGTCGTGCCTCACTAGTAGTAGAAGAACTTGCTAATGAAGATATATTCTTGCCTGAATTGGGATTTTTGGGCCTGCGCAAAGCTTGATAATTTACACGTCTTGCTACAACACTACTTAAGAAGAGGCCTATGCATTTTCCCCATAGGAGAAGCATTGTGTGTTGATAAACCTTAAAAAAATTGAAAACTTAGCGAGAATCCTCATATTGTAGCTTTTTCGTGCTCTAATATAAAAGCTAGATATTATTTTAATAATTATACTATATATATATATATATATATATATATATATATATATATATATATATATATATATATATATATATATATATATATATATAAAGCTTAATTGTTTATTTAGATGATAGTTAAAAAATAGTAATTGTATGACCATTCTTTAATTAAGTTAATTAATTCATTTTTAATGTGGGTCACAGATAGTGGGTGATCGCTACATCCACTACGAGAAAATCTAGGAAGATCAACCCAAAGTGATCTACCCGCCAATCAAACTAGCAAGACCTAACCCCAACCCAAAGTGATCTACCCACCAACCAAACTAGTAAAGCTTAACCCCAATGACGTTGAGGAGATTTGACCCATGACCTCCTAATTGACAAAACACTTAGCAACAAAAACTCAACTAATTGAGCAATCCCTGAAGAATATACTTATTCTTTAAATAAATGAATAACAAGTATTAATATTTAATTTAAAATTTATATTTATATAATTTGATTTTAAATTATATTATTAAAAAATAAATCCATCTCCCAATTTTGCAACTCCCACCAATTCAATCCATTAAAATTAAAAAAATTAAAAAAATAATTTAACAGGACTAAAGTATAAATGAAATAACTAATTTAAAAAACATGAAAGATAATAATTTATGGTACTTGTGTTTGTTGCTTTATCAAATTCACGTGTAAAACGAAAATAGAGATCAGAATAGTTATATCTTTGGCATACCTTGTCATTGTTCATTTAATGCAATTATATAGTGATTCAGGGCAGAAGGTAGTTATCTACTAACTATAACTACTTTCTTCTACTGATTGATGGGAGAAAGAGTAGTCCAGACTGATCACATATTGATTCAGGGCAGAAGTTAGATTGTTTTTATCATGGAGAAAGCTGAAGATAGTCTTGATGAATAACTAGAGAACAAACACATCCATGTAAAACCTATTGGAAGCAAAGCCAGAGCCAACTCTACATCGAGTGATAATGATGATCCATTCGATGGAAGATTTTTCACGCGAAAAAATATTTGCGAGACATGCGGCCGCTGCAGGAGTGGGTGTAGCCATTGAAGCCGCTCTCACTTGCCCTCTTGACATGCTCAAAACTCTTCTGCAGGTATCTATTTCTTTCTCTGCTTCCCTATATTTGAGTCTGCAACGATGCTCGATAAATGTTGGGAAATCCCTTCGAGGTAAAACTAATGTTAAACATTGCAGGGTAAGCTGACTCCCGGTTTCTTTAAGACTGGAAGTGCATTTTTCCCGAGCATTCAAGAGCCCTAAAAACTCCTACACACAAATTTTCGTGCACCCACATACTTGGAATAGTCGTATATACCTTTCAGGTTCATCTCTTCTAATTTTTTTCAACAGACTAATGAATGCAAAAGAGGGCAGACTGAGCATATTAAATGCCTTCAAAGGAAGTTTGTGGCGTTATGATTTAAAATTAAATTTAAATTCATATATCAAGGTTTACTATTGGCCAAACTGGTCCAACGTCACTACAAAATTTACAATGGTTACACCATTCTACAGCCCTGGCAGGAGAGTGGGTGATACATCACTCTTCGTTTATATAACGAGGCATTTGATACATTATGGATACTAGCATAGAGTCATCTAAACCTTCGTCTGCTGTGCACGTCAAGGCTGCAAAGGTTGAAGATGAATATATCGGGCTCATGCGAATTATCGGCGTATCAAATATCGGAACCTGATGTTTTCAACCTTAAATTTTATAACCTCGAGTTGTAAACTCAGGTTTACATGTGTTTTTGCGAGAAAAGCGAACAATGGGATTACTTAAAAGTGCATAAGCATCTCCGTCAAAACTGCACAAGTACCGAACCAAAAGTGTACATTGGAAATGCTGAAAGCATCTCCAAGAAAAGAAGTGGGAAGAGAGCATGACATGAAAAGTAGGTTTTACGAGTATAAGTCATGGTCGAAATGATGTAATAGCACTTCAGTTATCTCTTCCTTGCTCTGGGGTTTCTTTCTTACAGTGGTTGGCTTTACCTTTTTTCCCCAATAAAAACCTTGCAGGATCTCCCCATCTTATTCGGAATATCCAGATGATAATAGCAGCGGCTGGTAACCCTAAGGGGCTTGACAGGATTTCAACCTGTGACACAAGGCCTCCATTTCTGGCATCTTGCCTCGGGTGGATGGTTCACCGATTGAGCTTTACTTATCTGACAGTTTAGTTTTTCTCCCATTTTTATCTCTTTGTCATCTATCTCTCTATAGACTCACTCAAAATAGAGACACATACATATACATATTTACAAATTTTAGAACAAGTAAGGCAAGGCAGTGAGCAAAAAACAGTGTTTTCTGACTGTTAGCTGGTTTTGCAAGAATTATTACTTATTCCTCAATGCAGTCAGTTGGATCTTTATTTATAAGAGGTTTCGTATATTTGGATGCAATAAAATAGTTAGAATTCTGCTGTTATTGGAAACCGGATATTAAGGATGGTCTTGATAGGGTAATCTTGAACATTTGGGACAGATCTTAAGCAATTTTCAGATACACATTTAGAATGAGGCTGTGATGCTTGCTAGTTTATTATGGTTGTTCAGAGTTCTCTGGATGAGCTGAAGTGTATATCATGTGGTTATAATAATAATAATAATTATCCAATTTTAAGGTCATGGCCAAGCCAGACACCAAATTGGTGTATGAGATCCCCTTGTTTGTGGGACAAGGGTGTTGATTTATCCAGAGAACCCAGAAATCGTTTGTGGAAATTCCATTCCGATATGACTTTATTAAAATAATTAATTATTTTAATGTAGACCCTAAGTTTAAACTTAGGGAAATTAAATAATTAAAGGGTATTAATAGAGTAGAGTGTGAATCTTCTAAAAAACGATGATCAAGTTATTTTTTAATCTGAACCATTGATTAACGATATAATCTTGGTCGTTGATTCATCAGCGAGAAGACTATTAGAAGAGACTTGAGGGCCATTTGGAAATCAAGCCGGGGACATTTTCAGTACCCGAAGGAAATCGATTCTGAAGCAAGAGAATTTGATTTCAGTGGGTGAGTTTGTAGAGGCAGGGTCGCAGAAGCAGAAGGAGGAGGGAGGACAGTTATTGGAGAAGTAGAAGTCTGGAGGATGAAGGGAAGGGTGAGCTGATCGGCAGCAAGATCCCTGCCACGCAGAGTTATGCAGTCCAGGGAGAGATTGCGCAGAGCTCTCACGCTAGATGACGCAGAGGGTGAAGGAGGTCACCCCGAGGGTCTGAAATTCTTCTGGAGGTTCCAGAAAATTCAATCAGGTGTATGCTAATTTTTCTCTGCTCATCAGACTCTTGTAAATGTACTTTCCATTTCTGAAGATAAATATAAAACCCTCATCTGCTGCACCGGTTTTCCCACATTGAGTTTTTTTGGGGACAATTGTCCAAAAATAATTGTATTCATATGGTTGTTTCTATTGTGCTACTTGTGTAATTTTCTTTCTGTTCTTACGCTCTTGATTAAACTGAAGATCTACAAATGTGTTTATTTCAGAATTTACTGAAGCATCTGTAAATAACTTATCTCATAAGTAGGAGAGATAAATCGAGTATTGCAGTAATAATTTTCAGTCTTGAAAATTTCACATGGTATTAGAGCAAAGGGCTAAAGACAGAAAGGGAGGATCTGCCATGGACCAAAGGTCCATCATCCGGAAGGGTTCACGCAGTCCTCCAGAGCACACATAAATACAGAGGGAACACGACATGAAAGTACTGGCATCCAGATTAGAGGAGGATCTTGCTTGTGTGTCGAGCACAACTCCTCCAAGTGTTTGGTATATTGACAGTGGAGCATCTACTCACAAGACGGGGGTTCGAGAAATTTTTTCAAGCTACCAAGAAGAACAGATGAATTTCCAAATAATTATGGGAAACAAGGCAAAATGTACCTCCATTGGGAGAGGTACCATAACATTTCAGACCGAAGATGGCAACAAAATTCGAGCCATGACTGTCCTGCATGTACCAGGGTTGGGGATGAATTTACTCTCAGTGTTTCAGCTACAAAACAAGGGCTATGACGTATACTTTATTAGAGATAAGGTGTATGTCAAACACCCTAGCTGGAACAAAAAGGCACAAATTGGAGTAAGGAGTCACAAGCTATACAAACTCCAGCTTGAATCTCTGGTGGCCCTGATTGGCAGTACAGAGGACAGTGATTTGAATGAGTTATGGCATAGAAGGATGGGGTATCTACATCATGGAGCCTTGGGAATTCTCAAAAATACTGTCATAGGGGCTCCTGAACTCAACACGAAGAAAGATGAAGTTTGTAGGTGGTGCGTACTAGGGAAGTACGCTAAGGCAATGTTTCCAAGAAGCAGCAGCAGAGCCAAGGGTGTATTGGAGTTAATACACTTGCGGACATTTGTGGTCCAATGTCCACAACCGTTCTTAGTGGTGCAAAATATTTTGCTACCTTCATTGATGATCATTCCATAAAAACTTGGATCTATTTTGTGAAAACCAAAGATGAAGTCTTTGATCGATTCAAAGAATTCAAAGCCTTGGTGGAAAACTCTACGAGAAAGAAGATCAAGAAGCCGCGTTCAAATAACGGTGGAGAATATATCGATAAGGACTTCACAAATTTCTGTGCAAGGGGAGGCATCAAGAGAGAATGGATAGCTCCATACAATCCAAAGCAAAATGGAGTTGCAGAACGGAAGAATCAAACCATAATAGAAGCTGCAAGGGCAATGCTTTACGACCAAGATATGCCCAAATTCTTATGGGCAGAGGCCTGCGATACAACAATATATATCAAGAACAGAGTTCCCCATCGAGCCTTTGGGAAGGTGACTCTCGAGAGTGTGTTCACAAGTAGCAAGCCAGAGGTGAGCCACATCAGGATATTCGGCAACATGGTGTACTGCCATGTTCCAGATGAAAAGAGGAAGAAGTTGGATCAGATTGCAGAAAAGGGTTTCCTTATGGGCTATAGTGAGAATGCGAAAGCATATCACATCTATATTCCAGAGAGCAGGAAAATCATGGTAAGAAGGGATGTAAAATTCATGGAGGAGAGAGCCTTTAGGAAATCTCGAGAAATGGCCATAGATACGCAGATTGAGGAGGATCCACTAGTACAGCCTCAACGTCCTACAAAGGATGAGTCAAGTGCCTCTCCAAGGCACAAGGATTCTGAGGAGAGCTCCTCTGAAGAAGAACAGGAAGGAGAGCAGGTGAGACCGCCCACCACTGATGGGAGATTGAGCAGAGAACTTCAACAAATTCTTAAGGATGCAGAAGAATTTGTTGGAGCCCCTAGAGAAGGAAAGAGGATAAGGAAGCAGCTAGACAAATATTAGGCACTGGTAGCTCAGGTTGGTGAACCATCCACCTTTCGGGAAGCAACTCAGCATCAAGTGTGGGTGGATGCCATGGTGGAGGAGTATAGCTCCATCATGACAAATGATGTCTGGGAAGTAGTCCCTAGACCACAGGACAGATCAGTTGTAGGATCCAGGTGGAAGATGGCAGCATAGATAAGTTCAAGGCAAGATTTGTAGCTAAGGGGTATGCACAGAAGGAAGACATTGATTATGAGGAAACCTTCGCCCCTGTAGCTCGCTACACTTCTATTAGATCTGTCATCTCTCTGGTTGCGCAGATGGGATGGGAGATTCACTAGATGGATGTCAAGACGACGTTTTTGAACGGGGTGATAGATGAGGAAGTGTACATTTAATAGCCAGAGGGCTTCGAGACACATGAGCAGAAGACTCATGTTTGCAGGCTTAAGAAAGCCTTATATGGATTAAAACAAGCCCCCAGGGCATGGTATGGGCGAATTGATAGCTCTACTTGCAGAAGATGGACCCCAACCTCTACTACTTGAGAGTAGGAGATGAGCCGCTTATTCTGGTACTATATGTGGATGATCTATCTCTGACTGGATCATCCAAGCTCATCAAGGACTGCAAGGAGAATCTGGCTACAGAATTTGACATGAATGACCCGCGGCAGATGCACTATTTTCTTGGATTAGATTTCTGGCAGCAGAAAGGGGAAATCTTCCTGGAACAAGGAAGATACACGATAGAAATCCTGAAAATATTTTAGATGGAAGACTATAGACCCATGGCCATGCCAATGATTACTAACTGGAAGAAGATAGACACAACAGAGGATGATGAGGCTGATCACACCTTGTATAGGCAGCTCATCGGATCGTTGATGTATCTGGCCAATACTAGACCAGGGATTTGTTATGCAGTGAATACCCTCTGTCAATTCATGGTGGAAACAAGGAGGGCTCACTGGGCAGCAGCCAAACATGTTCTCAGATATCTGAGGGGGACAGTCGAGTATGGGTTGAAGTACACCAGGGAAATGAGGTACAATTGAGTGGGTTCATAGATGCAGATTGGGCTGGAAGCATAGTGGATCAGAAAAGTACCAGTGGGTACTGTTTCAGTCTCGGATCAGGAATGAACTCCTGGTGTAGTAGGAAACAGAACTCCGTAGCACTAAGTTCAGCTGAGGCAGAGTACATGGCAGCAAGCACAGCTTCGTGCGAGGCCATATGGCTCTGCAAGTTACTCTTGAACTTGCTCAAGAAGCGGATGGAACCGACCGGGATTATGTGCGATAATTAGAGCTGCATTTTGCTCTCTGAAAATTATGTTTCATGACCGGTCGAAACACGTTGACATTCGGTGCCACTTCATCAAGGACTATGTCCAAAGAGGAGCAGTACAATTGCGATACACTCCTACAGGAGAACAGGTGGCAGATATCCTCACAAAGGCTCTGAGTAAGATTAAATTCACTTACTTCAGAGAGAAGATGGGGATGGTTGAGAACCCTTTCCATTAGAGGTAAGGGTGGTCTTTAGAAACAGAGGGAGTTGCAGTACGGATGAGGTAGTGGCAGAGGCAGTGTCACAAGGCAGCAGTATAGGAGGTAGTAGCGCAGAGATGAGGGGCAACAGCTAGGACAACATCAACGCAGTAGATGTTATAGAGTCATAGTAGTGCAGTGGTATCTTGCTTGAACACTTTTCTTGCTAAGAAGGAGTGTTGATTTTTATAGCATCGGGAAGTGTTCTAAGTCTCATTTTTGGTTGAGAGGCTTGGACAATAGTTATCCAGAGAACTCAAAAATCGTTTGTGGAAATTCCACTCGGATATGACTTTATTAAAATAATTAATTATTTTAATGCAGACCCTAAGTTTAAACTTAGGGAAATTAAATAATTAAAGGGTATTAATAGAGCAGAGTGTGAATCTTCTAGAAAACGAAGATCAAGTCATCTTTTAAATTAAGCCATTGATTAACGATATAATCTTGGCCGTTGATTAATCAATGAGAAGACTATAAGAAGAGACTTGAGGGCCATTTGGAAATCAAGCTGAGACATTCTCAGTATCGGAAGGAAATCGATTTCAATGGGTTGCAGAAGCAAAGGGAGGAGGGAGGATTCAGTTATCAGAGAAGTAGAAGTCTGGAGGATGAAGGGAAGGGTGAGCTGATCGGCAGCAAGATCCCCTCCACGCAAAGTTACGCAGTCCAGGGAGAGACTGCGTAGAGCTCTCACGCTAGATGATGCAGAGGGTGAAGGAGGTCACCCCGAGGGTCTGAAATTCTTCTGGAGGTTCCAAAAAATTCAGCCAGGTGTATGCTAATTTTTCTCTGCTCTTCAGATTCTTGTAAATGTACTTTCCATTTCTGAAGATAAATACAAAACCTTCATTTGCTACACCGGTTTTCCCACATTGGGTTTTTCTGGGGACAATTGTCCAAAAATAATTGTGTTCATATGGTTGTTTCTATTGTGCTGCTTGTATAATTTTCTTTTTGTTCTTACGCTCTTGATTAAAGTAAAGATCTGCAAATGTGTTTATTTTAGAATTACTGAAGCATTTGTAAATAAATTATCTCATAAGTAGGAGAAATAAATCGAGTATTGCAGTAATAATTTTCGGTCTTGAAAATTTCACGAAGGGACCCACCTTCGCGTAGTGATTTGACTGCTAAGTCTACGAAGGCATAAATACTCTACCCCCCTCTGGTTTTGAACCTATGACCTCGTAGGAGGAAACACATGCTCTTAACCATTAGGCCCACTCACAACTTAGTCAGATGTCGAATTGATAAATAAGACCCCCTTGTTTGTGGGTCAAGACTCAAGGGACTCTTCCACATAACAATTTGACTTCTTAGCCTACGGAGGCATGGATACCCCACCCTCTTCCAGAGATGTGCATTTGGATAGTTGAATTGCTAAAAAATGGGTTGGCCTCCTCAATGTGGTAATACATCTACGACTAGGTATATTCTAGGTGGATTGGGGTTATAGTCAATACATTGATTGCTCTTGTTAAAGACAAGTTGTGGGGGAGCATCAAATTTGTAAGATCTAAGGTTGTCTTTAAATCCATGTTTCATGTATATTATGCAATGGGCGTGCATAAAATTTTCCATAAACTAAGTAGTGTGCAGTCTACCGAAGATTGAGGATTATTAGCAAGCACCAAAATCAGTTTGCCTATGAGCACATTTCCTTATGTAGATTTTAGGCATTAGATATTCTAATAGAAAAAGTTATGATGCATGCTAATGACGATATTATTATGCTGATTTTGGTGACAAAATCTCGAAAGGAAAACTTGATATTATATTGCAAGTGTATAATAGGTAAATAGAAGCATTATTTTTTACCTCTCAGGCTCTCACACATGTTTTCGTACTAATTGGTACTTTAGCTGAAACTGTTTTGTTGCATGGCGACTTAAGCTTCTCGATGCCAATCCATCATCAATTTTAAAAGCGTATGTAATTTTATCTTGGATTTTATCAATTCATCTTAGTACAACAAGACTATTTCAATTATGCTCACAATTTTGTGTTTCCTTTTTGTAAGGAAAAATAGTGGCTAAATTGCGATTGCTTATTGGATTTAGCTTATTTATAGTTCATACCTAGGATCGGCAGTAGATTCACTCAACGTTCGAACATTCAATTAAATTGCTTATGAATTTTTATAAGAATATCCCATTTCTAAAGAATTGTTACTTAAGACTGGAATATCATGTTCCATCACTGCTAAAGATTCAATTAAATATATCTTGAATGAGGAGAAACACGGTCTTCCTTTATTGCACCATGTAGAAATGCGGTCTTCACATCCATCTGATGAAGACTCCGTCATTGCGTAGCCGCAAGGGCTATGATAGATCGAATGGTGGTATATCGGGCCACAGGTGCAAATATGTCATTATAGTCTATGCGTTCCTTTTGAGAGAAGCCACGGGCAACGAATCTTGTGTTGAAATTTTCAGTACTTCCATCCGATCCATGCTTGATCTTGTAGAGCTATTTCGAGGTGACAACTGCTTTGTCCTCTGGTCTTGGAACCACATCCCAGACATCATTCTTCATTATGGACTTATACTCTTCGTGCATAGCATCCTTCTAGACTTGATGCTTTACAGCTTCCTCAAAAGATCCAGGCTCAGATTGTACAATAGTACTCATGGCTGCTAGATACCCTTGGTATCTACTCGACTTCTTGCTTTCACAGAATGTTCTCCTTGGGGCCATATGTCCCTCGGAATCCTCGAGAGTGTCCCTGAGCCATGATGGTCTTTTCCCCAGTGAAGGAGGTGGATCAATCGGGTCCATCGGTCCTTCAACATCAGGCATCGTCTCATCCTTCGGTTCTTCTTGATTTCTAGGCCTTGCTTCATGATCTTCCTTAGATCTCGGAAGATTGATTACTTTCCTCAAGGAAGCATCTTCGTCAAAGGTGACATCATGGCATCCCTTTGACCAGACACATAGACTCTATAGGCCTTTGAAGTTTCGCTGTAGCCCACAAACATTCCCTTCTTCCAAGAAGCATCTAGCTTGCTCCTCTTCTCTTTCGGCACATGAAAATAAACAGGATATCCAAAAACTCTAAAATGTGAGATGTCAAGTTTCTTACCAGAGAAAACCTCTTCAGGAGTTTTGGAGTCTAGTGTGGAATGCGGGCATCGGGTTTGTATGTACAAAACAGTGTTTGCAGCTTCTCCCCATAGAAACTTCGGTAGACCCTGGTCACATAGCATGGCACAGGCAGCTTCCACAATGGTCCTGTTCTTTCGTTCAGCAACGCCATTCTGCTCAGGAGTATAGACATTTGTGGTCTCCCTCTTGATGCCAGCTCCTCTGCAAAAGTTCTTGAACTCGTTCATCTCATATTCAGTGCCATTATCGGTCCTCAATATCTTGATGTTCTTCCCTGTCAGATTTTCCACCAAGGCTTTGAAGGTATAGAACCACATGAAAGCCTCATCCTTCTTCTTCAAGAAGTATATCCAGGTTTTGTGAGAGAAGTCATCTATGTGTTGAAAAGTGTAACTAGGTCGGTCTTCATGTTGACTATGTAATTATGTATATATGTAAAGAAGAAGTCAAAGATAATAAAATATATTTGGTGTACTTGCTTCATGGGTTTCATTAGCAAGATTTTTATGTAGATAGACTTCTTCTTGATGTCTACTAGGTTTAGGTCTTCTAGGCATAGAGTATAATTATGTGTCATGTATATATATGAAGGAATCTGTCTTCATTTTATGCTCGCGATCCTGTCAAAGCCTTGTATTACATCCAAGATTTTATGGAAGAAAATGTCCTCAAACTGACCTCTGTCAAATGATGGAAGAAGAAGCTGTTATAAGTTGTTGAAGTCGGCCTACAAGACTGCATAAAGGTCGGCCTAAAAGTTGAGCCATCACCAATATGTATACCTTTGTTCATGCGGATAATAGTTATCAATTTGAAAGCGGATTCTACTAAAGTTGTGGACAAGTATGGTTAGTATTGCAGACTGTTTTGGTGAAGCATAATCGAAAAACATTAAAGCTACATTGCGGACATCTGGACATTATAGTGCGGATATCTGGACAGATCAACCAAGCAACAAAGCGGATCTCTCAGAAGTGACACAACATAGTATGATGGGGTCAACTGAAATTATAATACAGACACTTTATTAGTGATATTGCGGTGATCTCTGAACCAGTGATGCGGATAATACAGGTATTATAGTGCGGTTTATTCACATAAAGAAATGCGATGATATCCAACAAGGTTCTCGGTGATCATAGAAATATAATTGCAGTGATATCCAACAAGTTTTTCAGTGACCACAGATATAGAATTGCGGTAATATCCAATTGAGATTTGCGGATAGTTCTAAGATAAAATTGCGGATCTTTCTTTAGAAAAAGATGCGGGTATAAGACAGAATAGAGTGCGGATGTGAAGTAGAATCATGTTCGGATTTAAGACAAAATCAAATGCGGGTATAAGTTAAGGTTAGTACGAACAACCTAAAGGGATAAACAATGCGGATTGCACTGGACTGTATAGTAGACTTCTGGAAGAAATAATATTGCGGATTTTTGTATAAGTACAAAATAGTGCAGATTGTTATAAAGGAGAAGAGTCGAGTTTTGTGTCTCGTGCATTTTGATAATTGACTTGATGAAAGACTAACTAAGGTAAAGAAAGAAAGACCTAAGTAACTCAAGCAAGCTCACAAGTAATTATCAAGAAGAGAATTTTGTATTAACCTACAGCCCTCCAAATTCTCAACACTATGAACGTCATATAATAAGAACATCCTCCCAAGGATGTCACGGGCAGCATACTAGACAGATCAAAATGTACTAATTGCAAGACATCAGATGTCTTTGTGACACTTGAGGGGAAAGGTCCTCTTGTATGCTTTCCTTTGGCACAACCATGACATACACCTTCATGATTATTTGATAACTCGGGCATCCTCGTCACCACCTTCCTTGCTTCGGGAAGGGCCTTGTAGTGAAGGTGTCCAAACCTCTGGTGCCATAGTTCAGTCTGTCGGATAGTATCACATGTCATCACTCCCAGTGGACTTCCTCCAACCTGGTAGAGTGTATCAACTTTAAACCCAATCGTGATAGCTTCCTTGAAGCTCTTCTTCCACATGCGTACCTTTCCATCAATGAATGCTGCATTGAAACCTTTGTCTTCCATGGCCGATATAGACACAAGGTTCTTCTTCAAATTAGGTACATAGAATACATCTTGTAAGTGGAGGACTTGACCTTGAGACAAGTGGAGGGTCACAAGCCTTGTCCCTTTCACGGGATATGTGGCATTATCTCCAAGGATAATTTCCAGATTAGTATCCTTCTCAACTATATCAGAGAGTGCTTCCTTGAACCCAGTGATGTGCCTTGAGGTATCACTATCTTTCAACCAAACATCCATAGTGTCGGGTGGAGATGCAACAGAGAGGGCAGATACAAGAATGAATTCATTTCTTTTGTCAACAACATTTGATTTCTCATACTTGGAGTTTCTTGACCTTTTGAAAGGTTGACCATTTCCGTCGGAGGGAGCCTTCCTCTTTCCCTTGAACCTGTTGTTCCTTTGATTGCTATTCCTTCGGTTGTTGTTGTTGTCATCACCATAGGGAGAATCCTTCTTGAAAGGGCATTCTCTAGCATAGTGACCTAGCCTATGACAAGTGTAACACTTGCCCTTCTTTCCTTGGGCCCCTGCTCTTCCTTTGTTCTTTGGACCACCAAAGTTCTTCTTTCTAGAATAAGCAGCGTAGGCATCATTTCCTTCATTTTCATACTCCTTCATTCTTGTCTCTTCTTGAACGCATTATAGTACTTCGTCAAAGTCAGGTATCACATTGTTATTGAGAATGGTAGTGTTGAACACATGCCATTCGGATGATAGCCCTCCAAGTGCGGTGAGTACCATCTCTCGATTAGCTATTGTCTCCCCAATAGCCAGCAGATTGTTCCTGATCTCGATTAGTTTCAGAAAATATGATTGAACAAACTCATCCTTGCCTTTTTTCAGATCCTTCTATTGATTCTTGAAGAATAGGACTTGATTCGCATTGTTGGCCTTGAACATGTGGACCAACTTATCATACATCTCTTTGGATGTGCCCAGCTCAGAGATGTACACAACCAGACTCTTGTGAATTGAGTCCTTGATCATTAGCTTTGCTTTGATCTCCCCCTTCTTATACTTTGTTTTGGCAGCAGCAGTAGCAGTGGATGGAGGCTCCTGGATTTTACCCTGCACATAGTCCATGACATCTTGATCTTCCAAGTTAAGATCCAATGTCATCTTCCAAGCATGGAAGTCATCCTTCCCAATCAATTTGTCATCAACCTTGAAGCCATTGTAGTTTGAGGCACCCATCCTCTTCTTCGGCGATTGCTACAAATTAGGGCTTTGTCTTCACCTCAGCTCTGATACCATGTAAATTTATGTAGATGTTCTATGCTTGATGCAACTTTACTTTCTCTTCAATATCAGACAACAATCACATAAATAATAAGGTAAAATGCTGATAGAACATACCAGTAGATCAACAGAAGACAAGCCAGAAATATAAGGTAAAATGCTGATAGAACATACTAGTAGATCGACAGAAGACAAGCCAGAAATATATAAGTGTGTTGGTGCGTTACGGCGGTCAACAGGATGCTTCAACCAGCAAAGTCTCAATATGGTTAGCCAACCAACACTGTCACACAACCCTTTAGGACAGCCAAACGGTCAACTCAAAAGTCAACCCAAAAGTCAACGCTGCCAGTCAACAGTCAAAGCAAACAACAATAGTAGCTAGGTCAATGCTGAAAAGTTAAAGTCAACATTTTGCCTCGGAAATAGTGCCAGAAAATGCAGATTAGGAAAATCGAGATTTTGGGAAAGTTTTAGGTCTTTTTGACCTTGCGTTGACCAATGTCAACGCTGGTCAAAGTTGCTGCAGAAACCCTAGCCGAAAACAGAAATCCGAAAACAGTTTTCTTCCTTGCTGCACTTTCCCATGTGTGAAGAGAAGAGACTCCAAGTGATCGAACCAATCAGATGAGGAGAGAGAAATGTGGGAGGATGAGATGAGTGAAATGTCCTCCAACGTTGACCTTATTTATATCCATCATTGAGAGTGCGTGACACAAAGTTGGGGCACAAAACCTTAAGGTTGACTTGCACATACTTTGAATAGATTAAAAATAAATTCAAAATAAATGTTCTGCTCATCGGATCGAGATGATCTTTAGATCGATCTTGCACCTCTCCGAAAGAGGAACCCAATAAAAATATTGGTATCTTCATCTGAGCATCACAACATGGAGTTTGGACCTAGTTGTCCAAAATTAACAGATGGCCACCAGTGGATTGCGTGACCAAGATTGGTTGGAGGGTGCCTCCAACTATGTAAGCTGGAAGGAAAGGATTTCCTTCCTGCTGGATGAACATGACCTCAAGCACTTTATTGACAGTGCTTAGGCTAAACCGGTGGATGCAGCACCATTAAGGGCCTTCAAGAAGAATATGGCTAAAGCCAAGCGGTTGATCCTAGATGGAGTGAAGGATCATATTGTTTCACACATCTTTGGCAAAGGGACAACCAAGGAGATGTGGGATGCGTTGGCCACGCTATATCAGGGGTCTTCTGAGCAGAGGAAGATGTTTCTGGAGGAAGAAATGCGGACCACCACGATGCAGAAGGGAGATCACATTGATCCGTTCTTGTGTAGACTTCAGGAAAACCGAGATCAACTGGCAACTGTGGGAGCAGCGCTTCAGGCCACAAAGATGGTCAGACTTGCCTTAAATTCTGTGTCTGAAGACTATCATCTTTGTCCAGAGCATCCTGGGTAGAGAAAAGTTACCACACTGGGAAGCAATGTGGGCAACTCTTCAGCAAGAAGAGATGAGGAGAGGTCTACTCAAGTGCAGTGGTTCGAAGGCTAAGACGAAGGAGAAAGAGAATGTAACCCTTGCATCAAAGGGGCAGCGCAGGAGGAAGAAAGATCTTTCAAAGATCAAATGCTTTCGGTGTGGCGAGATGGGACATTATGCCACACTGTGTCCTCTCAGGAAGAAGGACAAGGATGAGAAGAATGATCCTCAAGCCGGAGTTGTGAAGATAGAGGAGGAATTTGTAATGATTGCCCAGATATTTTACCAGGAGAGCGTTGGGGTGATCTGGAGCTGTAGTTCAATTATCAATAGAACTGCAGATTGGGCAAGATCCTCGAGGAGTCCACCTCTCAGATCATCACCTTGCTATGGGAGCCCAAATTAGAAGTAGCAGGATGGATGGGTGCCAGTTGATGCAGAGGAGTGTAGAAGTGACATTGCCTTAGTTAGCAGCGCCAAGAGTCTGAGCAGCGTAGAGCAAGGTTGGCAGCAGTGCAGGAAGGCACAGTGCAGAAGTCAACAACAACGTAACAACTTTAGAGGGATAACCCAGAGTCTAGCAACAGTCAGATCTTTGGAATTAATTAAAAATATTAAGCAATAAAAAAAAAGATATGTATATAAAATAAAAATAAATAACTTTGGTTGGCTCTTTTTATATTCTTTTTTCACTATTAATGGCCTAAAACCCTTCTTTCAATCCTTCATTCAAATGTCCTGAAGATGGATCCTTGTTGGGATTCGAAATGTCGACTAATGTTTCTAAATATTGTGGATAATTCGGGAAGCTCTTTAATAACTGACAACCACAGGAGCTTAAAAACCAAAAGTCAAATTTTCATCACTGAGATGCATCATACTTGTCCAATTTTGGATGTTTTTCAGTTGCAGTAAGCAACTGTGATGTAGTGTAGTAATAGTTGGTAGTGGCAAAGTCAACAACAACACAAATGCAGAATTGAGAGGGAGTTGCAGTACAGACGCAGTATTGACAGTGGCAGTGTCAGCAACAGTATAGATGCAGCGTTTGCGCAGAGTTGATGGGCAACAATGTCAGACATCAACATGTTGAGATTTTGTGTATTTCGGGTAGCATCAGTTGTGCTCTAGGTCCCAAATTTTGAGGAAGGACTAGAGTTCACCTGATCTACAAGACCCAGAAATGGATTTGGGAAATTTCATCTGTTTTAGGAGATTTTAAATTAATTAATTATTTTAATGTATTTCCTAAGTTAAAACTTAGGAAAATAAAATAATTAAAGTGAATTTAATTAAACATGTG
The DNA here is from genome assembly GCA_034641835.2 of Pinus albicaulis. Lineage (NCBI taxonomy): Eukaryota > Viridiplantae > Streptophyta > Pinopsida > Pinales > Pinaceae > Pinus > Pinus albicaulis. The sequence continues at coordinate 485,677,101 of CM076573.1, forward strand.
ATGAAATTGTCTTAAGTCACACAGCGCAAGCTTTCTTTTAATCTTAGCCATTGATTAAAGATTTAATCTTGGCCGTTGATTTGTCAACAAGAAAAGTATAAAGGAAAGGCTTGGGGTCATTTGTAAGATACACAGAGGCAGAGCACTGAAGCTAAGCTGAGATTCTAGGTCGGGGTTGCTAAGAATTCTCAAGTGTTTCAGTTACAGAGAGGGGAATTTAGACCAAGGGGATGATCTGATCTCGGGGTCTAGAATGCACAAGAAGCAGAGAAGAGATCAGGAAATGAGGAAGGCAGCAGCAGCAGCAGACGACAGTAGTAGCAGACGGCAACAGCAATAGCAACAAGGACAACGTGATTTTCAGGAAACCCTACAGGGGTTACCCAAAGACCCTTAGGGGTAGCGTAGTGACTGCGTCACCCAGTCTGGGGTAATGCAGTCCCTTCCAGTGACAACGCTGAGCATTTGGAGGCCTTTAGAGGCTGACGCAGTGCCTTTTAGGGGCAGATCTGAGGTTTCTAGGCCTAGATCTGGCCGAGTTCTGTAAATCTCATTTGAGGGTGTGGATCAGTCAGTATTGTTGGTCTTAGATCAGCCAGGTGCTGCAGATCTAGAGTTTTCTCTGTAGGGTTTTCCAGATCTGGAACCCAGAGTTGTGTATTCAGAAATATTCTTAATAATAGAGCCCTCCAGCAGCGAGAGACCAGTTTTCCCACATTGGTTTTTTTTGGGAACTGTTTGTCTAGAAATAACTGTGTCACTTTGTCTATGTGTGCATGTGCTTATTCTAGATCTAAATTGGTAGAGATCTGTTATGTGTTTTGCTTTGATGTTAACTTGAATTTATTCAGTTGATAACTTGTATAAGTAGGAGAAGCTTAACCGGATTAACAGAAATAATTTCTGCATAAGAATTAAGATTCAGAAATTACTACACAACAACGCAGAGGGAGATGTTACAGAGTCTGAGCAGTACTCAGAGCATGTATTGCTAGAGCACATTCCTCGCTAAGAGGGAGTGTTGATTTGGGGTAGCATTAGATGTGCTGTAAGTCTCAAAATTTGCAGGGAGGCTTAGACACATGTATTCCAGATAACCCAGAAATTGTTTTGCGAAATTCTACTTGGATTGTCTTTTATTAAAATAATTAATTAGTTTTAAAGGGACCCTAAGTATAAACTTAGGAAAATAAAATAATTAAAGTGAATTAATAGAATATGGGTGTGAATGTTCTAGAAAAGGCAGATCAAGTCAAAAGTGAATCTTAGCCATTGATTAGAGATCTAATTTGGGCCGTTGAAATTTCAACGAGAAGACTATAAGAATGGCTTGAAGGGTCATTTGGAAAACATATCGACACAAGACGAAGAAAAGATCAGAGATCGATTTCTTTAGTGAGCAATAAGGAGAAACTTCGATCAAGAGATCTTCCGTAGAGAGGGGGCATTTATTTCCTGAGCCAGAGAGTGCATAGCTGAGGAGGCAGTGAGAGCCACAGAGGCAACACAGAGCTAGTGATGTAGAGCCTACGGAGTCACTGCGTAGAGCCTGAAGGGAAGTCGTATTTTTGTTGAAGAGACAATGTTGGGCCTGTTATCGCTTGTTGCCTACACCTACCTACAGTTAGTGGGAAAAGCCTTCAACCCCACAGGTGTGGTTGGTGGCAAGGAACTCAGAGAAGGGGCTGTCACCTATTCCCAACTCTCTCCGTTTAAGCTATCTCCTAGGTTAGCTAAGGGGGGTGGTCCCTAAAGGAAAACTAAGTTAAAGATGTGAGATTTCTAGGAGAACTGATTAGAATGAATTACTTATCAAAGATGACTCGATTTCCAATATGTAAACAAGCATATAAGTATATGAGCAATATCCAATGACGTGTTTAAAATATAGACCAGTGCTTTAAAGTAGATAACAAATGCTTGCTCAAAAATGAAATTCAAGATATAATGACAATAATCCCACAAAGGAAGTGTAAGACCAAGATCACAATATGAAATTAAATTTGCAACACCAAATAAGGGTATTTGCTAATGAAACGAGATATATCAATCATCCATAAGCATAATGATCATTAAAATGACAACATGCAATGAAGTAGTATGTAGAAGCAAATTTCCAAGTACCATAGAATTAAGCTTGTTGTAAAATTTAAGGAATTAAAATGCTTGCATCCAAAGTGCTTCTTGAGATAATATTTGCATGTGAATCTTTAAACCATCAAGATAGCAAAAAATTTGGGAACTTTGCAAGTAAATGTGATGAGATAGTGCTCTTGGTTTATTTTATTAATTAGTTCTACAACAAGGTTACAATTGAACTCTAATCCTCAGACCTCACCCTCGCCCAAATATTTGGATCTCACAGTGAGGAGTCCATAAGAGGTAGAGGCTCCCTAAAACGTTTATTCAACCAACTTAAGTTGGAGGTAAATTTTAGAGATGCAAGTCTAGTATGAAAAGTAAAATGCCTAAATGATATAAAAGTGAGTTTGCAAGTGCTATTGAAAAGATGGAGATGATTCAATTAAATATGCTTCATAGTTAGAACAATAACTCAAGTTGCCATAAATTGAAAGTGCTATGCTTCTTTACTTGTAGTATATTGTGAAACTTATCCAAATGAGAAATAGATCAGAAAACATAAGTAAGTGATGGCAAATGAGATTGCAAATTAAGAAATTAAATGACTATGCGATTTGTGTTACTTTCCACTTAGAGCATGCATATGTGATGTAAAAAAAAAAACGGAAACGTCAAAACCACTAAGTCAATCCATCTACAAATTCTCTCCTTTGGAATGGAGAGATAAGGATGCCAATGGGTAAAACCCACGCTCCCACAACAAAAACATAAATTTTTATTAATTTTACAAGAATGAAATGACCATGAGGGCTTTTCTAAACCAAGGAAAGTCTTTACAAATAAAAATTGAGATCATAGACTTTTCCTCAGTGAGAATTTCTAAGAACTCAAAATAAATTCAGACTTTACAATAGGAGAAGAGAAGCTAAGCCTCTTCTATGCCCACAACCAAAGAAGAGAGAGTTATCTTTCTCATTTGAAATTCAGCCCAAAGGTCCTGCAACAACTTGTTAGTAATTTCTTGCAGTTGTCCACTCAAGCTGACACAAGAAAAAATTCGAAAGAGGGCTACAAAACCAATCAAATATTAGATGGATAAAATTACAAAATATTGCACAACAATTTACAAAGAGCTAAGCCAAAGAGTTCGAGTAAACTCTCCTCTTTGCTTAGTCATATTCAAGCTCTTAGATAGCAAATGAAAGCAATGAAGTATAATGTTTTAAAAGATATTCAAATTTAGAAGTAATTGGCTTGTATACAAGCTGTGTCTCAAAACCCCTGCAAAACCACTTTGTAAGATAAGACTATGAAGGTTCAAAGAACAAATGAAAGCGCCTTTGAGAATGTATCAAGAGTGGGTTGGTCTCTCCAAAGACTTCCCCCAACACTTGATTCTTTGATCCCAACAAGATGTTCCCTCTACAAAAATTCAATCAAGAATTAGTTCCATATAGATCTAGCAATAAACAATGATAAGAAACTCTAGAGATTTATTTGAAACCAACTAGAGCATTCTATACCTAGAGCATACTCCTAAATCAAATGTCAATGTAAGATAGCTCTACATTAACAGGGCCAGTGCCAGATCCCTGAGAGATTTTTCGGAGGCCAGAAGGCCTCAATTTCCAGCCAGCAGAGAGACCAATGTAGAGACAGAGGGCAGTCGTAGCTGTGACGCAGAGACTGTGCAAAGGCAGCGTAGGGCAATCTGTTATGGGTGCTGATCAGTGTTGGGTTCTCGTGGAGGAGTGAGGTTTGACTCACAAGATCTTTCTTGTCAATTTCTCTCTATTATTTGACAGATCTGTCAATCATAGATTTGTACTCAGAAATAATTACTGCATAATAATATAAACCCTCAGCTGCTGCACCGGTTTTCTCGCATTGGGTTTTTCTGGGGACATTGGTCCAAAAATAACTGTTAGATGTGTGTGTGATCTATTCTTGTTCAGTTTTGTTTCCACACTTGTATTTTTCTTCCGCAGTTTATTTCTGAAGGTTTCAGTATTTTTCTTCCGCTGTATATTTGTGAAGGTTGCAGTGTGATGTCTTTAGTGTTTGCCGTAGGAAACTGCACATATATTGTTAAGTTAAAATTAGTAATTAGGTGAATATCTTCCAGCTGCTGCAATAGGATTCCAGATTTACAAAATTTTCACACTGATTAGGTGGTTTCAACCTTTAAAGGGGGTGACATGCTCATGATACATCCATCAATGGGTAGGTTGCATTTGGCATAGTGATGGAACAGACTAGGGATCAGGGGAAGGCTCCAGGCCACATGTCATGGTACAAGGGTAGCTATGATGGGTATACGAGTGTAGGAGGGAGCAAATTGTGGTGCATGAGTTACCCCGACCTTTGTTTTTCCACCCTTCTTCATATGCGTTTTTCCTTTGATTGATTTTTCTTCATAACTGCGTGGAGTTCCAGGGGATGAGAGCATGATGTGTAGGATATAACATTGTATACCCCCTTTTGAGGTGGGACAATTCATTACCCACTAGGGGTTGGGACTATCATAGGTTCCTTAATGTGAAGGGGCTCATTTAGGGCCCATAGGAACTAGGGTGATGGCCATGAATGAGGGGTAGAGCTCATGTTTAGCTTTTGCCCACGTGCTAAATTTGCATGTTCCACCATATTTTGCATTTTCTGGTACATTTCCTATTGAGAGTGGCCAAATTATGCTTTTTCTTTTCTTTTTAGCTGCATCAACCAAAATTGTGGACAAGGGGAGGGGGAGGGGGAGGCTAACCTTATGTGGACCTAGTGGTTACATGTGGACCATGGGAAAAATGATGAATGGGGTTAAAGTGAGTGGAGGGAAGTGGTGTAAATGGTATGGGGAAGCGGAACCACGCAACCAAAATTGAAATTTCCCATGTAGTACCAACCCTAAAGCTCTAGTAAATGAGATCCCATGAGACTAAGATACAAGATAACCACCGAATTAGGCATAGGAGACAAGAGTACAAACCTAGCCCACTCTTTCCGCCGAATCCTCCCACCAATTCATGTCCAAAAGTGTCCATAATAAGTAAGCAAAATTACTCAACTACACCAATGAAAAGCCATACCTTTGGGGTCGCGAGGCCCACCTTCAAACACATGATCATGACAGATGGGAGAGGGACCACATGGTTGGCTCAAGTGGCGGAGATAGTGGCACATCGAGCTATCTGTTGGCTGCAAGGGGCGGATGGATGCCTGCTATAGACCATCTAGGAGAAAATTTTCTCCCATGCATACTACCCACAGGTGGTGCATAATATTTGGCTCCAAATGGGACATGAGCTCTTGGAAGGGTGCGCGAATGTTCTCGAATGGGAGGTCATGAGAACACCAACAATCTCTTGGGACCGTAGGCTTGTTACCTGCACATATCAAAGACCAATCACACGTGGCAACATGTTTTTGTGGTGTCTTATGGTCAACCATGCTTAGTATTAGGCCATAAAATCAACAGGAGAATAAATTATTCTAAACGCAATTTTTAATCTAAATGCAACTAATCTATCATGATAATATCATATGATGTTAGTTATAATGAGAAAATGAGCATGCAAATGCTATGTGTAATCATAAATCCAGTGCAACGAACATATTATCAGATCAATATAAATATTGTTGCCTATATGATTACTCATGTAGCAAATCCCAAAACAAATGTGGGCACAATCACATGGAGGATGATGCAGATGGGAGGTGGGAAAATATGATCTCCATTCGACATAGAAGGGAGCCCTAGAAAAAGGAACATAAGTCAATCTAGAAGTGCATGGCTTTCCTTCTAAGCACAAGATGGAAGAATGAATGATCAGGCTCATAAATTCCCTATTAGGATCATTGCTCGTAATATTATGCTTTGTGGATTCCAGAAGGTCATGATGGGAAAGAAAAAGGGAGGGATAATTACAACAGGATGGTTTCTTCATGTGATGATCATAATGAAAAGGGGCAACCACAATGTGCTTCACATCTTGAAAAGATGGTTGGGAAGAATCAACATGCCTAGTGAACTTCTTATCCTCAAGACCATCCTCAGAAGGGGAAAAAGGTTCATCACTATTAGTGGTAGTGCAATAAGGTTCGAGGAAAGGGTCCACATATGACTCAACAACATTCCCAGGATCATGAGGAAAGGCGAGGTTCCTATTGATATCTTCATTGGTGTCGTAGATAGGGTCCTTATCAAAATGATAGCAATTGATCCCCCATTTCCCTTCTTCAATATGTAAGTAATCACCAATATGAACCTCCAAAGGGCCAGTGGGGTCATCTTTCTTGAGGTTCTTGATATGTGCAACGTTAGGGAGGCAATTCTCAGAGGGGATGGGTCTATCTTTGCTTCCTGAGGGACTCCTTTCTTCATGATTCTCTTTATCACTTTCCTTAGGTAAGAGGGGCCACTCCTGGTCATCTTCCCCTTTGCCAATTTTATCATTATGGTCAAGCAAGGGCCTTCCCTTTCTTCATTCTCTTGGGTAGTGGTAGGATTACTTTCCTTGCTTTGACACCCATCCCACTTTTCCATGAAAATGTCCTCAAATTGATCAAAGAGAGAGATGCTTCCTATATGTAATCTACTATACCAATCCCAAGCGTTTCCCTTAAGTGTTAATGCAAATAGGATCATGACAACATCATCTACGACTAGTTGGTCCACAACAATTTCATTATAAAATCTGAGAGTAATCTCCCATAAAAAGTCATCCACATGCTTTTCGACACTAGAGGCATTGCTTCCATCAAATTTGGGCAACCACTCTTGATGCGTGTCAAGCAACTGATAGATGGGTCAGGTATGTATCAAAGTTCAGTGGTTTGAATGAAGGGGACTTACGATAATCCATGGAATTTTTAATTCCATGCTCATGGCATTTGTCATAGAGTCCTTTCTTCCTTTGGAGGAGGATCTTCCTGAAACTTATGGTCCTTATGGTGTAAAAACCTATCAATGAAGACTTCAATTGATGGGACACTTTTAGGTTCATATCCATAACGCAACCAAGCAACATTATCCTGAAGGGAGTGTGTGAAGATATTGATAAGGGAATCCTGGTGCTTTTAGGTTCATATCCATAATGCAACCAAGCAACATTATCCTGAAAGGAGTGTATGAAGATATTGATAAGGGAATCCTGGTGAAGGACACCAACTTGTTGGGTATATTTTGTAAACCTCTTGACATGATCATAGGCAGAGGCTGGATTAACATCATACGTAGGTGCCTTGTAACTCTTTTCATACTCATGGGCATTTGGGTACCCAGGGATGGTAGTAATATCTAATGCAAGATAAGATTTTGCCCAATTTGAAATTGTTTTGTGTATGGCATGTCAACCATATAAGGAGTCGCCACAGTGAATTTGATGCCTTGACAGATGCTTGCTTCACCCTACAAGCATTGACCTTGAAGTTCAACGAAGAACTAGGGCTTCGTTCTTCCAGTGGAGTCGCCAAAAGATATATCAATAATGTCGTAAGGGAAATAAGGCACACGTCTTGTGTCCCCGGCAATGACGCCAAAACGTTATTGCTCAAAATGGCAGGGGTCCTAGGAGGGGATCCTATAGAGCAACTACTAGGTCATGGGGAACAATGGAGAAATAACCCACTGTCACCTTAACTAAAGCTCCCTGCTCTTTACAGACTTTCACTGATGGTAGGAGACCTGGTATAAGAGGAGTCACAAAGATGAATGGATCAATGATGGGATAAGGAGCGATTCCTAAAGCCTATTCACAAGAGAGGCTCAAATAATTGGCTTGCATGCTTTGAAAGCAGGATGATTGGCTCTATAAGAAGGGCTATGAGGATACCTTGACCTAGGGTTGAAGGATATGCCTTGACAAAGGGCTTCCTAGGCTTAAGGACCCTTGTGGAGAAATGAATTCTATGTAATCCTTGTGGAATTTGAATTCTAGAGCTGTGGGACCACAAAGAACCCAGGTGGACGCGGACTAGGTCAAGGATATAGATTTGATCAACCAAAGAAGGTCTTGACCTAATTAGGGAAGAGAATAGGATCAAAGGACTAATTTTATTTTGAGATTTGAATTCAATGATCCTAGTAAGGACACTAACCCAAATCAATCTAGGGAAAAGGATGGTCTTATGGCTAGGGCTTGCTCTATCTCGAGATTCCATCGTCAGGTCCGCCTCAAACTTGGAGGACCTCTTGAGCAATCTCCAACACAATAGTGGACCAAAATTCAAGGGGTTTGGATGGCTAGAATGAATTTGGCTTGATGCCCTATGTGACCCATTAGGGTTAGGCCTAGAATTTGGAAAAGTGAAGAAAAGAGGGTAAATTTGACCACCAAAGGGATGCGAGGATTAGTGCCTTGCTGCTTGGGCTTAATGGAGTCAAGATACACATAGATCGAAAATTTTCGTGAGCCAAGGAGCCCTAATTGACCTTCGCTATGCTTTCCAAGGGCATAAACTAGGTTATTAGGGATTTATACTTAGATTTGCAAAGGAGACAGTTTCGAGGTCTTTCAACCTGGGAGGGGCCTCTAAGAACATTCACCCAATCCCTCAAAGAGTAACGCATGCATTAAATCACTTATCCAAGGTCCCAGAAGAATTTCACATTACTTTAACCCATACAAGAATAATGATAACAATATACATGCATTTGACAAGTAAGATAACAAGAATAGCATTAAAAGACATCCAAACATCATATTGCATCAAGAAAGCTCCCAAAAGTGATCTCAACAAAAAGTGTGGAAATCTCTCAAGAGATACTAATCCAATCCAAGTGATGATGAGAGGAATGAATGAGCCTCTCATCAATTTATATCCTCTCAAAAGAGTTCGATTTGCCTAATTAAGCCCCAAATAATAAATAATGTGCAATAATAACATCCCTCGGTGACAAGCCAACCAAAATAGCTCAATAACACAAAGTAAAGCCTCTCAAAAGGCGAAATAGTGAACATAATGAGTTGTTGGGCCATTGAGAAGGCCTCATAGAGTTCAAAATGTACCATTTTGATAGAATGGGCTCCAAACATAGTGATCAACTTGATATCCATGCAAATTGTTGATTTTTGTAGCATTGGAAAGTGCTCTAAGTCTCAAATTTTGTGGAGAGGTTTAGACACTGGTATTCCAAAGAACCCATAAAATGTGTGTGGAAATTCCACTCGGATTATGTTTTATTCGAAAAATTAATTATTTTAATGTGACTTTAAGTTTAAACGTAGGAAAATTAAATAATTAAAGGGGTTCAATAAAACAAAGTGTGAATCTTCTAGAGAACAAGGATCAAGTCAAATTATAATCTCAATCGTTGATTAGAGATCTAATTTGAGCCGTTGATTTCTCAACGAGGAGGCTATAAAGGGAGGCTTGAGGGTCATTTGGAAAACACACCGAATTGATTTAGAGTTCAAAATTTCTGGGACTGGGTTTGCTGATAAATTCGAGCTAGAGATCTGAGCAGTGAGGGGCAGAGATAACATCCGAAGAGGAAGAGATTTTCTTAGCCAGTGGAGCATCAGTCAGAGAGTGGTAGAGGTGATCTAACCAAGCCAGCGCTGAAGGAAGGAGGGCTAACACAGTGACCGCGTAGGGCTCACGCAGAAGTAGCGCAGAGGCAGAGGAGGGTTTCTGGAATTTTGCTTGTAGATCAGTTTCAGAGGCTGGGATCCGGAAAGTGACACTGGGAGGCTATTCCTCAGGGTCCACAGACGCAAAACGACTTGGTTGGGGCTGAACGCTAAGCCTGGCAGGGGGTGACATAGAGGCTGGAAGGTCCAACGCTGGGACTGCGCAGTGCCTCCCCAGGGCAGGTTTTTCTTCATCAGGATCAACCGGGAACTTAGTGATTGAGTGAGGTCAATCCTCACAAATTCTTCTGCCAATATTTCTCTCTGTAACTGAATAACCCGAGGGGTATTCAGAGTTGTATTCAGACATTGCTACTGCTTAATAATAAAACCCTCAGATTTGCTGCATCGGTTTTCTCGCATTGGGTTTTTTTGGGGACTTTCTTACAAAAATAACAGTTTCTTATGTGTGATTGATTTCCTTGTTTCAGAATCATGAGTATTATAGTGTAGACCGCTTCAGTATTTCGCGTGTGATTGAGAAATAATTGTGTAAAGTAAATTACATAATAGAAGAAGTAATTCAGTTGGTTGCAATAGGATTCCTTAGATTGTTCAGATCTAGGAATTTTCACACAAATCACATGTGGTGTCCCCAAGTGGCTGTGGGGGCACAATGACATCCTTATGGGTCTCCAAGTGGATAGATGATGCCTATAAACCATCTGTAAGGGCTAGGATGATGACAGAAGCCCTCCCTTTGTCCTGCAGTTAGACGCATCCTCATCTGGACCCTACAACCTCTGCCAAGTGTGTGGTACATATGTGAGGCCGACTGGGTATGGTGATCTAGGTGCATCATCCTAATCCAAAAGGTGGAACATGAGCAATCATTGAATGGTGCTGAGGATCCATGAAGTACTCTCTACTATGGTGGAGGCCCATGGCTCTCAATGCTCACCTTACAAGTGCCAATGTGGCCCTCTGGAGGGCTTGGATCCCGTATAGAGAGACCAAACCCCAAATGGAGACCCACCTGCAATCCTGCATAAGATCCTATGTGTTCCCTTGCCCTCCACTACAACAAATCATTAGAGTAATCAAGTAAAAGAGCTTATAATCATGGAATCAATTCGACACTTCATGGTGGCATGCCCTTCCATAGTGGGCTTTGGCATGTACAGGTGTCTCCAAGCTTAATAAGGGGGTTAACCGAGGACCTTATTAGGTGGTTTCAATCTTTAAAAGGGGTGACATGTCCATGATACATCTATCAATGGGTAGGTGGCATGTGATAGTGATGGAACAAAGTGGGGATCAGGGGAAGGCTCCCGACCACATGTCATGGTACAATGGTAGCTATGATGAGGGAAGCCCACACTTGGGTATACGACTGTAGGAGGGAGCAAATCGCGGTACATGAGTTACCCAACAAGATATCATTTGATTAAAGTGCTTTAGGGAGTGAGGCTTAGTGCAATGCTAATGACTCTTAGAGATTATGATCAAGCTTACAAGCGACCAACAAATGTTAGTGTTCTTAAACAAATCTCCTCCACAATGAACTATTAGAGTACAAACAATAGCAGCCTTATGCGACTTGTATTCCAATGATATCCAAGCAAGAGAAATTTATGACAACAGTGAGATTATTATTGTTAGAGCACTTTTAGATGCAAAAATAGGATATCCAATGCAAGCAATAGAAACCCAACTATCAAATTAACTTTGCCAACACAATAATTTAAATGTATTAGCCTTCTTAAGATACAATTTGCCACTATTATATCAGACTTGTCATGCAAAGATGACAATCACTAAAAATTGTAGATTCATGCCAATTTATGATTGCCCAAATTATGCAATTTATTCCTTGATGTGTCAAACAACTTATGGGTTGATTTTATGGCAATTAAACGAGAAATTTTAACACTGTTATAAATTTTATTCTTATTGTAGTAAGTAGTGAGGAAAAGTGAGGGTTAAAGTTCAAACCCTTAGGCCCTAGGCCTTGAAGTTCACTTGCCCAATTTGTCCTATGGCTGGAGCACCTGCAAACACCAAAATTATGCCAAAATACCCCTATAAAACCCACCAATATTCAGTCCAAAAATCAAATGGCCAATCAGAGATGGAAAGAGGGCAAATGAGGGCTAGGAAGGGGGCAAGAGGCAAGTAAGAGAGGGATAAGGCCTAATAGGCCTGTGGCTAGGGCCCAGAAGCCAAAATGGCCTCATGACAAGCCTTGAAGGCTGCCGCTAGGCTTTGGGAAGGGGTCGAGAGGCCCTAAAGGGCTGCGACTTAGGGCTGGGGCCTCAAAGAGGCCAACAACAAGGGTTTTAGGGGAGGCTGAGGGGTCTAAATCCCACAACAAGGAGGGAAGGAGGACAGAGGGCTGGAAAGGCCTTTTCAAGCTTGCGACATAGAGAAAAGGGGAGGTCGAGTGGCCTGGAGGTCACGACCAAGCCTTCCAAGGCCAAAAATGCCACGATAGGGGTAAATGAGGCAGGGCGAGGCCTTTAGAGGCCTGCGGCTAGACTAGAAAGGCTAGAAAAGGCTGATGCTGGGGCCTGAAGGGCTGGACGGCTAGGGAAAAGGAGGACACTGGGCCTAAAAAATTTCAAAACTCTTGCCAAAAAAATTAAATTTGCTTCAAATATTCAATTTCACTGCAAATTCTTCAATAACTGGCCCTGCAAAAAATTCAGAGGCTAGATCTTACCCTCAAGGGCCTAGATCTATCTCTAATCTGACAAATTTCCTTGGATATCACTGTCACAAATAAATTTACAAGTGCCCAAAACCCCAATACATATACAAAAATTGAAAATCTTAAAACCCCAAACCTTAGCTGCAAAACAAGGGTTAAAAATAAAATTATTTACAAAAAGTTTACTATACAAAATATATTTACAAAATATACAAGTGTACAATGCTTAGAAGGATTTTGAAAAATAAAATTTTTATAGGCCTTGATAATGATTAGATGTATTTTGAATGATAAATGTTAAACCACAACCTTTAGCGAAGTTAAAAAATCACATAAAATATTCAAAATCCAAACATGGTCAGCTTGTGCCCACAGTTTGTGAACTTGGGGCCCAAGGGTCGGGGAACCTGCAAACTCTATATATTCTCAAGAAGAAACCGTTAGAACATACAATGAATCAGATCACCTAAGACAAGTCCAAAACTTACCAATAGAATGTTCTATCATCTACATTGAAATAACAATTTAATTAATATTTGAAGCACAATATAGGAATGTACATACCCAACGCATACCACAAATTAGTGAGACAAAGTCACCATGAACTGCACTCCAAAGTCTTTTATTATGATGTTCAGACGTTCCCAACAGGAAAATAGCTTTACATCAACGTTTACAAAATTACATCAGACCCGAAGTCAACATCAAGATGATCAATAGAAGGAAAATGCCTTCTATTTATAGAGAAATTCCTCCAAATGGAAAATAACGGCTAGTTGGCTTGATCCTCATCAAAATAATCTCAACCATTGCAAGTCCTTGATCAACTTTTAATCTTTGTCATCGAAAATATTTATTTTTGAGGAATTTTCGAATTTTTCATTAAAACCTTTTTTTATTAACTAAAAAATAATTATTTTGAGCTAATTTCCGCAAAAAATTGACATTGACTTAACCACCAAGGTCCTAGGGTTCAATTTTTCCTGAAATTTCCAATATTCCCTTGGTGGGGGACCTCTAAAAACTAATTTCTTTTAGACCCACGAATTTTTACTGAATGGGGTTGTGTTTGTATTGACTCAAATTAATTTCTCTAATATCTATATTTTGACTCTAAATTAATTAATTTTATGGCTTAAGATTTAATTTTATTTTGCCAAAAAAATTAATTAATTGACACTTGAGGGGAGCAATTATTTTTCCACCATCAAATATTTAGTGATGATGTCTAAGTATGAGGGACAATGCACTAAAATATTTTTTACATAAGATTTTACAAGTTCAACTCTCAAAGGGGGAATACCTGTTCGTTATAGACCCTCAAAACACTTACCCAATTCTGCGACACAATTTGATCTAGCAGACTGAGTGATTTGTAATAAACTAATTTAGCGAATTAGCTTAAATTATTCCCAAATCACTTTTACAAAAGACTTGACTAAAACGCTAGTACTCACCTAAGACTTTGACAATTAGTTCCACCCTAGCTTTGGGGTGAGGTTGGAGGGAAAAACTCAATCGATCATCTGTGTTTAGAAAAACAGATAATTAATGAGACAAAAAACCTCCTAGGATGAAACTCGTTGCCAAAATCACAGACTTACCTAGTTTGTTCCATAATGAATAATCGTACTAGCATCATTTACAATATATATTTGCAGAATGGGTTTACAATGAAATAATATACTCCTAGTTGATGATATTGACTTTGAAAAAATTCCTTTAAGCTCATGGATCCTGCTTCCTTGGAATGTTGAAAAAATGAGTGCAACATTTGGCTCCATATGGGGACACTTTGCTTCAATGGAGCAATGTGAGAATCCCATAATCACGCATCGAAGAAAACGGAAGTCCATCAAATAGATGTCCATTCAAAATTGAAATCATCATGCATATATCGAATATTTGCTGGAATAGACAAAATCTACTCTAACAAACTGAAAAAAAAGAACATATAACTTAAATGCATGAAATGAAGCTAACTAATGACAAAAACAAGAAGGAGTAGGCTTGGAGATGCTATACAAAGGATGCCCCATGGCATCATATGTCATCTATGTTACACAATCTGGAACATTTGCTTGTTGACAGGTATATCAATAGGCTACTTATCAGATCTCCCTTGATGAAACTTGACCCTCTTTGGTTGGTGTAACTGCTCATCACTAGGCTGCATATCTCTTTCGATCTGAATCCTTCTTCTTTCTTTGCTCGGAAGTTGTGATGGAAGATGCGATGAAGAAAAGTGATACACTGTTTGGATGAATTTTGACTCAAAATATGATGCATGACCTTGTGGCTTAACTTCTTCACCGTTTTCCGGTCTCTTTGGATACTCAACATGGTATCTTCTTTAACCTTCCCTGTATAGTTTGACCATACCACCTGCTGCTGCGGGAATAGTGGCATATGATAAGTCCATCTGAATATATCCACCCAAATCAACTGCAATTTTTTTGGATAGGAGCATTCCCCAGACATCTGGCGCATCGATAATTGCAATATCCATGGTGATGATTTTATATGGATAATCAGCTAAGGAGACCTGTAAATCTTTAACCACACCATTGACTTCCATTTTTCTGGAATCCATCGAGCAAATGTTATGATAAGGCCTAGAGATTCTTAAGTGCAAGTGATCCATAACCTTTTTAGTCATAACATTTGTTGATGCACCGGAATCAAGCATGCAATTGTGAAGTAGACGGTCATTGATATCCAAAGTTAGAAAGAAAGGTTGATGATCTTCATTGGTCATGTAGCAGTTTAAATCCTTCAACTTGATTTCTTCATCCTTAGGATTGTTATCGATATGACCCTGTTGAACCATACCTAAAGCTTTGAAGAATGATGCCCGCTGAGATGGAATCTTTAGAAGCTCAAGAATTGGGACAAACATTTTAATACTGTTAATCCAAACGTCCCATTCTACTTTTAATCACGACTTGTATTTTTTAGAAGCAACCTGTTTACTTTGACTTTGTTCTTTACCCTTCGTTTGATTAGTGTAGCCCTTACTTTTAACAATATCCAGAATTTGTTCTTGGGATGGCTTTTCACCTTACATCTGCGTTATAGGATCCCTTTCGTCACTGAAGTTATTGATGGTGAATGATGAAGGAATCATATCTGCACAACGACTTTCCCTAGAAGAATCTTGACCAACATTATTTATTTGTCCATTCGCTGCTTCATCCAAGGTTTTTCTAGCAAGGGCACATGCACTTTCCTAGTGGAAAGTTTCACATGGTCTGCAAAATGGTATAGGCTGATTGACAAGATTGGCAGACTCAAGTGGAGTGGGAGGTCTCTGATCATTAGGAGGATTCCTTCTTGGCCAAGGATTATTGTTACCTCTGTTATTATTATTATGTCTAGGCTGCATAATTTTGGCTTGATTTCTTTCCCTCTGAACCAACCTAAACTACATGGCACTCATTTCTCGAGCATAGTCATTGTTGATTTCTGGTAGCATCGGATGCACAATACCCAGAAATCGTTTTGGGAAATTCCACCCAGAGGAGGTTTAATTAAATTTATTAATTATTTTTAATGGATGCCTAAGTATAAAGTTAGGGAATTAAAATAATTAAAGTGTATTAATTACATTAGGTGTGAATCTTCTAGAAAAAGACGAAGATCAAGTCAAGATGATCTTAGCCATTGATTAAAATATAATCTGGGCCGTTGATTGTTCAGCGAGAAGATTATAAGAGGCTTGATGGGCATTTGGAAAACACATCGTGTGGAGATCAAGAGATTGATTTCTCAAGAGAGCAACGCAACAGTTGCCAGAGAAGTTATCGAGGAGATTTCTTGCAATGAGGGGCACAGATAGTTTTCGGGTTGGAGGTTTCCTGATCCGGGAATACATTGCAGAGAAGGCAGAGAGAGATCTAGAGAGGCAGCGTAGAGCCATGCTAAGGCAATGCAGAGCCTGTGAGGAGATCCACAAATTTGCCGAGGAGCAGATCATATGTAGTGCCAGGAGCCAGGGTGTGAGACTAGAGGGCTAGAGGATCGAGTATCGAGCCAACAGATCGATCAGCCAGAGGGAGTGACCCAGTCCTTAACAGTTATGACGCAGAGCAACGCAGTGACTGCGAAGAGATAACGCAGATACAACTTGGGGCTAGCCATTCAAAGGCTGGATTAGTGTTGGATGCTAGTGATAGTGTGAGGTATTTCTCATTAATTTTTTTGCTAGTCAGATTCTCTGTATCGGATGGCTAGTAAGGCATCCAAAGATTGTATTCAAAAACTACTGCATAATATACAAACCCTTAGCTGCTGCACCGATTTTCCCACATTGGGTTTTTCCGGGGACATTGTCCAAAATCAACGGTGTCAATTGTGTGTGTGCTATTTCTTTCTTGCTCAATACTTGTTTCCGCATATGTTTTTATGTTGTGAAGACTGCAGTTGTATTTATTTCGATGTTTACAGTGTAACACAATAAATAACTTGTATGAGAATTAACAAGTAGGAGAAATAACATCAGATTGCTGCAGTAGGATTTCCGTTTTAGGAGTTTTCACAGCCAAGTCTAATTTCTTTGACCATTTGTGTTAACTGCTTAATGGGATCATGCTCCACCTCCTTAATTTCTTTTCCTTTGCTTTTGACTGGACCTCTTTCAAAACCAGGAATATCTGATTTACTGGAGCTTTTTTATCTTTTTCCAACTCTTCAACAACATTTTGAGCAACTAGAGTAACAGGCTTGGCACGTCTTATCTCATATTGAGTGTCAACATTGAACGCTTCGAGATATTGTTCTAACACTGTCTTATTACGCGACTTGTAATCATAATCTTGAGACATGTCCTTTAGAAGACTATTAAATCTTTGATTGAATTACTCAACAATCTCATTTTCCCTTTTCTTGATGGAGTTAAAGCTCTTTGACCAAAAACTTTCCTTCTCTTTTATCCCCAAATTTAGCTTTGAATGCATCAGTGAGGGCCCACAGAGAATCAAAAGTATTATCTGCTTTGTGGTGGAACCATTCTAATGCATTGTCTTCTAACGAAAGGACAAACAACTTCATTCTAACATCTTCATGGTTGTAAGCAGTTGCATGAGCATATCTAGGTATAAAGGTGTTGAACTTCTTTATGTGAGCTTCAACATTGATGGCATTATTTCCTTGGAAGATTAGAAGCTTGTTCATAGTAGAGTCATCTGGAAGGTCATTAGGATACCCCTGAATGTTGGCAAAGTTGCAAGGCTTGTAATAATGCATGAATTCTTGATTGAGAGGATTAAGAAAAAGCAAGTGGAGATTAGGGAGGACTTCCTGTCCGAGAAAGATTAAGTGCTCTTGAGAATGTAATTTGTTTAATTGCGCTCTTAGAACCTTTTCAAGATCGGGAGCAGGGTTAACCAAGCTACCAAGATTTCTTCTAGAGTAAGCTCTTGTGAATGGATGAATAAGTGGAGTTGCCACCCAAACAGGGAACGAACCGAAATGTCCAGGTGCCAAGGGTGTAGATAGAAAAGATGAGAGGATTAGTGAGATGAAAAAGAATAAAATGATGAAAATATGTAAAATGGTGAAATATGAAAAGATTTAGGAGTTGTCGTTGAAGCGCCGAGAATAAGATATCCCTGACAACAGTACCAAAAAATGTTGTGGCGTTGCCGACTCAAATGAAAGGATTGAAGGATTGAGAAAATGATGTGAAAGAAAAAAATGTCGCAACACCAAGGACCAAAAAATGGATCCCTGACAAGGATGCCAAAAAATGCTATCGCTCAGATTGTATAGGCACTGCAACAATGACTTAGGTCGGGGGCTGTCACTCTGATCTTCGACCTCTCTGTTCTAGCTGTCTCCCAACAACAGGCTATGGGGTGTGAAAATTTGTAGTACCCGGAATCCTGCTGCAGCAATTGATGGAAAATTTTCTATTTGTTATTTACTTAACAAATTATTTATTGTGTTCTACAAGAAAATATCAAAATCCATACACTACAACCTTAACAAATAAAATTGCGGAAGAAAAAACAAGTGCGGAAACAAGATTTGAGCAATAGAAAATCATAGACACATCTGACACCATTATTTTTGGACTAATGGTGCAGCAGCTGAGGGTTTATATATTATGCAGTAAATTTCTGAATACAAACTGGATGCCTTGTTGGCTATCCTCACAGAATATCTGATTGACAGAGAGGCTGCTGAGATTACCTCACACACTGACACTGGAAGCCCAACTGGCCAAAACCCCAGACTGGCAAGTCCTCCACAGTCTCTGCGCAATTTCTACGTCATTCTGCGTGGGGACTCCGTGGCTTTTGTGTTCTGGCTCATCTGCTCGCAGGATTTGACCTTTTGGCCCCTTCCGGTCTCACACCCCGGCTTTCCGGCATTGGATCTGAATGATCCTCAGTTGAAACTTGAACCTCCTCTGGGCTACTGCGTTGCCTCTGCTGGCTCTGCATAGCTACTACACTGCCTCTGCTGGTACTGCTCTCTATCTTCTCTGCTGTGTATTCTCTGACTCAGGAATAGACTTTCCAACTGGAATCACTGCCCCTTTCTGCGAGAATCTTATCGATAGATCTTCTCCCTGAGCACTGCTCCTTGAAGAATTTTGATCTCTGGATTCTTTCTCCATCTTGGTGTATCTTCCAAATGACCCTTCAAGTCCTTCTTATTATCTTCTCATTGAAACTTCAATGGCCGAGATAAAATCTCTATTCAACGACTAAGATTAACTTTTGACTTGATCTCTACCATTTCTAGAACATTCACACTCTATTCTATTAGTACCGAGATAATGATGAACATCATATGCATATCCTTGACCATGACTTATAAATTTGTTAAATTTGGGCAACTAGGTCCAAACTCCGGGTTGTGTTGCTCAGATGACGATCCCAATATTTTTATTGGATTCCTCTTTCGGAGAGGTGTAAGATTGATCTAAAGATCATCTCGATCGGATGAGCAGAGCATGTACTTTGAATTTATTCCACTTATGTGCTAGGTCGGCCTGGAATATAATATAGACTTAAATGTCTTAAAGGACGTGTCACACACCCCCAAAGATGCCTCTATATTGGAGAGACTTGGAGTTCATTATACACACAATGTGTGGAGGATTTTCCTCTGTTTTGACACTTGGCTGAATGACCTATTGGAGACTTTGCTGGTAGAAGCATCTCGCTGATCGCTGTAACGCCAACATTCATCATCTCTATTTTGTGTTGTCTTCCATCGATCTATTAGTATGTTCTATCTGCTTCATTACCCTAATCTAAAATGGCATAGAACATGTTTTCAAATTAACATGGTGTTGGAGCTGAGGTGAAGACAAAGCCCAATTTGTGTTGAAAAGCAATCTCCGATCTATTGATCCAACAAGTGCAACTCATCCACAAGAGCATCATTTATAGATAAAACACTTCTGAGGCATCCGAATTGGAGCAGAGGCTAGACGTGGAAGAGGAGAACTATTTTTTATCTATTTCAGGGCCGAAAAGCTATAGGAGGCTGCCGCTGTGTTTGAAGCCAGATTGCATGGTGTTTAAGGACTGTTTTATGGGTAGAGAATGCCGTGGGCCTTTGAAGCCTCACTGATGCTTGCCGCAGAGAATTAAGGGACGCCGTGGAGTAGAGCTGGAAGGATGAAAATGCTCTAGATGTTTGCGGCCTTGCTTGAGGGTCAAACAGAAGTATTAGAAGGTTGTTTGAAGTCCGTTTTGGGTGACCGAGTGCAGGAAGAAAGGCCGAGGTCCCTTGGAAGAAGACCGCAGCCAAAGGGACTGTTTTAAAGGTTGTTTGATGGGTGGATAGCCCTCATAAGAGGCTGTTGCAGGTTTGTTTGTATACTTGTAGGGTGCCGCTATCATTTAGGAGGGCAACTTTGTGTATAAGGGCTTGTAACTTCCCTAAAGGAGCAGCGTGGAGAGGTAGCCTCCCATTGAAGGGCAGCCGCAGCAAAGGGGAGCAATTATGGGCCAGATTTGAGGGTTATTAGGGACTGTGATGTGTGCCCTAACCAGTCCGAAATCAACAGCAAAGGAGCAGACCAAACAATGAGCAAATAAGGTATGTTTGTATAAAGTTTTCTGTGCTTTTTTTTGTATGAAAAAATCTCTGTAACGGGTTGCAGAAAGAAGGTTGCTATAGCAGCAGTATAGGATGCCTGTTTGAAGACACGAGGACTTGGAGAAGCCCTTCTCTCTAGGCCGAGTATCTGTTTGGGTATGCCATAAAGCCTAAAATCAAGTTAGGCCACATTTAATTAACACTATTCAACAAAGACAAGTAGTATAACGCAGTGATAAAGGTTCTTTGTTTTGGGCCTATGCCTACCTGGCATCTCTGAGGTAGGCCGGAGATATTTCATGAAAAGAACAGTCACATAAAGGGTTTGCTATCTTAAGATTGAAGGGCTACCGATGTTGATCGAATTGCTGAACTTGGATAATAAAAGGCTTGGACTAAACTGCTTCAGACTCGGTCCAGTAACAGGTTCTGTGCTAGATTTTCCTGATGATCGGACAACAATAGCTTCAGATCTGAGATAAGTTTCCTTCATACTCGGACAGAAACAATAATATCCTCGAACCTTAAGCTCGGACTAGTACCAATCCACTGTTTGAAGACCTGTGGTGTTGTGAACCTGTGGAAGGGAGGTTGGATGTTTTGCTTAGCTCGAACATATAACAACAAGACTCAGACAGTGGGATAAAAGGTGACAACACAGAATAGCAACCATTATAGAGGACTGTAATAATTGCAATATACTTGGGTGAAGGTTCATGTGTGGGCTATACTCGGACATGTCTACAAAATAGGTAAGATCTGTGGGAAGATTCTCTGAGCTCGGATCTGTTACAAGAAAAATCACGGGACTTGTTGCAAGCTCAGATCTGTGACATACTTCAGCTCAATTTGTGACTTATGACTGTGCTAGATCTAAAAGGTATCATATAAGGTGTGGACTAGCATGTAGAAGGGTCAATTCAGTGTTTGGAACACCTGTATGATTGGTTCCCAGATCTGTGCAATTTAGGAGACAATTGTAGAATTGAGATCTGAAAATTTGAAGCCCTAGGTCAGTCAACCATTAACTGTAGTTAGGCCGATCTGAAAGCCCTAAGAAGCAGTGTTTTTAAATGGAATTGGAAGGATCTTTAGAGGGTTGACTGTAGAAGCCCTTGGTGCAATATTATGAAACAGTCAGATTGTTTTCAAGATGGGCAAATTTGTAAGCCCTAGGGAGAGTGACAAGAGAAGTTGATTTGTCATAGAGTTAGGCCAATTTTGGTAGCCTTAGGGGCAGTCTTCTAAAAATGACCAAAAGAATGATAAATGGGCAGATTTGGAAAATAAGAAGCAGTGCAGGATCATGAGAGGAGGAATCATGATATATTCTCCCTGTTTGACAGTGACATATGGCAGAATATGTATGACTATAAAGTTTGAAATCTTTAATACCTTATGGCAGTATGACAATGATGAAGAAGATAGTGCTAGGTACGATAAAATTATGACATCATTGTAATCAGCGATCTGACAGTGATGACGGTTCTGTAGCCACAAATTTGAGGAGCTAAATCTGTCATTCTATGTCACTGTCATTATGACAGTGACATAGACAGACACCCATGTTTACAAAATTCATAATAACTGTAAGCTTGTGACAGTATCAGTCTTACATTGGAGCATAATGATAAACTTGTAAGTGTGAACTGAGAAGTTTTTGCAGCCTTCAGTCATGTTGTTGGAGTCTTGAACGATGATCAGCAAAGCTTGTGAAGTTTTGAACAAATATTGTATATGATACATGCCAAGATGCATGATAGCTATATGACAGTATATGGCTATGAGTCTTGGATGGCTTTGACTGTGGGAGAATAAGAATCCTTTCCAAGTTGGTGTCTAGGATGCCCTCATTTAAAATATATGTCTTCTCTCACAAGAGAAGCTGGCATTAAGAGGGAGAATACAACTATATATGCTCCCGATCTAAAGAAAGAAGACCCTCATGGCTCAAAGATATATGGCTTCAAAGGGGGAAATTCTGGTAGAAAAACAAGAAGCCATATAAATACCAGAGTTATCTAGGTGCCATGAGTACAATATGAACCTGGAGTTTTTAAGGAAGCCATAAAGCATCAAGTCTGGAAGGATGCTATGCATGAAGAGTACGAGTCCATAATGAAGAATGATGTGGTTCCAAGACCGGAGGACAAAGCAATTGTCACCTCGAAATGGCTCTACAAGATCGAGCATGGATCTGATGGAAGTGATGAAAAGTTCAAGGCGAGACTCGTTGCCCGTGGCTTCTCTCAAAAGGAAGGCGTAGACTATGATGATATATTTGCACCTGTGGCCTGATATACCACCATCCGATCTATCATAGCCCTTGCTGCTACGCAAGGATGGAGTCTTCATCAGATGGATGTGAAGACCACATTTCTGGATGGTGCGATAAAGGAAGAGGTGTATGTAGAACAACCTTTGGGGTTCGAAGTCCAGGATCGGGACACCCATGTCTGCAGGTTGAAGAAAGCCCTCTATGGGTTGAAGCAAGCACCTAGAGCTTGGTACGAGAGGATAGATAGCTACCTGATGAAGCTGGGCTTCACTCGTAGTAATGCTGATCCAAACCTTTACTTCAAGGTTGATAGAGAAAAGCCTCTCATTCTGGTGATGTATATGGATGACCTCTTCCTGACAGGTGCTGAACTTCTCATTCATCAGTGTAAGAGGGAGCTCGCTGCTGAGTTCGAGATGAAGGATCTAGGACTAATGCGTTACTTCCTAGGCCTGGAGGTCTGGCAGAGACCTGGCGAGATTTTCCTTTCTAAAAAAAAATACATTATGAAGCTTCTGGTATGGTGGATCGTAAGTCCGTGACGACACCGATGGAGCTCAACTTTAAGAAGTTGAGTGGCAGCGCTGCTGGATCCATATTAGCAAAATCCTATTGAGTATCGTAAACTCGTAGGGGCTCTGATGTTCTTAGTGAACACATGTTCGGACGTATGTTGTGCAGTGAACACTCTGAGTCAACACATGGTTGATCATAACATTCACTGGGTTGGCGCCATGAAACTCTTGAGATATCTTTGTGGCACGATAGACCATGGGCTGAGATACACTGTCGGGAGCATGGCACTCCTTGGATATACTGATGCCGATTGCGCTGGTTATGTGGTGGATCGTAAGAGCACATCTGGATGCTACTTCACAAGTAGATCTGCTTCGGGCAGGAAACGAAAGTCGGTGGCCTTGAGCACCGCTGAGGCTAAATACATTGCAGCATGTATGGCTCGTTGTGAAGTCACTTGGTTGCGAAAGCTCTTCAGTGAGCTGTTCGAGGATGTGCTAGATGCCACTGTTATCCTTTGTGATAACCAGAGGGGGATTCGTTTGTCAGAGAATCTCGTGTTTTACGATTGATCCAAGCATGTTGATGGCTGGTACCACTTTATCCGGGATATGGTACAACAAGGCACCGTAAGGCTTGATCTTATAGGAACTGATGAGTAGGTCGCAGATATTCTCACAATGCCCTTGGGGAAGGTCATGTTCCTAACCTTTCGTGAGAATCTTGGAATGTGGAACGACCCTATTCTGAGGGTCCTGTTGGACGATGAGCTCTTGGAGCTCTGAGGGGCTTTGGGGATAGCTTCTTGGAGCTATAAGCAACCACAGGGCTAGGCTTGCCGAACCTTGTTGATGTGCTTCTACCCCATCGTTATGATGATTGAGTTGGTTCGCCTCTCATGATCTGTGCCCTGTATGCATCCTACCCATTTGAGTTCCGGACTCATGGGAAGTACCTCTCATTTGGCCAATGAGGTGGGAAATGAGAATAGAGACCATAGCAAGACCAATGGACGCATCGGAGATTGCCGTACTCTCTATGTCTAGGATGGCACGTGTCCAACCACTTGATCTGGGATCAAGTCTAGCGAGGTTTCGGACCTCCAATCGACTTCGGGTCCGTGAAACTAAATATGGGTTAGTATATGACTCTCTTGAGTCCTAGTGAGGTTTCAGACCTCCAACTGACTTTGGGTCAGGTAAACCAACTTCGGGTTGGTATGAGACTCTTTGTGAGTCCTCTAGAGGTTTCGGACCTCTGGGCTGAATCTGTCAGCCGAGAATGATGTCTTGGTGATTGACCCACTTCTGTTCTGAAATAAAGAGGCCAGCAAAGCAAGTTACGGCGGGATGACGCACTATGTTTGGATTGCTCTAGTGGACGAAGTTCTCCCTAGTTGAGAGGGAATGTTAAATTTGGGCAACTAGTTCCAAACTCCAGGTTATGCTGCTCAGATGACGATCCCAATATTTTTGTTGGATTCCTCTTTCGAAGAGGTGTAAGATTGATCTAAAGATCATCTCAATCGGATGAGCAGAACATGTACTTTGAATTTATTCCACTTATGTGCTAGGTCGGTCTGGAATTTAATATAGACTTAAATGTCTTAAAGGACGTGTCACACACCCCCAAAGATGCCTATATATTGGAGAGACTTGGAGTTCATTATACACACAATGTGTGGAGGATTTTCCTCTCTCTTGATGGCGATGGAGCTACGTTCTTGGTGCTGCGTATTTGTGGAGTATTCTTTGTCTGGGTTATCTTGGGGTTGTGTGTGACACACTTGGCTGAATGACCTATTGGAGACTTTGTTGGTAGAAGCATCCTGCTGATCGCCGTAACGCCACCATTCATCATCTCTGTTTTGACTTGTCTTCCATCGATCTATTAGTATGTTCTATCTGCTTTAGTACCCTAATCTGAAATGGCATAGAACATGTTTTCAAATTAACAAAATTTAACTCTCAAAGTATGCATTCTTATGATTCTATGACCAGTATGATGACCAACTAACTCATTTGATGACTTATGACAGGAATGATGACAATGACCATGATTGTTGTTTGTGACCTTGAATAAGTGGAGGGAGTAGCAATGACACATAGACAATGACTTGGAACCATATGAAAATAAAGAGACATGTCAAATTTTATTTGAAAATATAATAATTTGACCTAAGACTCTAACAATAGTGAAAAGAGTAAATTTGATCACTATGACTATAGGACTCTAACAGATCTATCCTGAGGTTTTGGTACTACTTCCTAGACATCATTCGTCGTGATAGAGCTGTACTCTTCTACCATGGCATCCATCCATACTTGGTGCTGTACGACTTCTTGAAAACTGGAAGGCTCTTCAACCTGTGCTACAAAGGCTTCGTATCTGTCAGGTTGCCTACATTGCCTTTTGTCAGTTCTGGGAGCTCCAACGAACTCCTCTGCGTCCCTCAGTTCCTGCCGTACTTCCTTATTGGTTCTACCACTGGTGGTAGGAGACTCCCTCAAATCCTCCTCCTGTTCCTGTTGTTCCATCTGCTGAGAACTGCTAGAATCTCCTCCTACTGAGGAAATGCTGGTACTGGTCACTGTACTCAATCTTGGTGTTTGAACTCCCTGCTTCCCCTGCTGTTGGTGGACTAATGGAACATTCGCTAACTGTTCTACTGCTGGCATCTCTCGAGATTTCTTGAAAGCTCTATCTTCCATGAATTTTGCATCTCGTCTTACTACAATTTTCCTGCTGCTAGGAATGTAGATTCTGTATGCTTTTGAGGTCTCGCTATATCCTACGAGATACCCCTTTTTTGCAGTCTGATCCAATTTACTACGCTTCTCGTTTGGAATGTGACAATATGCCAGACTTCTGAATATCCTGAGATGACTCACTTTGGCTTTCTGCCTGTGAAGACTCCTTCAAGCGTTTTCTTCCCCAATGCTCTGTGAGGGGTTCTATTCTAAATATACACAGTTGTGTTGCATGCCTCTGCCCATAAGAATCTAGGCAAGTCCTGGTTATATAACATAGCCTTTGCTGCCCCAACAATAGTTCTATTTTTTCGCTTTGCTACTACATTTTGCTGTGGATTATATGGAGCTGTCCACTCCCTTTTGATGCCCTCATTTGCGCAAAAATCTGTGAAGTTTTTGTTCGTATACTCTCAATTGTTATCCGAGCGCAAAACCTTTATCTTTTTCCCTGTCATGTTCTCCACGAGAGCCTTAAACTCTATGAACCAATCAAAGACCTCATCCTTGGTCTTTAGGAAGTAGATCCAGGTTTTTCTGGAGTGAACATCAATAAAGGTGACGAAGTATTCGCCACTGCTAAGAGCTCTTGTGGACATTGGGCCACAAATATCTGAGTGTATCAATCCTAATACGCCTTCTGCTCTGTTGTCACTTCTGGGAAAAACTGCCTTAGCGTACTTCCCTAGTACACATCCTCTGCATATGTCATCATGCTCAGTATTGAGGACTGAAACTCCTGTAATAGTCTCTTTGAGCATCCTTAGTGCTCTGTGGTGCAACTGTCCCATTTGCCTGTGCCATAGTTCATTCAAATTTTTTTCACCATCAAGATTGTTGCCTATCAGTGCCATTGGAGATTCGAGCCGCAATCTATATAGTTTGTTGCTTCGAGCTCCAATTTGTCTCATCTTCTTCTAGCTTGGATGTTTGACGTATACCTTCTTTCCAATGAAGTATACATCGTATCCCCTATCTTGTAACTGGGACACTAAAATCATATTAATTCCTAACCAGGGCACATGCAGCACATTAGTGGCTCTGATGCTGGTTCCTGCCTCCGTCTGAAACACTATGGTGCCTCTCCCTGTTGGAGTACATTTCATTATGTTTCCCATAGTGATCTGGAAGTCCATTTGCTCTTCCTAATAGCTTGAGAAATATTCTCGTACTCCAGTCATGTGAGTTGATGCCACGCTATCAATATACCAAACCCCTGCAGATGCTGAACTTGAGAAGCATGCGAAGTCTTCTTCCAATCTGGAAGATAATTCAGAGACATCTTGATTTTCCATACTTATCTGTGCTATTTTTCCTTCAATTTTCTAAACTTTTTCTGCCTAGCAAAAATTGCGTCCCACCTGAAGACGACACTACGCTGAAGTTGTTGCGCTGCTCCCTCTGTCATTAACAAATTTTTGATTTGGTAATCTTTCTCTTTGTCGGCTCACTCAGAGAGATTTTCCCACGAAATTTTTTCCCTCCTAGACTGGATTGCGCAATCCCTCAGGGGATTCGATCTACTGCCTATGCAGTCTTCCGATCTCCCTCCTCTGTTCAAGGATGGCTCTTTTGGATCTGTTTTCTTATTTCTGATACATGTGAAAATTCTAAAGTAGAACCCCAACTACAGTAACTGATGTTATTTTCTCTACTTATCGGTTCAGAAATAAGTTATTTAGGTATTATACAATAAATATTAAAATAAATTCTACTGCAGTGTTCAGAATTAAAAATTCCACGGAAAGTAAATGCAAGGAAAAATGCTAGCACAAGTACAATCATAATGACAATTATTTTTGGACAATCGTCCCCGAAAAAACCTAATGTGGGAAAACCGGTGCAACAGATGAGGGTATCTTTATTATTCTTCAGCAAAGTCTCTTGTACAAAATACAACCAACAAAATAGAAGAGGAATTTATGTGAGAAATTTTACAAACAATTTTTCTCAAGCTCCGCAGTGGAATTCTTACTCTGGAGAGGCCCCACAGCCTCAGTGCGTCTCATTGCGTCACAACCTCTGTGCTGCCCCTGTCCTTTGCATCACAACCTCTGCGTTGTCCCTGTCCTCTGTGTCACAGCCTCTGTGCTGTCCCTATCCTCTGCGCTGCCTCCTCCGGTCTGATCCTGCACTCTCGACTCTTGCTGATACCCTCTCTCTCTAACCTGCAACTCTCCTTCTGATTCGATTTTCTCTTGCCGAACTTCTTGGGCAACTGAGTATCTGCCTGGTGTGTTTCCAAATGCCCATCGAAGTCCTTATAATCTTCTCGTTGAGAAATCAACGACCCAAATTAAAACATAATCAAGGGCTAAGATTAAATTGACTTGATCTTCTTCTTTTTCTAGAAGATTCATACCCAATTTTATTAATACACTTTAATTATTTTAATTTTTTAAGTTTAGACTTAGGTTGCCATTAAAAATAATTAACTATTTTAATAAAACCTCATATGGGTGGAATTTCCCGAAATGCTTTCTGGGTATTTTGGAATACACGTGTCTAAGCCTCCTTTCAAAATTTGAGACTTAGAGCATATCCAATGCTCTACCAGAAATCAACAATCTCAACCTTTATTTGACAAGGAATATATATTCTAAAAGTTTTAGAATTTTCACAATATCCATCAAACGTACATTTTCTTTTTGTGGCTTCCAACTTGTTTCTTTTGTCCTTCGACACATGGAAATATACGGAACAACCAAAAATATGGAGATGGCCAACATTGGGCTTGACACCTCTAAACACTTCTTTGGGGGTCTTGTTGTCCAATGCTTGATGAGGCACCCTGTTTTGAACATATACAACAACATTTGTTGCTTTTCCCCAAAGGAACTTTGGAAACTTTTGATCGTGGAGCTTGGCACGGGTGACTTCTACAATAGACCTGTTCTTTCTTTCAGCTACTCCATTTTGTTTGGGAGTATAGGGCATAATTGTCTCCTTCTTGATACATTCCTTCTTGCAAAAATCGATGAAGTCATTCGAAATGTACTCTCCACCAATGTCAGACTTGAATATCTTGATTTTCTTCCCTGTTTGATTTTCAACCAAATATTTGAACTTCTTGAACATTTCGAAGGCTTCATTCTTGTGCTTCAAATAATATATCCATGTCTTTCTTGAGAAGTCATCAATGAAGGTGATGTAATAGAGATGGCCACCAATAGAATGTATGAGCATCGGACCGCATAAGTCGAAATGAATGAGATGGAGGATGCCATTTGTATTGTTATCGCTAGTGGGGAATGGTCCCCTTGTCTTCTTTCCGCTGGCACAACTTGGACGTACTCCATCATGTTGGGCTTGAACTTCAGGAATACCAGAAACCAATTTCTTCAATTTTGAAAGAGCATCGTAATGTGAATGGGCCAATCTTCGGTGCCATAGTTCACTTAGATGATTTGTATCATGGACCAATGTTAGAAGTGGTCTTCTAGTAACCTTGTGAATGCATATTTCATAGGTGATTGAACAGGCCAAGTAAGAAACTTTCCCCTAATGAAGGGAACCCTCATCCCTTTGTCTTCCAAAGCAGATATTTATACCAAATTCTTCTTCAATCTTGGCACATGGAATTTGACGGACCCAAATGGAATTTGACGGGCCCACATGGAATTTGATGGATTCCTCGTACTCCAAATGGAATTTGACGGACCCAAAGCCTTTAACTGGATGTGTGGACTTTTCTCCAAGAATAATTTTCAAATTTGACTCCCTCTCTACCAAATTAGAGAGGACTTCCTTATACCTGAGAAGTGATGAGTGGCCCCACTATCAACCAACCAACTACCAGAGGAGAGGAACTAGTAAGGGCAGAAATATTAATATATTCAAATTGTTTGCCAACATTACTTTCATATTTGAATTATCTTGACTTCTTTTGAGGATGTCGGTCTTCTTCATGATCACTTGGAGCATCTCTTCTTCTTCTTTCATCTCTTTCATTGCGATCATTCCTTTCGTCATCTCTTCTTCGATCATCAAACCTGTTGTTGTTGTTCTAGTGTTGTAACGTGTACCATTGTTCTTCTCAGGGCAATCTGGAGCATAATGACCCTTCTTGTGACAATTATAGCACTCAATGTGAGATGATGTTCTGTCATCCCTTCTCTTTGCATTTGGAGGTGGAAGCTTACTTGAATTTGATGGACCTCCTTTTCCTTTCTTCTTGTTTTGAGTGACGAATGCAGCGGGCTCTCCCTCTTCATGCTTTTGAATCCTTCCTCTAGAAATCTTCCTTGATTCTTCTTCAGTGAGCTTTCCAACAATTTCATTAAATGAGGGGAAGGCATTGTTGTTGCTTATGGTAGTAATGAAGGTTTCCCAAATGGGAGGGAGACCTCTAAGAGTCACAACCACCAATTCTTTGTTAGCCATTATTTCCCCAACTCTTTGCAATTGATCTCTAAGACGAGATATCCTCATAATGTAGGATTGTAAAGACTCTACCTTGTTCATCTTCATGTCTTTGAGTTGGTCTTTCAAGGAGATGATTTCATTTAAATTGTTGACTTCATACATGCCAACAATTTTATCATACATGTCCTTAGACTTTCTCAAATTTCCAACATATGCAAGTAGATTATCTTGTAAGCCATCAACTATTATTTTCTTTGCTTTTAACTCACCTTTCTTGTGCTTGTTCTTGGCAACAACGAAAGCATTCTTCGGAGGCTCAAGTACTTTTCCTTGAATGTATTCTAAAACATCATTGTTGTTAGCTATAATTTACAACCTGATCTTCCATGCAACAAAGTTAGATGAGTCACCCAACTTCTTACGTTCCTTAAGAAAGAGGAAGACATCTTGGCTTGATTAGATAGGCTCCTTCAACTTTCCAAAGATGATTGCTTCAATGCTCGATTCTTTTTGGGCTTTTCCTACACCTTCGCTCTAATACCATGTTAAATTTTCACACTGCTATATGTTGTTTCAATTACTTCTAGCCCATTTCACTTCTTCAATTAACAACCTTTTCAATAACAATTATCATCAACAATAATTGAAGATAGAACATCAAATGCCATGATAAAGGAGATAGTCAACACATCAACAAGAGACACCAGGTTTGGTCAAAGACCAGGGAAAACCCCACAGGGGGGAAAACCCTTTGAAAATTCTTCTTTTATTAGATTGCCCTAAAATATTTAGCAGAGAGTACAATGAGCCCAATACAAAATCATCCCACAAAATAACGCAATAACATTTAGAAATATGTTCCCAGCATCAATATATATCAGAGACAACTTTTCTTGTCTGCGGTCAACTATGGTCAAATGTCAAATTTTGCCCTGGAGCCCAATCAAATGGAGGAGGAGCTGTGCATGTGGCTGAGACCTTGCAACTGCATCCTTGAGCTTGCTAGCCTATAGTTATAGCCAAAAATTGCCTTTGACGAGCTTGCAGTAGAGACCCAAAACCCTAGAACACGTGCGAGCTTCAGATCCTGTATTTTCAGACCTGTGCAAACCTCTTTCCTTGACCCAGCGTTAAACCTATGCGAACCAATCAATGAAGAAGAGAAGAAGATGGTGCTTGGTGATGTCCAAATGAGCTTGATGTCATTTGTATTTATAGGCTACCGAGGGTGACCAATTTCTTGTTAGGGCCGACATGTCCAAATGTGCATATGTGGGCTTTTCTTCCTAAGTACACTTTCCCTTGTCCAAATTGAACACTTCAATAGTCAAAATTGGTCCTCTCGAAAAGAGGAATCTAGCCCCATGGTTGAAATTTGTCACTGAGCTGCCAAAATTAACACCCCGTTGTGTAGCCATTGCTGTCCATGCCAACTCAACAACCATTGTACCATTTGTTCAATGCCAATCGTGCCAAGGTAACTTTTTTAAGAGTTGTGTTGATTCGCTGCCCGACCAATTCCCAGTAGTTGGTGCCTGATGTTGCGTTGATTTACCGCCCATCATGACAACATTGATTTGTACGAACGTAAAAAGTCAAGGTAATTTTTATATGGTTATAAATTAAAATTGAATGTTAATATTTTATTTTTCCCATAAAAAAACTTATATATTCCATTATGAAAATATACATCGTGGTGTCCATACAAACTAAATTTGTAAATCAAAGATCTGAGTCCATGTGGAGCTCATATTGTCCAAAAGATGAGACTTCCATTTTTTTAAACTCTTAGACATGCACCTTAAAGACGCCTCTTATCAATTGTCATATGATATTTAGAAATGAAATTCCATTCTATTGATTGCTTGGTCATCCCATAATTCATGTTCAAATGAGCCCACTAGATGTTGAAGTGCCACTTTTGAGAGTCAATCAGCCTTTTGTTTGAATTCCCTGTATATGTGCGTGAATGATGACCATTCAAAGAAATCCATTTCTGTTGATATTTTCTGCAAGATATGATTCAAAATGGGAATATTGAGCTTAGCTTTATTGTTGGTCTAGTCAATGAAAAGCTTTAATCCCCTTAAACCTGAATCGTGTTCATGCCCAAATGTCTAGTAGTGTATAAATGAGTCCAAAGCCCAATAAATTTAGTCTTTGTATTAGTCCTTCTTCTTGGGGCATACTGCAGTAGATAGTGGTGGTTTTGATTTATACAAGACTCCCTCCACTCCACAATTTGGCAGAGCTCCCTGACTAGCACCATCAAAGAAGCCTCATGGTATCTGCTTATCAATGTTAGGCATCTTTGGAACCTGTGGTGTTTTACTCTTCGACTTGTATCTGAATTATTTAGTCACATTCGCAGTGATGCCGTTGGTAATTTTGGGCAGAATAAATTTATCCAGAAAAATGAGCTGGTTACGGGCCCACCAAATGTTATGCACAAGTACGGCTAGAAGAGCTTGATAATTTTGAATAGAGGAGTTCGCTACCCAATCTTGTAAGCAGTCAATGAGGGAGAGTTTATTCCATCTAGCTGAGGAAGGGAGAAAGCGCGACTGGTAAAGCTCCAAGATTCTTGCGCATACACATAGGAAATAAATAAATGAGAAACGGACTCAGAATCCTAGTGGCATAGTGCACAATGTCTAGGCCCATTCCAACTTCTTGGAAGGAGATTATTCCAGGTCAACAATTTATTATTGAGAGCAAGCCACATAAAAATTTTGCATTTTAACAGACAATGGTGTTTCCACAGGAAGCACTACCACGACTTATGATCTTGAGCCTGCACTACCACTAGGCGAGTGTAATGACCCAACTCGAGTCATAGGGAACATATAAATATTAGCATGCATATGAGACCTGCTTATGATAGATACATATGCATGTATCACGTGTACTACACTAGTACATGCACTAATCAATTATAAAAATATCTCAGTGAAGAGTAATGCGTGAATTATTGAAATATTAAATAAATACCTAACTCACCAAAATATAATGAATGTATTAGTTATACCTACCACTATCATAATGTAAACTAATACTCTGTTCAAATAAAATTAAAAGCATCAACTTATGCAAATAAATGGTGATATTTTAATAAATCCAAGATATTTATTAAATAATAATATTTTAATAAATCTAAGATATTTATTAAATAATAATATTTTAATGTATCCAAGATATTTATTAAATAATAATATTTTAATAAATCTATAAGATATTTTAGAAATCCAACATATTTAGTAAATAATAATATTTTAATAAAACTAAGATATTTTAGAAATCCAAGATATTTATTAAAAGAGAATATTTTAATAAATATCTGGAATGGAGTTTATGTATAAAAGGAGAAGTGGGGGGAAACTTGATGGGCATGGGTAGTGAGTGAGAAAATTAACTCGGATGCTGTCAGAGGAGTTCTAACTGTGTGAGACATGAGCAGTGGGTTCTAACAGAGTCATGGAGTGATCTCAATTGTTATTGGAGTTTTGGGCGCGGGGGCCAGAAGACTTGTCTTCTGGATCTGGGGACCGAAGAGGTTGACTTCAGATAGGCTGGGAGGAAAACAACGGTTTGGTGACAGGAGCTGGAGCCATGGCGGATTAGGAACATCTTCAAACACGGTTCCAGATAAGTATTAATTAGTCAATTGATATATATTCTGCTACAAAAATCCCACTCTGAATTGTGTAGTATGAATTTTGTGAATGATTGTTAATATGTAATATTCCCAATTAGCTTTGCTAATTGGAATATTTCATTTTTGCTTTATTTTGCCGCTTTAGCTAGAAATAATAAATAAAGTGAGAAATAAGAGGGGCCACCTCACTTTAGTCATCTCACTTTATAAAATAAAGTGCTTTCCTAGTTGATTGACGTTGTAACTTAAAGAGGGGGCCTTGGGGGTCCACACATATATGAGGGGAGGCCTCACGCTGACCCAAGGGTAACTGCAAGGTGAAGGACGCAGTTAAGGTTTTGGCGGGAGTTTAGCATTATAAAAGGAGGGGTTCCCACTTCATTTGGTATGCATATTTTGATATTGATATTGAGAGCTAGACTTTTGTCTGCTTCAGCACGCCGGTTGTTTAGTCGGTCTGCAGCACTGTTTAGTGCACGAGTGTCTCAGGTCGGAGATCTCACCCTTAGCCTCGGGGGACTTCGAGTGCCTGCCCTGGTAAGGTTATTTCTGGTTTCACCCTTAGCTTCGGGGGACTTCGAGTGCCCGCCCTAGTAAGGTTAATTTCTGAGTTCTATCTTTCAGTTTCAGTAGCAGTTTCAGGTGGAGAGTCGGAGAGAAAGAAGCCCTCTAGTGGCTGCGCAGATCTAGCGAAGCACGATTTATTGGCGGGAAGGGCGCGGATCGGTCTTGGGTGAGAATGACTGTTTATTGAGGAAGAGGAAGGACGGGAGATACGAAGGCACGATGATAGATCCGACCTTGGGTGTAGATACGAAGCGGATATTTGCGAGATACGAGTTACGCGGGTTGCGGATACGGAGGGTAGCACTAGATCCCGAGGAAGGAGATTGCGGATACGAGGGTAATATTGCAAGCGAGATCCGACTAGATCGAAGAGAGAATATCGAGATCCATCCTTTGAGGTTGCAGATCTGAGGAGATATTGGCAGATCTAGCATAGATCCGAAGAGCTAGCAGCAGATCTAGCCTTGTAGGACGCAGATCTGGAGAGATAGTAGCAGATCCAGCCTTGTATGACTCAGATCCAGCAGATCTGGGCAGAGAGGACGCAGATCCAGTCAGGGAGGACGCAGATCTGATGAGTAGGGTCTTTATGTGGGGTTCTGGCAGCATTTTTCAGTGTTTTCGGCCTTGAGGAGTTGGTCATCTCATCTGGAGGATTTGTGGGTAGATCCAGCCCTTTTGCCAGCATATTTCTTGAGCTTCTGAGCTGTTCCTGAAGGCACCGCGTTTTTGTAGGAGGAGGGTTTCTGGGGGCGATTTTCGGAGGTGGTCCATTTGCTTCACGGTTTCTGGGTTTTGTCCGGAGCAGCGAGTATAGGTGATCGGTAGATTTTCAGCTCATTAAAGCGAGATCGGCCCTAACCCGGTTCATTCAATGACCGACAATTACGGCGATTTCTTCCAACGGTTGGGATCTCTGCGGTTTACTATGCTTGACCATTTCTTATTTTTTGAGAGGTCTCCACTTGCCCTAGGGCAAGGATAGGTGCACTCATTAAGTTTATCTTGTACTCCTCTCTATGTGCTGATTAATAGACTCTACCAATTTTACGGTATTCTATGTGTAATTGTTCCATGATCTGGTTCAGCATTGTATTTTCTATATGTGTCTGGCATATTTCTGTTTATTACTGGTTATTTCCCTTTGGGGATATTACAGTGGTATCAGAGCATAATTCTGGCTCAGCCTGGGAGATGTGAGTCCAGCTCAATATGCAGCCATTTTTGCAGATTGGCGGAGCATGGGACAGGAATTCATGGATGCTTTTCCTTTTAATCAATATATCCAGTTCCGATGTGGCGGCAAGTCTTATGATCGAAACAAGGGACGTGGCTCCCACCGTGATAGTCACCGTGCAGCAAGTAAATCCCATTTGCCGATGTTTGATGGTTCACAGAAGATTACGGTAAAGTCTTGGATGGAGAAACTGGACACCTATTTTCAGCTTAACCAGATGTCAGAGAAGAAGGCCATTAAAGTGGCAACATTGCATCTGGATGGTGAGGCCCGGGATTGGTGGTTCCATGGGATGGTGACACTCGGGCATTCTACAGTGACGACATATGCCGAGTTTACACGGAGGGTGGTAGAGCGTTTTGACCGGAGGGATCCGGATCAGTATTTTTTTGTTGAGATGACCAAGCTCAAACAGACTGGGAGTATAGAGACATACATTTCAGACTTCTTGAGGATTTCGGGGTTGGTACCTGACTTATCTGCAGCTTGGATGGGTTACATGTTTGTGGAGGGGCTGTCCGAGCCACTTCGTGGCCTAGTCCGGTCGAACAGACCGGCTACCCTTCAGGATGCCATCAACAGGACTCGGGACTTACAGGATGTCTTACCCAGGAATCGGAC
Organism: Pinus albicaulis; assembly: GCA_034641835.2. Classification (NCBI taxonomy): domain Eukaryota; kingdom Viridiplantae; phylum Streptophyta; class Pinopsida; order Pinales; family Pinaceae; genus Pinus; species Pinus albicaulis. The sequence goes on from CM076573.1 coordinate 485,713,508, forward strand.
GCCTTATCCCCAGAGACAGGCCTTCCAGCCTAAGGGTAAGGACACGAGAACTCCGCCTCCCAAGGCGAATCCTGGACGAGGGCAGTTTGATGATGAGGACAGGAGAGAGCTGAGGAGGAAGCGGGTGTGCTTCACTTGCCGGGAGCCATGGGCACGAGGACACAGGGGTACGGCAGGGAAGGCACACTTCATTGAGGTCTTCTCCGAGAGCAGTGGAGAAGAGGATGAGGGAACACAGGGTTGCAGAGAGTCCGAGGTTACACCTAGTGAGACACAGGACTCACCATCATTAGAGACTACCTTGACCGTGCCGGTTGATATCGTAGTGGAGGAGGTAGAGCCTACCCCGATAGAGCCATCCACTGAGGTGATGACTGGAGCCATGTCTGAGTCTTCGGGTGGTAGCAGCACACGACAGATGGGTGAGGTATCAGGAGATATATCTACTATCGATGAGGCACTAGGAGACACAGAGGCATTGGATGATGGTCGCAGACAGCGGTATCATCGGCTTCGGACGGACCTTCGAGCTTTGAGGGAGAAGGCCGCGTCAGTACGGGAGACCATTATGTTGCAGGACCAGGAGCTGGAGGGTATGAGAGCGACTTGTGCCAAGTCGGCGGCCAAGTTGGTCCACATTGGGAAACAGCTGGATTCCCTGATGGTACAACCAGAGGGCACATTGGAGCGCCAGATCATTTCCCTTCAGGTATGCATGGATGGGACTGGCGGTGCTGTGGAGTCATCTCTTTCCGTTGGAGAGAGAGAGGCAGAGCCACCTAGTCAGATCTCATATGTTGACTTGGATAGCGGTATGAGACGATCAGAGTTGTACAGGGTACAGCATCCATATGTTGAGATTGGATGGATAGAGATTTTGAGTTGGTACTCGGTGGAGCGGGCTATGGAACACAATGATTTGGTTCCCTTCTCACAAGAGCAGATCGAAGATGGAGGACATCTTCGGATGGATAACATCTCTCATGCTTGTGTTGGACATCCCTTGAGCCATACACATCATGATGGGAGGTTTTTGCCTACCACCTATTTGATTCTTGATAGGGTCTCATTGATCCTTGAGAAGTTTATACTTCAAAATCCCATGAAGTGCAAAATCAAAAATTTGATTTGGGAGGATGGTAGCCCTCATGGGAGGAGTACCAGGATGAGGAGAAGGAGGCATCCACAAGTGATTGAGTGGATGGGGATGATGAGCAAGGAGCTAGGAGGCTACTTGCAGATCGGTGTTACCAGACAGCAGGAGGCTTGGCTGCGCTGGTTACTCTTGAAAGAGTTTGGCCATCTCTTGGCAAACACTCTTCCTAAGAGTCGGAGGGTGGAGGAAAGATGGCTGGATACTTGCATCATTGAGCAGCATGGAGTATGTATGCATGGTGTTTCTATGATACTCATTATGTCTTCATCACATGAGTTGTATGATGGAAGTATGGGGAGGCAGCAAATTGTTTGGTTGCTTGGTTTGTTTCTGGGAGAGCAAGGGCAGATTTGCTCTCACACCTTGCATGATGTTGCAGGAAGAGGGGATGGCACTATCTCCTTGATCTTTGATGATGACAAGGAAGCACTTCCATCTTGGGGAGTACTCCACACTTGTTGCAGCAGTATTAGAGGAGTCTCTGACAGGGAGCATGTCAGAGAACAGAGTCTTGTATTGACAGGAGCTTATTTGCATGAGCCCCCAGCGTTGTCACCTTGGAGCAGAACATTATGGATGGAGTGTGCGCAGCAGAGATATGGTGGATCTATAACCCATAGGTCCCAGGGTCACTTCATATTTGTTGCACAAAGAGGAGGTAATGATGATAGAGACATCTATGGCATATTCTTCTTGACTTGGGTTTCCAAGCATGAGGAGGATTATCTTCTTGCAGCACATGGTTCATTCTTTTTCATAACATGCCAAAACACTATGGAGGACTCATTTATGGATCCATGTGCCATCTTACTTCCAGCATATGGTCAGATTTGTATGGGAGGCTTGATTATGAGAGAGACACATGAGCTGAATGTGCCTTTGAGTATTTTCCGCACTACATGTTCTAATGGGAGCATGGGAGGAGGCATGGCCACCACTACTATGTATGCGTTCTCTTTTGATGTGGGCCATGAGATAGATATTCATCCATTGTACAGCCATGGGCAAGTGTTTGGACCTATGTTGTTGTCATATTCAGCCATTTGCTATCCATTAGTAGATGTGTTGGATCTTGTACATTGCTTGCCATGTGATTTTCTGAGGTTGCAGTGGATGAGACTGCACTATAGTTTGTTTTGGGCCAGCTTGTTCTTCATTGATGGAGGAACCTTCTATGGAGGATTGTTTTTCACTTTGCCATTGGAGGGCAATGATTTTGCAGCCCAAGATCAGACTTTCAGCCCACCTTCATTACCGGAGCTTGAGGTGGAAGGAGATTTTCAGGAGTTGCCTTGTCGGGAGGTGGCTCATTTGGTTTGGATGATTGCTTGGGAATGGAGGATCCACATGAGAGAGATGTTCCTCACTTCATGCCTTGAGTGGAGAGAGATGATGAGCTGGTACACAGTCGATGGGACAACTTACACATTCATAGATGCAGAGCAGCAGCAGTCATGGTCTTTAGTCATAGCCGGAGGCAGTGAGCAGTCTGAGTCATGGGACTTGGGCGATTATTGGCCACAGTGGCGATGGGATCCGGGAGGACTATTGATTGGCTGGTACCATGAGAGGCCAGTTTGGGATCCTGGCATTGAGATATCCCTTCATATCAGGGTGATGCAGGAGATAGAGAGGTTTCAGTGGGACCCAGGCACATTTTGCAGTATCAGTGGGGAGCATCAGCTAGAGAGTAGGCTTGTTCAAGCGTTGCTTGAGGACAAGCAATTTTTGCCGGATGAGGATGCCACTTGGGAGAGCGAGCAGATTTTACAGCATCTATCACTTCAGTTGCTTAAGGACAAGCAACGTTTTGCCAGGGGAGACTGTAATATTCCCAATTAGCTTTGCTAATTGGAATATTTCATTTTTGCTTTATTTTGCCGCTTTAGCTAGAAATAATAAATAAAGTGAGAAATAAGAGGGGCCACCTCACTTTAGTCATCTCACTTTATAAAATAAAGTGCTTTCCTAGTTGATTGACGTTGTAACTTAAAGAGGGGGCCTTGGGGGTCCACACATATATGAGGGGAGGCCTCACGCTGACCCAAGGGTAACTGCAAGGTGAAGGACGCAGTTAAGGTTTTGGAGGGAGTTTAGCATTATAAAAGGAGGGGTTCCCACTTCATTTGGTATGCATATTCTGATATTGATATTGAGAGCTAGACTTTTGTCTGCTTCAGCACGCCGGTTGTTTAATCGGTCTGCAGCACTGTTTAGTGCACGAGTGTCTCCGGTCGGAGATCTCACCCTTAGCCTCGGGGGACTTCGAGTGCCTGCCCTGGTAAGGTTATTTCTGGTTTCACCCTTAGCTTCTGGGGACTTCGAGTGCCCGCCCTAGTATCCACTTCTGCGAGTTCCCATCTTTCAGCTTTTGTGAGCAGCTTCGTGGAGAGCTCCGAGAGAAGAAGCCCTCTAGTGGTCTCGCCTCTAGCAGAAAACGCAGCTCTCAGCCAGGAAGGACGCGGATCGTTCTTTGGAGTGAGGACGCCGTTTTATGGAAGAGGAAGGACGCGTATCTGAACACTCCTGATAGATCCACTCTTGGAGAGGACACTTGGGTGAGATCCGAGCGCATATTTGGCAGATTCGGTTCGTAGGTTGCGTATCCAGAGGTAGCACTAGATCCGGCATTGGGAGATTGCGTATCCGAGGAGATATTGCGTATCCACCAGATCTGAAGAGATAACATCAGATCCAGCCTTTGAGGTTGCAGATCTGAGGAGATATTGGCAGATCTAGCATAGATCTGAAGAGCTAGCAGCAGATCTAGCCTTGTAGGACACAGATCTGGAGAGATAGTAGCAGATCCAGCATTGTATGACTCAGATCCAGCAGATCTGGGCAGAGAGGACGCAGATCCAGTCAGGGAGGACACAGATCTGATGAGCAGGGTCTTTGTGTGGGGTTCTGGCAGCATTTTTCAGTGTTTTCAGCCTTGAGGAGTTGCACATCTCATCTGGAGGATTTGTGGGTAGATCCAGCCCTTTTTCCAGCATATTTCTTGAGCTTCTGAGCTGTTCCTGGAGGCACAGCGTTTTTGTAGGAGGAGGGTTTCTGGGGGCGATTTTCGGAGGTGGTCCATTTGCTTCACTCGCTTCAAGTTACTCCATGTTGCAAGAGTATAGGTGATCCGTAGATTTTTAGCTCATTCCGCAAGGACCGCCCCTAGTCAGCTCATTCCAAGAAAGAAGAATTTACTAGCTTTCTTTCCAAAGAAATCCGGGATGCAGTTTCTGTAGCAGCCATTTCTTATTTTTCTGAGAGGGTCTCCACTTGCCTAGGGCAAGGATAGGTGCACTCATTCTGGTTATCTTGTACTCCTCTCTATGTACTTTCAGATTAATAAAATGGCTCAATTTTCTGGTATTCTGTGTGTAATTGTTCAGTGATCTGGTTCAGCATTGTATTTTCTATATCTGTCTGGCAATTTTCTGTTTATTACTGGTTATTTCCCTTTGGGGATATTACAGTGGTATCAGAGCATAATTCTGGCTCAGCCTGTGGTCTATGACATCAGAAAATAGATCATACAGAGCAATAGCAGTTGCAATATCAGAAACGCAGTTGGAAAAAGGGCAAAAATAAAAAGGGTCAAATTTTGAAGTTTGGAATTAGGAAAAACGTTTTCTGGGTTTTTCTGGGTTTTGGGCGAGGATCACTTTCCCAAATTCCTAGAATTTTCCGAGTAGTTTTCAGTGGGTAAATCGAAGGTCGAAGTTAAGCGGCAGTATGGCAGGAGATGTGAGTCCAGCTCGATATGCAGCCGTTTTTGCAGATTGGCAGAGCATGGGTCAGGAATTCATGGATGCTTTTCCTTTTAATCAATATATCCAGTTCCGATGTGGCGGCAAATCTTATGATCGAAACAAGGGGCGTGGCTCCCACCGTGATAGTCACCGTGCAGCAAGCAAATTTCATTTGCCGATGTTTGATGGTTCACAGAAGACTACGACCAAGTCTTGGATGGAGAAACTGGACATCTATTTTCAGCTTAACCAGATGTCAGAGAAGAAGGCCATTAAGGTGGCAACATTGCATCTGGATGGTGAGGCCCGGGATTGGTGGTTCCATGGGATGGTGACACTCGGGCATTCTACAGTGACGACATATGCCGAGTTTACACGGAGGGTGGTAGAGCGTTTTGACTGGGGGGATCCGGATCAGTATTTTTTTGTTGAGCTGACCAAGCTCAAACAGACTGGGAGTATAGAGACATACATTTCAGACTTCTTGAGGATTTCGGGGTTGGTACCTGACTTATCTGCAGCTTGGATGGGTTACATGTTTGCGGAGGGGCTGTCCGAGCCACTTCGTGGCCTAGTCCGGTCGAACAGACCGGCTACCCTTCAGGATGCCATCAGCAGGACTCGGGACTTACAGGATGTCTTACCCAGGACTCGGACACCTTATCCCCAGAGACAGGCTTTCCAGCCTAAGGGTAAGGACACGAGGGTTCCGCCTCCCAAGGCGAATCCCGGACGAGGGCAGTATGATGATGAGGCTAGGAGAGAGCTGAGACGGAAGCGATTATGCTTCACCTGCCAGGAGCCGTGGGCACCAGGACACAGGTGTGCGGCAGGGAAGGCACACTTCATTGAGGTCTTCTCCGAGAGCAGTGGGGAAGAGGATGAGGGAACACAGGATTGCAG
>CM076573.1:486319412-486601792 GCA_034641835.2 Pinus albicaulis
CCTTCAAACCTTTTGTTATCACCAAACTGGAACTAATTGGGTTGTTCAAAAGTCAATTTGATGTAATTGTTTCAAAACACTTGGGGTTGGAAGTTAGCCCTTCCAACCAGAGAGGGCTCTCTCAAGAAAAGGGTAAGATATTCAAGAAACAAACTTATAATGAAGATGGCTAACTCTTATATGTTTTAAGATGATTTTTTCAGGTGGAAGATGAGTGAGGGATACCATTGGGCATGGAGTCAGCATGGAAATTCAATTAAAAATGAGTATCATTCATGGAAAATAAGACACATGAGCTTTTACAATAACTCCGGAAGCTAACATAATACATAAAGGAAGTTGGAGCATAGATTTTATGAATTCAAAGTAATCATGTATGAGCAAGCTGAATCAATATTCAAAATTTAAAAAGACACAAACACTTAAAATCTCATTAAGAATCTTAGATCTAAACAAACACTTCTACAACTATGTATTGACTGAGTGAAAACAAATTACTTAGTAGCTCTAGTCATTTACATCACTCAACCCCCTCTAATTCTAAAACTGTCTTATTTATAGAGTGAAATCCCTTTTACATAGGTCTGCCACCTGTGTTAGACTCTCGAACTTGATCTAGAGATCTAATCCAAAAAGGATTCCATTACATTGAGAAAAAATAGAGATATTTTGTTTGAGGGAGTTTGTAGTAAAAAAAGACTCTATAACTATTAACTACATCAAAAAAACTTTTAATAACCCATGCTAATTATGGCTAGCAAACCAAAAAACCATGTTTAGGTGGAAAATTGTCATACTGGATTTCAAGTCTCAATATACCGAATTTGATGATGAGTTGTACATCGGTGAGGTGGAAAAAGTGATGCGATGTTTGCCATGTCAATCTTGTGAAGTGTATTGCTTAGTTGTCTTCATCAACATATGTCTCAGTGACACTTCATAATCCCTTTTGGTGACACATATCCTTCCTGAAATGCATTGAATGCCTCAAAAATACCGAAAATTTAGAATGCTGGAAAACAGTGTATTTAGGTAATTTCGTAGTGTAATTTTCATAGCATCTTTATAACACCACCTTCCGCAACTTTTTTTGAATTTTTTTCCTATGGGAGGATCTTCATTAGGTTTAATAAGGTAAATGCATGACTCCAGTTACCCCTAATATTATATTGTTTGGGAAGTTTTGCCTCAAAAAAATTTACAGCGAGTTCGCAGCGAAATTTCAGCCTCAAGCCTGGAGCTCGCTATGAACTTGCCTAATTTCACCAAATTTTGCAATTTTTCTTCCTAACTCCAAAAACATCTTTGCATCCCTATGTATGACTTGCTATGATATCATAAGACAAAAAGTAGTAAAAAAGGTGTGACTTACCATCCTTCATGGAGCAGTAGGCTCATCTCCATCACAATCTTTAGACCTTTTTTCTTCAACCCTTCTTGCACCATCTCCATTTGTATTTCCAAATATCTAAACTGGCTTTGCAACTTCCTACTTTCTTATTGCGACCACATGTTCCTCCTAAAGAGATGTTTCATCATTCTTTGCATAGGAAGTGTCCTCTTTAACGTCTTCCTTGACCCCTCTGCAGCCTCATCATAAAAATCTATGTGTTTGATCACTGCTTTTTTAAAGTCTGTCAACCCCTGCCTCTCTTGTTTGAAGTATGCTAACTCCAGCTTAGTTTCCAAAATATCTTCTCTAGCTTCTTTAAGCTACTCTTTTAAGAGCTCCAGTTCAGATTTTTCTTGAACTTTTTCCTTGCCCTTTCTTCTCTTGATCACCTCTGCCTCCATTGGAGATAACTCAGTTATTTCTTCCCTTGCTGACTGTTTCTCCTTTTCTGGTTCCTTATGCAACTTCTCAAATTTCTCTCCCTTTCATAATTGTGACCTAGTGAAAGACTTCCTAGGTTTAAAAATAAAACCTAAGTATTCTTTGGAAAAGTCTAGTTTCTTAGCTTTAAGACTCTTTTTCTTGGTTTTTTCTCCCTTAACTTCCATAGGATTCACAACAGGAGATTCCTTAATGCCAATTGCCTGCAAGATATCTTCTAGCTTGTCTTTCCCTTCTTTCTGACTTCTAGTGATCTTTCTGTAGGTTCTTATGTTAGTTTTGAATTTACTACTGGTAGAGGTTTGTTTAGGCATCATTGTCTCCTGCAATTGCTCAATTTCTACCTCCATAGGCTCCACCATGGGTTGCACCTCTGTTTGCACTTCCGCCTCATTTTTAACCTCTGTTTCAGCCCTAGAGTCTTTATATTTCTTTGGAGTATTTTCCTTTGATCTAGTGTCTTTCTAGGACTGAGGAAATTAACCTTGTACCCACTCAAGAACATAAAAGTGGACCAATCCGTGTTTATATTTTTTAACTCCTCCATAACTAACAATTTTATCAGGACATGGTGAAAAATGGAAGTGTCACTGCTTTCAGGTTTAGCTTGAACCTTATCAGCCATTTTGCCTAAACTTCTAAAAAAAAAAAAAATTGTAAATCCAGTGGTTGTTTACCTGTGAAATGAAGCAGCAATCTGAAGTGGTATTTGTTAGAAAATTATATATTATGGAGCAATGCAACACATAAAATATGCGAAAAATACAAGCACACAAAACACATAAAACCAGAGAGACACATATATACATGGTTCACCCAGTTTGGGCTACGTCCACCCCGAACAGCCAGTCCTTCCTTTCTATTATCCAGCAAAAATTGAAGAGACAAAACCTACAGCAGATCCACTGTAATATCCTCTGTTCTCTCTCACAGTCTCCCTCTCTGTTTCTCGCTCCGAGAATACACATACAATACACAACCACAATAAAATTCCCTCATAAAAGTGAGGGGTTTCCTTCTAGGGCAAAAAACCCTAATCTAAACATAACTTCTATCGTCAGATCATTTGCCTAATGAACGACCCAGATTTACTAGAAATTACTATACTTTTACAAGGCAATTTTACATTTGTTTTTAGCTTTGGGGGCACTGCCCCCAAAAACCCCCACTAGGGGGGGCTGACCCCCCACGGTAGCGATTAATTATGGGCGGCGTTGCTGCCCCTTTGAAGGCATAGGGGTCCAATGCTGTGATACAAAGTAAACAAGATAATCAGGCTCCACACCCAACAATCTCCCACTTGGAGACTGATTGTAGCAACTCCACCGCTGCTTCATTTGCTAGACAATGACTCCTCTTTGGACCTGGCTATTCCTCATCTTCATCATCATCCTTGAAGACCAATTGAAACTGAGCACATTCTCAGTTTCTCCCTGGTTACAACTTTTGTTAGCATATCTGCAGGATTCTGGCTAGTGTGTATCTTTTCCAGCTTCAACTCTCCATCTTCCAATACTGACCGCATGAAATGGTACTTGAGATGTATGTGTTTAGTCCTGGAATGAAATGCTGAGTTCTTTGCAAGATGAATGGCACTTTGGGCTATCGTCGTATAATGTGCCCATATCATGCTTCTTACCCAATTCATCCATAAACCTTTGTAACCAAATTATTTCTTTACTAGCCTCTCGTAGCGGCAACATACTCGCTTCTATTGTTGAAAGTGCAACAACACTTTGGATTTTTGAAACCCAACCGACAGCTTGTTCCACCTACAATAAATACATATCCCGTAGTGCTCTTGTTGTTATCTCCCATCACCGCCATATCTCGCATCAACATATCCCCTGTAGAGCAATGTTTGAACCACCAAAACATAATGTTTGATTTGTGGTACCTCTCAAATATCTCGAGAATCCATTTTACCGCCATCCAATTTTATTTTCTTGGATTATTCATGTACCTACTTACAACTCCCACCGCATGTGCAATATCGGGCCTAGTGCACTCATTGCATACATTAAGCTTCCAACTCGCCGATGCATATGGAACTTTAGACATATAATCCATGTCTTCTTGGGTCTTGGGGGCACATCTCCTTACTAAGTTTTAAAATGGCTAGCAAAAGGTGTACTAACCGGTTTTTGCATTCTCGTATATTAAATCTTTTTCTAACACCTTTTTCTATGTACTTATTCTAAGATAGTGTTAATTTGTGATTTTTCCTGCCTCTAGCTATCCTTCATTGCAAATGAATTTGCCAATTTGCTTTTGAGCACATTTATTTCCTACATGTTAGACCCTACAACAAGCATGTCATCTACATACAATAACAATATAATATAGATGCCATCATTTTGCCTTTTTAGATAAACACAATGATCGGAGTGACATCTAGTATAACCTTGTTCGGACATAAACTTGTCAAATTTTTAGATACCAACGCCTTGGAGCCCTGTTTTAAACCATACAAGCTCTTCTTTAACTCGCACACCAATTTTTCTTTTCCCTTTTACCTCATATCCTTCAGGTTGTTGCATGTATATCTCTTTCTCCAAATCTCCATGGAGAAATGTTTTCTTTACATCTAACCTGTTCAAGATGTAAATCTTCTGCTGCTACAAGACTTAAAATAGTCCCGATTGAAGTCATTTTAACAACAGGAGAAAATATTTCATCAAAATCAATACCTTTCTTCCGTGCAAACCCCTTTTACCACAAGTCTAGCTTTGTACCTCTATTTTCCTCCATCTTCTTCCTTCAAATTTCGTAAACCCATTTATTCCGCAATGCGCTTTACCTCGCAGTAAACCCGACTAAGTCCCAAGTCCGGTTATGCATTAAGGAGTCCATCTCTTATTCCATGGCTAGCTCCCACTTCTTCCTCGCTTTTCAACTCGCATTTCTTCTTCATAACATTCGGTTCACCGTAATCAGTCAACAATAAATAATATAATGAAGGAGAGTATCGTTCGTGGGGTCTACTTATCCTGGTAGATCTTCTAACACCACTTTCGTGTTTTTGAGGTGCCCGTTGTCGTTGTGGTGGTTGTTGTCTGTGGTTGTTGATTATTATTATTTTCGTGCACCTTTAATTTTTCAGTTTATCTCATCAAGAACCGTGTATTCCTTGATTTCTTTTTTCCGTTTCTTTTTCCCTGCAACCGATTCTTATACAAGACCTTTTCATTGAATATTAAATCTCTCGCTCCTAATGATTTTGTGATTTTCATAATCATATAAGCGATAACCAAAATCATTAACACCATATCCAATAAAGGTACATTTCTTTTATTTTTCCTCAAGCTTTGTTCTATTTTCTTTATTAGTATGGACAAAGGCCTCACGAAACAAAAGGCTTTAAAAAAGACTAGTTTACCTTTTTACTCGTCCATTCTTCCTCCGGAATACCACCATCCAAGGAACTTGAAGGCCCTCTCGTGTATTAGATAAACGAAAGAAGTATCTCACAGATCTCGCCCAAAATTGTAAAGGCAATCCCGCATGCAATCTCATGCACCTTGCACGCTCCATGATTGTTTTGTTCATTCTTTCTGACACACCATTTTCTTGTGGTGTTCTTGGAACCTGTCTTCTCTCTCGCGAATTCCATGCTCCGAATAGTACCTATCAAACTCTTTGTTGCAATATTCACATCCATTGTTTGATCTCGAGACACTTCAACTTCTTTCTTGTCTCAATCTCAACCAAAGCTTTCCATTTCTTGAAAGTATCGAATACATCGGATTTATTCTGAATACAATAAATCCATGTTTTTTCTAGTTGCATAATCAATAAAAGTGACATAATAACGAGAGCCACCAAGAGATGATACATGAGCAAAGTCCCCATACATCCGTATGCACAAGCTCCAATTTTTCTCTCTTCTTTTCTTTCCCAACTCGAGAAATCCGACTCTCTTTTGTTTTCCATAAATGCAATTTTCACGTAAATCCAAATCAACATTCTTCAAAACCGGCAACAAATTTCTTGAGTGAAGAATCTTCATTCCCTTCTCACTCATGTGTCCAAGCCTATGATGCCATAATCCTACATCTCGCTCCCTTTGGAAGTTAAAGCATTAACAGAGTTATAAATACCATTGCATAAATACAATGTACCAACCTTTTCACCTTTTTCTATTACCAGCGCTCCTTTGGTGACCTTCCAAGTTTTATCTCGTGAAAGTTGTAACACAACCTTCACCGCCTAACCGCCCTCTGTTGAAATCAGATTTTTCTTTAGATCTGGAACATGCCTTACCTCCTTTAGTAGCCATTGGTTTCCATTCTGATGTTTTACAAGAACTTTACCCATTCCAAAAAATTTACAAGGTTTATCATCACCCAAACGAACTTGTCCAAAATCTCCTTGAACATAGTCATGAAAATATTTCTTATCAGGTGTGGCATGGAATGAAGCCCCTGAATCTACAACCCAAGAATCAGTAACATTTTTCGAAAGAAAGAATTAAAGCATCTTGTAACACATCACCTGTCACATTTGCTTCATGATCGTTTTCTTGTTGTGCATATCCTTCTTTTCCCTTCCAAGATCTACAATCTTTCTTTAGGTGTCCTCTCTTCCGCATTTCAGCGACACTATCCCTCGATCTAGACTTGGATCTGCCTTTCCTTGATTTATCGTGATATCCCGAGCTCTTTCCTCTTTCCATTCTTCTTCCCCTAGACTTTGCACTCAAAGCATTACCCGATGTCTCACTCAGAGCTTTTCCGTCGTATTTCCTCGCTAAGGGTAACACCAACAACATCATCAAACTTTAAAGTACTAGATCCAGTAGACGAGTTACTAATGGCCATAACTAAACCATTCCAAACTTTTCTCGGCAATGAGCATAAGAATAATAGATCTCTAACTTCATCATCAAATTTTACCCCCTACGTAACTTAACTGATCGGGTAATCGTATTAAAATCATTTAAATGGTCTGCAACATATCCACCTTCCCGACATCTTCATATTAAATAGTCATTTCATAAGAAATACCTTGTTTCGAGGCCGAGGTTTTTTCATATAGTTTCGCCAACGTTCGCATCAAACCCTCTCGTTGTTGTTTCCTTCGAAATATTGAAGGCGATCGACGCCGCAAGGCACAACCGTATTGTTCTCGAGTGCCTTTCTATCGAGAATGTTCCATTCCATGTCCGTCATGGCCGCTCGCTATTTTTTTTTCCGCTCAATGGTAGGTACGCATCTTCTCGATACGTATAATCTTCCATCTCGCATCTTCCACGACGGGAAGTTTTGGCCATTAAATTTCTTGACCCTTAAATTTACCATCTTCTGCCATTGCTCCCACTCGAACCAGGAACCCTTCTTTCCTGCGAGTTTATCAGCCAAATAGACCTTCGGCTCTGATACCAGTTGTTAGAAAATTATATATTATGGAGCAATGCAACACATAAAATATGCAAAAAATACAAGCACACAAAACACATAAAACCAGAGAGACACAGATATACGTGGTTCACCCAGTTTGGGCTACGTCCACCCCGAACAGCCAGTCCTTCCTTTCTATTATCCAGCAAAAATGAAGAGACAAAACCTACAGCAGATCCGCTGTAATATCCTCTGTTCTCTCTCACAGTCTCCCTCTCTGTTTCTCGCTTCGAGAATACACATACAATGCACAGCCGCAATACAATACCCTCATAAAAGCGAGGGGTTGCCTTCTAGGGCAAAAAACCCTAATCTAAACATAACTTCTACCATCAGATCATCCACCTAATGACGGCCCATATTGACTAGAAATTACTATACTTTTACAAGGAAATTCTTACATCTGCTTTTAGCTCGGGGCGCTCGTCGAAACCCCCGCTAGGGGGCTCCTAAAAGCGCGTCGCCCCCGGACCCCCACTAGACGATTAATTACGGCGGCATTGTCGCCCCTAAGATACAGGGGTCCAATGTTGTGATACAAAATAAACAAGATAATCAGGCTCCACACCCAATAGTATTAATAGATCATTTGAAATCTACCTTCACAAGTGAAGTATTTATGAATCACCATCAGTAGTTTTCAATAATTGTACTTGAGGCAAGTCATGGAGATGAATGAGCTCAGGTCTATGCCTATGTGCTCCTCCTTTAAAAACTCATCATAGTTTTTCAACTTGAACCTTATTGCTTTAAACTACTCCTCTCCAAACCTTGGGATCTAAGTTTCCTATGCAATTGTGTCAGGAGACACAGCAAAATTGAGGATGCCCACCTTCAAACCTATACCAATGAAATTTATAGAAAAATATTTTGACACCTATGCATGATACCCTTGCATTTTCTGGCAGAAACGCATGGCAACCTCCATTGGAAAAAGCTTGTGAAAAGTTGGGGTCTTCTGCAATTAGCCTCATATCCATGGGCTCATATATGACCATAGTACCACCCTTGTTTGGCTTTTTATGTGAAGCCATACTTTCAAACACAATTTTGATAAGCTCCTTCTTTAGCACTAGAAAAATAATTATGAGATAGCAAGAAACTCCCTTGACATAGGTAGTGCTTAGCCTAAGACAATTACAGGGCAGAATTCAAGACTCTATACTGCTGGAAAAAGTAAACAGCTTACAATGATGAAGGTGAGGCGTTTCCTTTCAGATTAGGAATCGGACTAAATTAGGAAAGATAAAATGAGTGGGAAAAATGAAATAATGTGAGCAATAATGATTACCATACATGCATATGACATATGATGACAAATAACAGAATGGGACCATGATGACCAAGTGTGCAATGACCAATGAAATCATGACAAGACACATCATTTCCCACTATTAGCAGAAAAAAACAGATTTCGTAGCACTTCCAGTACTCGGGAGGGAAAATTATCTACGGAACTATCATGCACTTCCATAACGAAATTAGATTGTTTTACAATGACTACGCTGTGGAATTTAGAAAAAAAATATGCCAAGTGTCACATAATGGCCCTTTATTACCCATGCAATCAGATTTTTTCGAATTTACCTTGACATGACCTTTATTACATGACTAATGACTATTAAAATCCCTTAAAATATGTACAAATTATTGAAAATTAATGAACTTCAAGACCTCATTTTCATCCAGATGACCCAATCTAACTAACCTAGACAAACCTAGTTGTTATCATAGATAATAGAGGCTCCACTGGGGATGATGTGCCCCTATGGTGCAGTAATGAACCAACACCTCCAGTGCCTTATTTGAAAACGAAAAATTACAACCTTGATGATGTCCTATCCAAGTCTTTATGGCCTTCACGTCGGGCTCAAATTTGTTGAAGAGATCATCCATACCTGCAACTTTGAATTGTTTGAAACCAAACCAAACCGCAATCCAAGTTGAAAACTAAATCTCTACATGCTGAAAAGATGCTCGGAATACTTGATCTTATTCACCCACATACCTACCTACCCTATACTATTGAGAAGCTACTAAATTAAATGAAACAAAAATGCCAGTGAATCCAGTCAAGTAGCTATTGAAATAAAAGGACCGCTTGACTATGCACCAACATAACCGAAGCTGGAAAATATAATGGAAATTGACAATGGATCTGCTTCTCAAAGTGAATACATGGCTGAAAAATCAAACTAAAAAAACTCTCCATATAGTCTACTACAGGATCAATAAAGATATGATATTTTTTATGAATTTTTTCAAAATCTTGAGCAAAGAAATCCTCATAGTTGAACACTTCACACTTATTTTCCATGTCATCATATATTTTCATTTGTTTGTCGTCGGATCTATTTTTTAAAACAAAACATTTCTCCATCTTGATGTCAAAAGACAATACCTCCTCTTCTTGTTTTGGCTGGAAAAAACTTTCATCAGGCTACATATGATCTTGAAAATGATAAGACTGAATTTGAGCTTCAACATCTTCAATATCTTTTTCAAGCTCATGAGCTAATTCATCCAAAAATCTGATCTTATTTTCCAGATTTCCTTTATATGACTTTAAATAAAAACACATTGATGAAGAAAAGTTCTCACCAACTTCTACATCAGAGCACATGTCGTTCCATCCTATGAACTCCTGAATGAAAAGAGATCCTGCCACAAAATTTGTCTTATCCATCCATGTTTCCAAGAAAATAAGCCAGAAAACTGAAAATGATTTGATAGATCTAACAAGTAACCTTTCCACCCACCTTTTACACTTTCCTTGAAATGAATCATATAAAAGCATAATGAATACATCTTCTTGTTTGACTCTAAGGATCTCATTAAAGTCACGAAACTTTGATACATGCTCTAAATTAAAGCTTAAATATTCTCCATCAAATTTAGGGACAATACTTAAAAGATATGCATCCCTGGGAAAAATATTTGGAAATCCATAAATTTTTGAAAAGTCCAAACATGCATACCTTTAAGAAATTTTAGTTGCATCTAAGTCTTTCATTTCCCAGTAGTGTTACAATGAAGCTATTGATTTTTGAATTCTTCAACAATGGAGTCACCAAGGTAGAAGTACAAGCTTCGAATTTTCTGATCTCCTACTACCTTCAAGAGCTCAGGGCCTTTGAAAAGAATCACTCAAGATGATATGACTTTCAGACTCCCCCCAGACGCACAAAAATTCTATCACCAAACTGGAAATAATTGGGTTGTTCAACATTCAATTTGATGTAACTATTTCAAAACACTTGGGGCTGGAAGTTATCCCTTCCAACCAGAGAGGGCTCTCTCAAGAAAAAGGTAATATATTCAAGAAACAAACTTATAATGAAGATGGCTAACTCTTATATGTTTTTAGATGATTTTTGCAGGTGGAAGATGAGTGAGGGCTACCATTGGGCATGGAGTCAGCATGGAAATTCAATTACAAATGAGTATCATTCATGGAACAGATGAGATTTTACAATAACTCTGATAGATAACATAATACATAAAGGAAGTTGGAGCATAATATTTTATGAATTCCAAGTAATCATGTATAAGCAAGATGAATCAAAATTCAAAGGTTAAATAGACACAAACACATAAAATCTCAATAAGAATCTCAAGTCTGAACAAACACTTCTGCAATTGT
Organism: Pinus albicaulis; assembly: GCA_034641835.2. NCBI lineage: Eukaryota > Viridiplantae > Streptophyta > Pinopsida > Pinales > Pinaceae > Pinus > Pinus albicaulis. The sequence continues at coordinate 486,330,289 of CM076573.1, forward strand.
GTATTAACTGAGTGAAAACAAATTACATAGTAGATCTGTTCATTTACATCCATCAACCCCCTCTAATTATAAAAATCTCTTATTTATAGAGTGAAATCCCTTTTACATAGGTCTTCCACCTGGGCTAGACTCTCAAACCTAATCTAGAGATCTAATCCAAAAAGGATTCCATTTACATTGAGAAAAAATAGAGATACTCTGTTTAAGGGAGTTTGTAGTAAAAAGGGACTCTATAACTATTAACTACATCAACAAAAACTTTTAATAACCCATGCTAATGATGGATATCAAACCAAACAACAATGTTAAGGTGGAAAACTGCCATACTCGATTTCAGGTCTTGATATACCAAATTTGATGATGAGTTGTCCATTGGTGAGGTGGAAAAAGTGATGTGATGTCAGCCATGTCAATCTTTTCAAGTGTATTGTTGAGTTGTCTTCATCAACATATGTCCCAATGACACTTCATAATCCCTTTTGATCACTCATATCCTTCCTGAAATGCATTGAACGCCTCAAAAAGATCGAAAATTTAGAACGCTGGAAAAACTAAGTATTTAGGCAATTTCGTAGCGTAATTTTCGTAGCATCTTTATAACACCACCTTCCAAAACTTTTTCGACTCTTCTGCCTATGGGAGGATCTTCATTAGGTTTAATAAGGTAAATACATGCCTCCATTTACCCTTGATATGATATTTTTTGGGAATTTTTTCCTCAAAAAATTCTACAGTGAGTTCATAGTGAAAACTCAGCCTAGAGCCTGGAGCTCGCTACGAACTTGCCTAATTTCACCAAATTTTGCAATTTTTCTTCCTAACTCAAAAAACATATTTGGAGCCCTATATATGACTTGCTATGATATCTTAAGACAAAAATTAATAAAAAGGGTGTGACTTACCATCCTTCATGGAGCAGTAGGCTCATCCTCCATCACAATCATGTTTAGACATTTTTTCTTCAACTCTGCTTGCACCATCTCCATTTGTATTTCCAATTATCTGACCTGGATTTGCAACTTCCTTCTTTCTAATTGCAACCACTTATTCCTCCTGGAGAGATGTTTCATCATTTTGTGCAGAGGTAGTGTCCTCTTTAACATCTTCCTTGACCCCTCTGCAACCTCATCATAAAAATCTATCTGTTTTCTCGCTTCTTTTTTAAAGTCTATCAACTCCTGCCTCTCTTGTTTGAAGTGTGCTAACTCCAGCTTAGTTTCCAATATCTCTTCTCTAGCTTCCTTAAGCTGCTCTTTTAAGAGCTCTAGTTCAAATTTTTCTTGAAATTTTTCCTAGCCCTTTCTTCCCTTGATCACCTCTACCTCTGTTGGAGATAACTCAATTATTTCTTCCCTTGTTGGTTGTTTCTCCTTTTCTGGTTCCTTATGCGGCTTCTCAGGTTTTTCTCCCTTTGATAATTGTGACCTAGTGAGTGGCTTCCTAGGTTTAAAAATAAAACCTGGGTCTTCTTTGGAAAAGTCTAGTTTCTTAGCTTTAAGACTCTTTTTCTTGGTTTTTTCTCCCTTAACTTCCACAGGCTTCACAACAAGAGATTCCTTAATTTCAATTTCCTACAATATATCTTCTAGCTTTCCTTTCCCTTATTTATGACTTCTAGTGTTCCTTTTGTGGGTTCTTATGTTAGTTTTGACTTTACTGGTGGTAGAGGTTTGTTTAGGCACCACTGTCTCCTTCAATTTCTCAATTTCTACCTCCATAGGCTCCACCATGGACTGCACCTTTGTCTGCACTTCCACCTCATGTTCGTCCTATGTTTCAGCCCCAAATTCTTTATTTTTCTTTGGAGTATTTGCCTTTGTTCTAGGTGTCTTTCTAGGAGTGAGGAAATCAACCTCATACCCACTCAAGAAGAGAAAAGTGGACCAATCCCTATTTAGTTTTTTTAACTCCTCCATAACTAACAATTTATCAAGCCATGGTGAAAAATGGAAGTGCCACTGATTTCAGGTTTAGCTTGAACCTTATCAGTCATTTTTCCTAAACTCCTAAACAGAAAAAATGGTAAATCTAGTGGTTGTTTACCTGTGAAATGAAGCAACAATATCAAGTGGTATTGATAGATCATGTGAAATCTACCTTCACAAGTGAAGTATTTATGAATCACCATCAGTAGTGTTGAATAATTGTCCTTGAGGCAAGTCCTGGAGATGCCTGAGCTCATGTATATGCCTATGTTCTCCTCCTTTAAAAACTCATCATAGTTTTGCAATTTGAACCTTATTGCTTTAAACCACTCTTCTCCAGACCTTGGGATCTCTGTTTCTTGTGCAATTGTGTCAGGAGACACAAAAAATTGAGGATGCCCACCTTCGAACCTGTACCAATGAAATTTATAGCAAAATATTTAGACACCTGTGCATGATACCCTTGCATTTTTTGGCAGGAATGCATGGAACCTGCATTGGAGAAAGCTTGTGAGAAGCTGGGGTCTTCTGCAATTAGCCTCATATCCTTGGGCTCATATATGACCAGAGTTCCACCCTTGTTTGGCTTTTTATGTGAAGCCATACTTTCAAACACAACGCTGATTAGCTCCTTCTTTGACACCTGCAGAATTCTTTGGAGACAGCAAGCAACTCCCTTGAAATAGGTATCACTTAGCCTAAGACAGCTACAGGAAGGATTCAAGATTCTAGACTTCTGGAAAAATTTCTCAAACGGCTTACAAAGATGAAGGTGAGGTGTTGCCTTTCGAAATAGGAATTGTACTAAATTAGGAAAGAGGAAATGTGTGGGAAAAATGAAATGATGTGAGGAGTAATGATTACCATGCATGCTTGTGACATATGATGACAAATAAGAGAATGGGACCATGATGACCAAGTGTGCACTGACCAATGAAATCATGAAAAGACATGATCTTTCCCACCGTTAGCAGAAAAAACAAATTTCATAGCGTTTCCAATACTCGGGAGGGAAAATTCACTACGGAACTGTCAGGCACTTCCGTAGCGAAATCATACTTTTTACACTGACTACGCTGCGGAATTCAGGGAAAAAAAAAAACAAACAAACAAGCAAACAAAAACAAAAAACAAAAACAAAACACAAAAAAAAAAAAAAAAACAAAAAATACAAAAATACAAAAAAAAATACAAAAAAAAAAAAAAATTGCCAAGTGTCACAGAATGACCCTTTATTACCCATGCAATCAGATGTTTTTGAATTTACCTTGACATGGCCTTTATTGCATGACTAATGACTATTAAAACCCCTTAAACTATGTACAAATTTTTGAAAATTAATGAACTTCGTGACCTTATTTTCATCTAAATGACCCAACCTAAATTACCTAAGACCAACCTAGACAAACCTAGTTGTTATCATAGATAACACCTTCCATGTATTTCTTCAAATATTCCATGTTTCCTTTCAGTTTTGCTTCTATACCATCGATATTAGATTCCATGTCATTCTTCAAACCATCCATCTTAGCTTCCATGTCATTATTCAAACCATCCATCTTAGCTTCTGTTACTTTTTGTGAGAATGAAAATTGTTGTACTTGGTCTCGTAATTTTGATATATCATTTGCATTTCTTCCTCTTCTTCATGCGGCATAGTAGAGCTTTCGATTTGCTTACTAGGTGTCTCCATTTTATTTCTCTGGGGCATCAATTAATGATATTTATGCTTCAATGTTCCCTTTGAATCACTTCAAAAAAAAAATTCAAACAAAACTTATGCAAATTTTAAAAAATACACACATTTTTCTTGCTTTGTAGGAGCTTGATATTGAATTTGATGTATATGTGTATTTTTGGATCTCCAAGGCCTGAAATTTTGTCCTATAGTATCCCTCTAAGTCTTCTTTCCAACCCCACAAGTCAAAGCAAAATTGGATTTTTCAAGAAATATTTATGCTTGATCTCCCACAATGACCTGATTATAGACTAGTTTAGTAGAGTGAACTTGTACAGAGTTCCCACGTGTCACTGTTTCGACCTTCGGCCCTGAAATTGCTACATGAAAAGCTACAGTTTGTGCAATTTCAGAAATTTTTTACATAATCCAAATCTAATGTCTGCAACGAAAGTTATGAGGATTTTCCCTAGGTCACATATTTGAGACCGAATTTTGGAGCCTACAAAAACCCTAACTTCCTCGGATCATATCTCCGAAAATATAGCGAAACATGATCTGAAATTTTTACACGAATTTCACCAAGATTTAATCTCCACATTGTAAAAATTTCAGACTTTGAAGCCTCGTAGAAAAAATTATAGCAAAAATTCCAATATGACATGTTTGAAGAAGTGAAACCCTAGAATCCCAAGATCTAATTACCAAATGTTATGCAACCAGCTCACAAAAAAATAGAAATAATAGATCAACGACTTAGAAAATGTCCTCTTTGAGGGGGAAACCTCCTTTATATTTCATAAATAAACAATTCTTAGATGATTCAAATGACAAAACCTCCTTTCTATATATAGGAGTCCAAGGGGTCACAATATAATCAGAGTCGACATAACAATAATAATATAAGGGCACAACAATAACAATAGTGGGTTTATATGGGGCACAATAATAGAAATATGGGGACTACATGGGCACAACAATAACAATAATAGGGCTACACTAACAATAACAATAAGTGGATACACTAGTATTATAGGGACCTAACAGGGATGAATTCACTTCAAATTAATTAAATTATTATTGCAATAAAAATTAATTAAAAAGGTAGTTAACAAATTCTTATACTCGGCGCTAGAATGGGGTCACAAAAATAAAGAATAGAACATTAATCTGGATGGGAAAAACTATATTAGATTTGAATGTGTTAATAATAAAATATTGGGTAGAAGCAGTTCATACAACTATATAAGGAATTGATCACCCACATTAGCATTAAATGAAATCATTCCCTATGAAGCTTGGTGTTAGCCCAGGTATGTCAGTGATCAAATGAGTCTTTCAGTTGTTTTCTATTAAGTCATAGGTCAAAAAATTTTACTTTTTCGAACCAATTCAGAAAATAATTTTGGTCACTGAAGAGGTCTAAACCATGTATTTTTCTCCTTCATTTCATTTATCATCACCATTGTCAAGGTCATCACCATCATCAGTTTCAAGATCACCATCTCCATCATCATCATTCAAGAGGTCTAGGGTTAGGTCACTCCATGTCATATAGGTCAAAGTCTAGGTTCATTCCTGCCTTCGGAAAAATCTTCAAATTTTCACTGAAAATAAGGCAGCAACCCTCCATTTCATCCATAAACCCCTAGTGAAGGAGCAATCATATTTAAGAAGTTAAAATAAAATCCATCTCTCTTGTTTCATATCGCTCATGTTCCAAAAAGTTCCAAACAACTCCAGTTTGTTTCATTGTCTCATGAAAAATAAAAATTTTGTCTCGTTGTTTTATGGAAGGATCCAAAAATTCATATTTACTATAAGAGCTTCAAAGGAGGGCACCATCTCAGGCTTGAACCATTCACCATGCATGAGATTAATGCTTCGCCATTGGCCAGAAGGTGCTTTCAAAGAACTCAGTGTTTAACATTTTATGAAAGGCTTATGGAAGGGGGGTATCATCTTCAATTGTCTAGCCTATTTGCAACAAGCTATAGTATGAGAAAGATCACTCTTGCAGGCATGGAGATCAGCTTATCATCTGACCTAATTTCTTTAGTTACAGGTATCCCCTCTCATGGAGAGCAGTGGTTCAAGGGTATGGACCTAGACATTGAAAACTACAAGCAATTCCTCAAGCCTCATGCTAGAGAGGATCCATAATTTCTTTTTCCTTTTAGACATCTCAGAAACAAATATGCTCCTCCGATGATGTTCATAATGAAGTACTTCACATGCGAAGGAAGATTCTCTCAGTCAAAACACTTGATTTGCCTCATTATTTATACAGGACCTTGATTAAGATGGCCAAGAAGGTTCAGATTAGGATGGAAGGTCATCATATTAGCCTCTTTCATCATGGCCTAATTAATCTCATTGTGTTGCATCACTTGTCCTCCATAAACATGACATGGGAAGACTTCTTGGAGAAATTGTCAAAAATGCTTTCTGTCTTGCCTATTAAATCATCACCATAGACAATAGAGATTGGCTCTTCAAGCATGCCTATTCATCCTCCAGATGTCCCTAGGGTTATGGAATTTTCTCATACATATGAGAGAGGGAAGAGACAAGCATTTGTGCCTAAGTCTACCAGGAGTTTTCTTACACTTGGCACCCATTTTGAGCAATGTCAGATAGAGGAACAACATTTCTTGCATCAACATTATGAGTTAGTACCATTGGAACCTGAGGTATTAGAGCATGAAAAGGTTAGAACAGCTGAAGACGTCATCAAATAAAAATATAAAGAAATTTTAGAATTAAAAGAGGCCTTCTCCATTGCCCAATCCCAAATTACTTTCCTTCAGCATGGAAATTTTTAATTGAAAGTTAATCAGCTCCTACAAAGCAAGTACAAATCAAACATGGAGGAAAACAGAGGTAAAGGCAAGAAAATTTTTTTTGTTGACCAAATGCAAGAGATGAAGGATGAAACACACATAAGAAGACCAAGAACAAGAGGCCTCAAAAGGGCGCTGGAGTGAGAAAGACAGTTAATTCATCAATCTAAAGAATTGACATTTGGTGAGCTCATTTCCATGGAGATGAATGAGGACAGAGAGATTTGGTTATCAAGAATTAATGAGCATCTGGAGAAGCTATTGAAAAAGGATAAAAAGGATAACAAGCTGCAGTGGCACATGGCAAACCATTATCGCACTAGGGACACCATTTCTCAAATAAGGCTTAAACAAGTGAAAAAGAGGCTTAAAGAGGCGCAAATGAAGCTCAAGGAGAAGGATAGCTTGGATTTATTGGTTGAAGCTTCCTTAGCTATGTATCATATCTCTTACAGGTGCCAAAGAACCAATTTTTATAACTTTTGAGCAATTTTGGTATTTTACATGATTTTTTGCATAATTATGGAAATTTCTCATTGCAGAAGGGTAACAAACTCTTATGACATTTGTTTTGGAAGCATCCAAATAGTGATTTATTCACATGGATGGATGTATTTTGATGAGTAAATCATATATCAGGAACCCTCATGGCATGAAAAGCTGCAATTTGGGAGAAAAAGCTCAAAAACCACCTATTTTTCATGTTTCTGCCTCCTTTTTGAATCCTTTGTTATGCTTTTGAGTGACCCTGGGAGAATGGATTTTTGAAGGCCTTCCCGTGGTCCATTTTGAAAAATTCAAGATGTTATGGAAACTAGACAAACATGGCTAGTTGAATGTTCTTTTAGAAATGGATTTGGACCTCTCAAAGTGCCTCAAAATTTCCTCCAAAGTTTTGTTATGCTTCTGCAAATTATTTTTAAATTTTTTAGCCAGAATTGTCACAAATCAGCATTGGATTCCCTCAGGACACTTTTCAAGCTCATAAATGGTTACAAATTCGAGGCTACGTTGTCCTATGAGTTGTCATTAGATTTTTTGGGTTTTTTTTTCCTTCCTATAATTAAGTAATTTTGTAATTAATGTAAGGGAAAAACACTCCTAGTTTATAGCTAAAATTCAGGGAACGGTTTCTAACCTCCCTAGAAACAAGGAAATGACTCATCTTTTGCATTTATGATTCCATTTGGATGGGATTTAGACCTGATGAGGTGTCATAATCTATATTTTCTATAAGTAGACTCTCTTTTGTCTTTTGTGGGGTTGGATAGTCTCATATTACAGTGGACCTCTTGTAATCAGCTTGTGGAATGAAATCGGAGACAGATTTGCAGGAATTGTGTTGAGATACTTGTGGAATGCTTTGGAGAATCTATTTTTCTCATGTATGTTTATAATTTTATGCTTAATACCATATCTAATTCTTCATATATGTCTATATTGTAAGTTTGAGAGCAAAATTCATGTTTATGCATGCTCTTTTTTAGACAAGATTCACCATATTATGTTTATTTGCTTCTTAATTGAATCAATTCACTTCAGTGCTCATTAAAACTCTACTCCATTTTCATCCTATACTCAATGACTGATTAATATGTTGTCAAACTACCTATCTTGCCTCACACATTCTCTGCAGGTTCACCTTGAAGTTCAAACCTAAACACCTCATATATAGTCCATTCACTGACTTTTCTATCCAACATTCAAAACCTCAAACAAAATCCATTTATTAAGCTTACATATCTAGCATAAAATCATATGATACTCAGCCATTCATTTAACTTCTTAAACTGACAAAGAGAGAGCCCTCTCTGGTCCGGGTAGGGCTAGCTACCTGACCTAAATTTTGGTATGTGGTGACCTTTCTCTAATCCTACTGCCAACCTTAGGAAGTTGGGGAGAGTGATAACACTTGGTATAGTATAAAGCATTCAATAAATCATTTAAGTTTTTGGCTCAAGTTTTTATGCCTTAATTCCTAAAGGAAAAAGGACTAAGTTGGAAAATCCTAGTATGAAATGTATGCTTATTGGATATTTAGATGAAAATAAAGTCTATCGATTATTATCAAGTGGGAACTTTATTATCATTCTATAGGTTGTCTTATATCAAATTGAAAGTTAAATAGTTAAAGATAACAATAATCTTCTTGGTCACTTAAAAAAAAAAGTAACTTGGGATAAAAAAATACATTAAATAAAGCCAAATTAGATTTAAAGAGACTTAGCCCCTGGAATGAATGTTCAAGAGTTAAATTCCTCTTCTTCAAATGATGATTATTCTTCAAACCGAGACAAATAAAATGTAGAAACTTCACCACATACATCAGATAATTGACCAAAAAAAATCACACAATTACTCAAAGAGGTTCACCCAAATAACCAAAACAAAATACGAGCTACAAGTTCCCACTCATCTCAATCTATTTTTTCCTTAATTACTCGTGATACCATTGAATTAATTGTTTTAAAAAAATAAATGAAGCATGAAGAATGAAAACAAGCCATGGTCCATGAATATGATTTAGTAATGGCAAATGGAACTTGGAAAGTTACTAATTGTCCAGAATTTTTTTTTAAGAAAAGGATATTAGAGTTTGTATATTAAAAAATCTTGGATTTTGGGCCAAAACCCTTATAAAATTCCTCATGACCCATAATTTCAAGACTTTCACTAATCCACAAAACGGAGATTTTGTTCTTATGGATACATTTTCCCCCTATTCTAAAAACATGCCCACTAAATATTCAACAAAAACCTCCTAATAGGAACATATATTTGCATAACAACAAATTAAAACAAAATTTATAAAGGGTTTATCAATCTAAAGCAATGGTTCCAAGCCTATTTACCTTCAATGTTATCCTAAATTTCCAACTGACTATGTTCGGGGAACTTACTTCCTCGTTGGCTCAGCGCTAGTCCTAGCCACCTTCACGTCATGCATGTCACCCCTAATATTTAATTCTTCCAGTTTAGCCACACTTAGATCTAATGTTTTCAATCTTTAAGTGAACTTCAGTTTTGAATTGCTCTGAATTTCTCCTTTGAATCACCTGCATCATTTCTAGTAACAATTGAAATGATTGTCGTTGTCACTTGCCGCATCATTATGCTGAAGAATGATCTCCAACAATCCCCCAACATATTCCAACAATATCTATATCAACAAATTAAATTTGTTAACCTTTTTTTCTAGAGGAAGGTCTACCATTATAGAGGTAAATTCTTGTGCATGACAAACCAAAAGAACAATCCTCCACTGCTCACCAATGACCATTGGTGACAATTACACACTATGAGGCTAAGGAACATAGTCATTCCTTAAATAACCACATCTAGACCATTGCTTTGTTTCGGTGTGATTTAGGGAATCCATATCTAGATTGATATCATGTTGATGCCAATGAAGAGAGATTCAAGATATACAAAGGGACGTCAATATTAAATCTGGCTCGTTGTTGAAGAATGTAACCAATGTCAGTCTTCATAATTATATTTGAGTCGTAATGTAATGTATTTGTTAAAAGAAATGATAATAATAATAATAACAATTACTGTAAAATAAATTGACTTATTAAAGCATGGATTTCATGCCTGGGTCAATGCCTCCATTATAGGCTTGTAGGGTTTATGTCAAGAGTCCTTGCACATGTCATCATGTAATGGACCCTTATTGGGAATTTTTTAGAAATAAAGACATTTTTTATGTAAAATGAGTCATTTAGGCCTCCTCCACCAAGTCGGCCTCATTGGGAGGTAAAATCCACTATATAAAGTCAACAACTAAACCATATTTAGAGCACATTCACAAGAATTTTGATCTGTAGTTGTTGGAGAAGAAAAGAGAGTGTGAAATTATTTGAAGAAGGATAAAAGCCCTAGTGAAGGAGAAGAAACCCTAGCAAATAATTTTGGAGACCATTTTCTCTATCCTTAACTCACACTTGTGAAATTATGAAGTTATTGGAGGGTGGAACTTGCAGGGCTGCAGCAGGGTCAAAATTCTGAAGTTGGGGGCCGAAATTCTGACTTGAAGCTGGGTTGAAGCAGTTTAACAAAAGTTGACTTCTGGTGTTTGGTTCATCATCTTAGAAGGTTGAATTGGTGGAGAAGGAAGGTCTGGTCAAAGGTCTTGGATTATCTCAGCTTTGAATTGAATCTAATAGTTGAAGAGTTTGACTATGTTTTCCCCTGCATAGGGATTTTAACCTTGACTGTGTTCCTATATTTGGTATCCTTGATCTTCATGTTTTTTATTTTGATGATTGTTTGATGAGAAAAAGATAAAAGAATAATATAAAGAAAGTAAATAAGAACATAAATATATCATAAGTAATTGTCAAAATAAGAAAATATTTATGCCTTTCTGGCTTTCTAACACCCATTACAAAATGAATATATCTCTAGAGTCGAGGATCTCCTCATCATTACTTGTCCTTAATGAGTTAAATTCGTATGCCACTTGTTTCTCATGCTCGTTTCTTGGGAATTTCATTTGCTAATATGATTGAGACATTGTTTTAATGCCTAAAATTTCCATGGCAAGTAAATTAATGGACATCTTATTTCAATACGCATTTCCTCTGATTTGAGGACGATGATCCATACGGTATTGGTTGTATCCACCGCGGATGCTTGTACCGTTATTCTATTGTTGAGAAATTTGAATATTATATTAAAAAAACTTTGATTTTTTCTCATATTAAAGGTATGGGTGAGTGTTGAATCAAACTTTGTTCTAGTTCTAATTTTCCTTGCTCCATTTAAGCCTCTCTTTTTTCCACTATGTTCAACTGCATGTGCACATGAAATAATTCAAGTTATTCAAACTGCCTTGATAGTAAAATAATCCTTTGAAGGATGGGAGGATGTTTTCGACTAAGAATTTCCTTATTCTTGGACAGTTGATGGGTGACGAGCATCGAGTCTCTGAACACTGATAATTTAAGGATATTCTTGGTTAGTGTTAGTTCCATGTCATTCCATAGTGCTAGGTATTCTGCTTGATTATTGGATGTAATGCCCAATCCCCAAGCACATTGTGACTCAATTTTATCATTGGGGAGAATAATAACCCCTCCCACTCTTGCCTTCCCTAATTGTCAAAAAAAATTTAAACCCATAGGCTATAAATGGATATACGGAATCAAATATAAAGAAAATGGTGAGGTTGATAAGTATAAAGTAAGACTTGTAGCAAAGGGTTTTGCTAAAAGAGAATGCAAAGACTATAAAGATAATTTTCACCAACAAAGTTGAATATAATTAGAGTGGTAATAAATATATTACACAACATGGTTGGACACTTCATCAAATGAGGGTTACAATTACTCTTCTTAATAGCAATTTAAACGGATATGTCTTTATGACTCAATCCCCAAGATTTGAAGTTAAACAATAAGAGAACACGAAGTTTGAAAATTACTCAAAGATTTACATGGATTAAAATAGGGACTTAGAGCATGCTATGCCAAAATGGATGATTACCTTACACATGTGGATACATAATTACCGACTTGACAAGAATCCTTTACCATTTTTATTTTTTTTTAGGTCATTTAGGCACTATTTTTAACCTCATTTTCAAAAAATTTCCTACCATTAGCACCTTTTTTAGGCTGGTTTGGGGATTAAAATTACCACTTTTGCAACCATGATGTTAATAAACTCATATTTTTTCCATGAAAACCATTAGAATCAACCCAAAAATAAAACTTTTTCCAACTACAATGCCCTTTTTCAGGGTCAATTTTTTTTTTTTTAAATGATGGCACTAACAACTTGTATCCTTACAACCAAAACCTTAAAATAAGCCTTAAAATAAAAAATTGGTGTTTCCAAAGTAAAAAATGCAACCTATTTGGATTTTTGGCCTTGATAACTGATACCTTTGCAACCAAAGTTAAAAATCAACCCCTAATCAAAGAGAAAAAAAAAATTTGTTACATGTATCAACCCCCATTTTCATGAATTTAAAATTGTAGAATTTTTTAAGACATGACCTAAAAGTCCAATGATATAACAAATAAAATAATAAAAATAGGGAAAAAAAATAGAAAAAACCCAAGAATAGGAAAAATAAATACAAATAGAGAAGAAAAAAATGAGAAAAGGCCCATATAAGGAGGAAAATCCATTTTTTTGTCTTTTTTCGAGGTGGATGAACATGTGGAAACGGCGTTGAGGTGGGCGATCACCACCCTTCAGCCTCCCTTTATATTTAATAGGGGGGTGGCGTGGTCAACCTGCCCCATGCATAGTGCATGCAATATTAATCCTCATTCATTTCAATGATCAACCCTCCACATTTTTTCATCCATTCATGCAAATTGTTATTGCCAGGAATTTATGCCATGCCAGATATTCTTCCTCATCGCTGGTGGGAATATTCTCTAGGTTTCCTGATGGTGTCAAGCTAGTTCATAGTCGAAACTCTACGATGAGTTGGCATGATTTTTGGCCTTCTTACGATAAGAGCTCGCAGGTCTTGGACAAGGTATAGACAGTGCATAGGGGTTGTTTGTAATGCATCCCAAATATTGCCTTTGACAACTTTAATTCTTTACTTGGGCCTTTAATCCTCATAATTGCATTATAAATTCTAACTATAGAGGAGCATTGTTTTATTACTTGATGAGTTTCCTTAGAATTGGAACAGGGGCAGGTTGTAGTCTCAACTCAGTTCATCTTTCCTATATCTTTCTGGATTCAATATATATTGGACAATTCTCTTAAGGTATCAACTCCTCTCTTGGTCTTTATTTCGGTTTTTATGCGGTAGAGTGGCTTCAGTATGGAAATTTTCTTTTAATCTCCTTGGGATATCCTTATGTTCTGTGTTTGGGGTTTTCCTAGTTTGAGGGAGCTATTGTTTGGTTGGTGTCTTCTGGTCTCGTGGTGAATTAATCTCGATTTTTTTGTGTTCATGGGTTGCTCCACTATTTCTATCTCCATTGGCTCCTTATGTGTCTCAAACTCGGTAGTCTTATCAACCCCATATTGAGTTTGTTTTTGGTATGATATCCTATCCAACTTCAACTATCTTGGCCTAACATGCCGAGGAAACACATGTGTATTTGTATGGGGGCAGGGGCCAACAAGGTCAGTCGTGTGCCCAGGAAGCCATTGTCATTTTCCACTTTGTAACACCACCTAGAATTTAGGAGGAGATACGTCAGCTTGAGACCTACGCCTCTCACGATTTCCAAGCATATTCAGACTCTGTTATTTTGGAGGAGGCTGATAACTAGGTTCCTAACCTTGGTCATACCATGGGAAGAAATAATCAATACCTTAATTCTATCACCCTCCATTGACATGTGAAAATATTTTGTGTAGAGTCTTGAAAGAGAAGCATGGATATCAAAATGACACCATCTCCTCCCTAAATGAGATCAATAAGGTGCAGAAATATCAACGTTCACGCTTGGCTAACTTGGATGGCTATTTGGCACACCTGGAAACTTGCCTCCTATGCAAGCTCAAGCCCTCTGCTTTAGATGATGCTAGTGTACAGGACCCTACTCCAGTGATATCTTCTAACTCTTGATTACATGTTATGCTTCTTTATATATATATTTATTATATTTTCAGCCTAGTTGTAGTTTTTTCTTGTAGATGTAATACGTGGACTCTTATTTTTTGTGCTCTAGACTTTAAACTATCAGTCAAAAAATCTAGTTTCCCTTGCGGAAGATAGAGACTGATAATAGTTTGAATGTTGATGTTGGAAAAGTTGTAATTTTAATTTTTGAGGTAATACAAAACTAACTTACAAAAAACAAAAAAATCATCATAATTTATTGAAAAAGCAAAAGCCCTTCTACCATTATTTTAATTTAATAAATAAATAAAATTTAAATTAAAAAACAAAAAAACAAAAACAAAAACAAAAAAACAAAGCCTAAACTAAACTACCCTTTTAATTATTTTAAAAACCATGTAAATTTGGGGAAAAAATGAAATACTATTTAAAAAAATTTGGAATATATTTATTTTCCGAACTAGGTTGAACCTAGGCCTAATGTTGGATGGAAGAACAATTTGCTCACCAAAAGGATGCCATCACTAGGATTGTCTGAAGCTTGGTCGAGCTTTGATGCCTCTTGGGATAGATTAATTCCCCAAACATGGCTCCTATACTTAACGCCTCCTTGTAATATTTGAACCTATGACTGGTGAGAACTAAACCCCACACAAACCAATTTCTCTCTCTCTATATATATATATATAGAGAGAGAGAGAGGGGGGGTGAGAAATTCCAAGAACCCCCTACCAATCCAGTTTACAAAAAAATGGATTGATAGGGGCTTCTTGGAAATTCTCACCCTCCTCCCCCCATTTTCAACCCCAACCCTCCCTCCTCCCACGCCCATTCATTAAAGGAGTAACAAGTTACTCCTTTAATGTTTAGACATGGAGCAAGGGGTTTCCCTTGTAACTGCCCATTATAAAAACATCCCACCACTCCTTTAACATCTGATGAGGGTTGGAGGGAGGGATGAGGGGTGGGGAGGTGAAGGGGAGAGGCAAGGTGGGAAACCCAAGGAGAGTAACTGGTGGAGGGAGGCGGATATGAGTAAATTATGAAACCACTTCCCCCTCTATATTTTTTTATAATGTTTTAAAATCATTTACATTTTTTTTTATATATATTTCCTCGTCTCCTACCCTTTTTGGCATTAAATTGACAATATAGAAGATTGTTTGGAAGAAGCAAGTTGCGTCAACCCTACTCTCACTAGTATAGTCATCATTATTCTTCTTCTTCTTTATGTTGATGATATTGTTCTTGTTGAAGAATGTGGCCATGGTCAGTCTTCATAATCCTTGATGTGTTTATAATACTATCTAAAAACATGAAAGAAATTTAAATTTTAAATTAGAAGAAAGGAAATCAACAAAACCACCTAAAATAAAAATGATTGAAAATAGATCATACTCAAGTAAATAAAATATTTACCATTAGTTATTTTGGTCAATTTCTTGACCTAGCTGAGCTCTGCACCAGCCTGACTGCCATGACCTAAGGTTTGGAAGTTTTCGTGCAGACTACCCCAGGCAGACCTCCCCCCCCAGACCGTTAGGCCGTGATCACTCTCCTGGTGAGACTTGAGGCTCACCAATGACTAAAACCATTGGGGGGACCGCTACTCCCCCCATAACAGGCTAGCCTCCCACAGGGGTGGCGATAGGGGCTGATATCGACAATCATCAAAACTCTAGCCCATCTCATGACATCTCAGGGGTGACTCCCATAGAGAAGCTGACAAATACATCAGCAGCAAAAGAATTGAACATAAATTCAGCAACATGCATTCTGAAGAACCCCAAATGAACAAGGATCGAGCTCCCAGTGCATCACATCAACAAAGAATCCAGTTCATGAAGGATCATCCATTGATAGGCAAGTTTATGGGTTTCTGGCCCAATGAAAAAGCCCTTTGAGGATGGATAGATTCCAAATGGAAACCCAAGGGCCACATTGACCTTCAGTTGTGTGCTAAGGGATTCTTCAATGTGCTCTTTACATGCATCGAAGACAAAAATAGGATCATGGATGGAGGACCCTATTTTTTCAACTCTGTTGGTTTATACCTCCGACATTGGACAGAGCAGTTCAACCCCGACAAACAAGATCTTACATGGGCTTTGGTCTGGATTCGGCTCTACTCCCTCCCCCAGGACTAGTGGGATGATCTGACCCTCAAATATATAGGTAACACCCTAGGGGAATTTGGCAAGATAGCAGAGGAGACAAAGATCAACCGCTACACAGAATTTTCCCGAATCTTCGTCTACATGAACATAGCTAAGTCGCTACCAGGTGAGGTAAGTCTATTGCACAAAGACTTTGAATGGATACAAATTGTAGATTGTGAGCATATTCCTTTTATATGCAATAGGTGTCACCAACATGGGCATATGTTCAGAGACTGCCCACTAAACAAACAATCGACTGTTGAAAATGAATCAAATGATCAAGCATCAGAAGGATTCACGAAGGTAGCAAGCAAGAAAAGGCATAACAAGAGAACTAATTCTCACCAGAATAAAAAAGGACCTGCGACTAGCAATAGCTTCGCTGACTTAAATCAGTTGAATGAGAACAAGAATGAACCAGAAAACGAAGTCGGGCACACCTCGAAGGAGCAGCCCGAGTCCTCCAAGGCACAACAGAACAAGGTCCCACCAGAGACCTTTCTGAAACCTCAAACCCATAGCTTTGCAGGGGAAAACCCTACGTCGAAGGGAAAATAAAAATTGATGGACACGATCCCAGAATCCATGGAGAAAGAGACAGAGATCATTGACCTTGAGGGTCTGGATCTCCTAGGGTTAGAGGATGCTTGCAATAATAAGTAATTT
Source organism: Pinus albicaulis (assembly GCA_034641835.2). Lineage (NCBI taxonomy): Eukaryota > Viridiplantae > Streptophyta > Pinopsida > Pinales > Pinaceae > Pinus > Pinus albicaulis. The sequence goes on from CM076573.1 coordinate 486,347,106, forward strand.
CGGTTAACATCTGAGCAGCAGGTCCAAAAGATGGAAGAAATACTTACCCGAGCACAGCAGCTCCCCTCTCTGGGCATTCAAGGGGGTACGCTCATAAATACAAAATACTTCATGAAAGAGTCCTGCAAAAGAGGAAAGAAAACAACGATGCAAAGAACAGTAGAAATAGGAAAATAAATGGTGGATTCTGGGAAATTACCCAAGTTAACAAGATTCTATGCCTATACCACCAACCCTCCCCCTCCTCCCCCCCCACCCCCAATGAAGATCACCTCATGCAATATAAGAGGGCTCAACAGCCCCACCAAGTATAGTACAATAAAGAAAATAATTACTGAGGAACACCCTGCAATATTCTACATGCAAGAAACCAAATGTTCCAGCTCCACTCTGGAAACAATCTTCAAAAAGATATGGAAAGGATGCAATACAGTAGCGGTAGATTCCAATGGAGTGTCTGGAGGACTGAAAATCATATGGAACCCCAAAATCATATCCCTAAAGAACTATCATGCCAATAGGCATTTCATCCAAGCAAACTTTCACCTGATTGGCACAGACATCCATGGCCTGCTAATGAATGTCTACTTTCCCCAAAATCTCCACCAGAAAACGGAGCTTCTGGACAACATAGCAAAACTCAATAAGCAGAGATCTCTTCCACTCTAGCTCCTGGGAGGAGATTTCAATATGATAACAAATCTACAAGAAAATAAGGGAGGAAGGATGCATCTTGACCTAGACAGTAATGGATTCAATAACTTCATCCAAGAAAACCACCTCATTGATCTTCAAACCTCCAACGGAGTCTTCACCTAGAATAATAGAAGAGGAGGCACCCACCAAATAGCTTCCAGATTGGATAGGTTCCTCATCACGGAATATTTCATCCGTCTGGGGAGTGATTTAGCAGCTACCATCATCCCCACTGTCGGTTCTAATCACTGGACAATACAACTTCAATGGTTAAGACCAGGTAAGCATGCTCCCAAACCATTCATCTTTGAACACTGCTGGCTCCAACACCTAGGGTTCAAGGAAATGGTCTCTGCTTGGCGGTACTCCTTATCACCTCCGCAAGGTACTAAAATGCTCCAATTCCAGACAAATATGAAAATTCTAAAAGGTAAACTAAAGGTTTGGAATAAATCCACCTTTGGAAATATCTTCAAATATCAAATAGAGCTGGAGGAAAAAATGAAGAAGCTTCAACAAACAATTATCAAGGAAGGACGCTCAGCCAAATCAGAGAACCAAGAGAAGATATTATCAACTCAGATGGAAGAAAGAAGGAGCCAGGAATAAATCCTATGGAGACAAAAATCAAGGATCTGTTGGCTTAGAGAGGGAGAACGAAACACAAAATTCTTTCACCACTCCACTATTCAGCATAGGATGCATAATAGAATCATTGTCCTCAAAAAAAAAATGGAGAGTGTCTAGAAAAGCAAGAGGACATCACGGAGGAGTTGATCAACCACTTCAGAAACATTCTGCAAGAACCCAATCATCAGAAGCATGAGGCTATTGGAAAAATTACTCAGCACATTCCTAAGCTGATTACAAAATAACACAACGGGATGTTGCTCAAAGCCACCACTCTTGCTGAGGTGGAACACGCAGTCTTCCAGTTGAAAGCCGGAAAATATTCAAGCCCTAATTGATTTACCACCAACTTCTTCCACTTCTTCTGGGACACTATCAGAGATGAAGTATGGGACATAGTTGAGGAATCACGCACCACTCACGGGCTTCTTCCGGCACTTAATTCCACCTTCATCACTTTGGTTCCAAAATAAGACAATGCAGCCTCGCCAAGTAAGTACGGGCCCATAGCACTCTGTAATGCCATTTATAAATTAATCTCCAATGTTATTACTAACAGGCTAAAACAACTCCTCCCTATGATAATCTCCCTGGAGAAAACAGGCTATGTTGAAGGCTATAAAATCCGTGATGGCATCATCCTAACCCACGAGGTCATACATACTCTTAAAACCTCCAAAAAACCTAGTATGCTCCTCAAAATTGATCTATCCAAGGCTTTTGACAAACTTAGCTGGGACTATATCAAAAATTTCCTTATAGCCTTCGGCTTCAGCCACACCTGGGTACACTGGATCATGAGCCTCATTACCTCTATGTTTCTTTCCATTTTGGTCAACGGTATACCCTCTGCAACCTTCAACCCCTAAAGAGGAATCAGACAAGGGGACCCTCTCTCACCCTTCATTTTCATCATCATGGCTGAAGGGTTGGGTCACCTTCTCAAAAGCTCCATCCACTCAGGTGCTCTGCAAGGTATACCCCTCCACAACCTACCCCTTCCTCCCATCAACAATTTGTGGATGACAGCATGATCATGGCTTACCCCTCGGTCCAGGAAGCCTGTACCCTCAAATATCTTCTAGTTTCCTTCTCTGAAGCCTCTGGTACTGATTTCAACCCTGAAAAATCACAAATATTTTTCCTCCACACCCCCCCTCTATCTCAGCACAACATTAGCTACATCCTAGTCTTCTCCATCGCTTCCTTACCCTCCAAATACCTTGGAGCCCCTCTCACTAACACTGCCATTAATCACTCCTCATGGCAAGCTCTGCTAGACAAAATGGAAACCAGACTATCCAACTAGACCCATCGTATTATCAATATAGCAGGGCGCTTGGTTCTCATCAAAGTAGTTCTGCAGTCCCTCCCCATTTACCTCTTCTCGGTACTTGCAGCCCCCAAATGGGTTCTCATGACCATGCGCAAATTTCAAAGAAATTTCCTATGGTGTTGGAAATATTGTCATTGATGGCAACAGAATTGGCAAAGACAGGAGCAGTGCCTAAACTATCCAAAAGGCAAAAGAGACAGAGAGGTCGTAGAGGCAGCAGATGAAACAGAGGAATTAGAGATAGAGCAGTAGAGTTGAATTAGGGGTTTAATACAGTTTGCAAAGGAGATGACAAAAGGGAAAGCTTCTAGGAAGATACAAGGTAATAGATTGAAGGTCAACTTGAATATCTGGCCAAGATTTGTATATGTTAATGAAGAACCGTGAAACTTGTGTTAAGTATGGTTGTATATGACCTGTGTGATCAATTTCATAATGAGCAGAGGATACCTACGGTGCCCGAAAAGGAATGAAATCATTGTTGAAGAGTTAGGAATATGTTTTATATGTGTATTGACTGATGCAATTCCTCTGTGGAATCTCCTGAACCTCTATATGAGTCTCTGCGTATGAAGTTAAATGTGAAACCCTGTTGAGGAATCATGGTAGTAGGATTTGAATTCCAGGATGAGACCTTCTTGTAATGAAGAACTGGCTTAGTTTGATATTTGCAGTCGTGGAACTACTTGGTAGAATATATGAGGGGCTCTTGAGGCATTCAGTGTATCCATTGAAGAACTTATTGGTGGCAGAGATATGATGTTCTTGAATGTACAGGTAGAAGCGGAACTGTGACAAGATAGAACTCTGAAATGGAAGGTTGATATGTTATATGTATCATAGCAGAATTGAAGAATGACATTGAATTGTAACGAGTTAATGTTTGTAAGAAAATCCCGTTCGAAGAAAACTACATTTGTTCGTTGATTATTGGAAATCCTACCAAAGATTGACCAGAGTTATAGTGAAAAACCCAGACTAACCCTTTGGAATCATGAACGGAACCTTGAGCGAAGGGCGGAACCACGAAGGAGGAATAGTGAAGGAAATTTATGGTTTTCATCGCACCGCTTTTAACGTGCAAGCGGTATTCAAGAGGTGGGGAGCGATTCCATAGAACGGGCGACACACGTCCCTGTACGATTTTACAAAACCGCTTTTCAATTTGCGCCATCGCACGTTGTAGTTCGACCCAGGATGCCCAGCGATATCGTTGAGTGTCGTTAATCTGGGAAGGGGTCATCGGACGGTTGTCATTTGTTGAAGATGAGCAAAGATTAACACAGGTACGGCGGGCCATCGCACGTTAACGTTCGGCATTGGAGGTCGAGCGATATGCATATACGCCGTTGATCTGGAGGCTTGCTAATCTAACGGTGATCGGACGCTGGACTTGCGCGAAGTTTACTGTGGTACGATGGGTTTATTGGATTGGCTATTGACTATGTATGTGGGCCCGGGGTCAAAGGTTTATTGTAAGATTAATTTATTTGGAAGCGTTGGATATTTCTATAAAGTCCGAAGGGTTAAACTTTAGACATAAGGTTTGGGACTTCAAATATTGTAAATATATTTATTTATCAATTTATTTAAAATTGATAAATAAATAAATAAAAAATAAAAAAAGATCAAAAAACCCCGTGGGATAAATACTGACAGAGGAATACCATTGGTGGTTTGTGGTTTTGACTCATGGTTTTAATAAAGGCAAAACTATATAAGGAGAAGAAAAATAGAGAACGAGGGGTGTATCAAGAGGGTGGCGAACGAAAAATTTCTCCAAGGAATATCTGTATGGGCGAGCTCTGTTCTTAACTGATAAATCTGAAACTACGATGCACCCATGGATAGAATGATCTGACGATGATGAATCTCTGGTTTTGAACGACGGACGAAATCATAAAGAACTGGTGTGAGTGTACAAAATGAATAAATCTGATGGCCTGCAAGGTATGTCATATGGAAACTGGTGGATCCAGTATAAAAATTGATGAAACGGGTTCCGAAGTGGTGCTGAGGGTCGAAGCCTTCAGAGAGGGGGTTGTAGCTCCCTTCTAGTGGTAGCTGGTAAACGAGAGCAGGGGGTAGTAGCTCCCTTCCAGGAGAGGCTGGTAAACGAGAGAAGGTTGTAGCCTTCTGCAGGTGGGTGCCTGCGTGCTGGTATAAGTCTGCACCAACACATATTGTAAGAAGTTTTCTCTATAATAAATATTGAAGACCGAGATTGCAGCAGCGGTGATTTTCTCCCGAATTGGGTTTCCACCTTAAATCCTAGTGTTCTTATGTGTTGTTTATGTTTGATGGTCTGTTCTGTTATTTATGTTCATGCTTACTGCTCATCTGATGAATGAATGATGCAATGCTCTAAGTAAAGACATAATAAGATATCTGGACATACATGTTGGATGCTGTACTGTAACATATGGTTTTAAGAGAAAGAAAAGAAAAATTGTTCAGCCCTAAATACTGATTCACCCCTCCCTCTCATTATTTTTCCCAACAATTGGTATCAAAGAAGGTCCTTCTGAAAAAGCTTAGTCGCTAGAAGGAAGATCAAGTAAGATGAGTAACCAAGATGGAACAACATCTATCAAGCCTCTGCTCTTTAACGGAAACAATTTAATCTTTTGGAAAACAAGGATGAGATCCTATCTTCAGTCTCTGGGAGCAGATGTATGGGCAATTTTTGAACAAGGATATCAATATCCAGCTGCAGTGCCAACGGATCTGACGGAAAGAAAGAATTATGAAACAAATGCAAAGGCGGTCAATGCTCTATTAGGAAGTCTAACTGAATCAGAATTTGTCAAATTCATGCAGCTAAATACAGCAAAGGCAATATGGGACAAAATCATTCTAAGTTACGAAGGTGATGCAAAGGTAAAAAGTGCTAAACTCCAAACTCTCAGAATTCAATATGAGAATCTAAAAATGGAGAATGAGGAGAGCATTGCCAACTTTTTCTTATGTCTTGATGATATTGTAAATCGTATGAGAAATCTGGGAGAAACTATAACCGAATCTACTTTGGTTGAGAAAGTCTTAAGATCACTAACGACAAAATTTGAGTCAAAAGTTTCAGCTCTTGAAGAAAAGCAGGATCTTCAAAATCTCACTGTGGTGCAACTTCATGGCATACTAACTGCATATGAAATGAGAAGAGGAGGACCATCTGAAGTCAAAGAAGTAGTCTTTAGAACTTCTACAAAAGGAAAGGAAGTACAAAAAACAGAAGGATCGGGATATATCTCAGAAGAAGATGAGATAAACTTTGTAAAGAAACTTCAACTTGGCACAGGACGGTTCAGAGGTAAGCTTCCTTTCAAATGTTTTGATTGTGGAAGAGTTGGTCATTATGTTGTTAAGTGTCCTTATAAAGAAACACATAAAAAGGGGAAGGAAGTAGCAAAAAGGAATAAGAATCGTTTTAGCACTAGAAAGAGTTACTATACTCATGAAGATAGTGATGGGTTATCCGATAGTGAGGAAGAATGTGAACAAGATCTTAGACTTCTCATGGCATTTGAAAAAGAATCTAGAGAAGAAAAGGATACTTTTATGGATGCTCTAGAAGACAATGATTTTCTTGATGAAAACAATCAACTCAAAATTTTCTTAGAAGAGAGTAAAATAATCATAGAAACTCTGAAAAATTAGCTTGAAGAACAAGAGAAACACAATGAGAAATTAGAGTGTGAAGTAGTAAGTCTAAGAAAAGAACTTGAGAAAGTAAAGACTCTGAATCTTAGATTTGCTAAAGGATCTGAAACCTTAGATGATATTATCAAGGTACAACGTTCTCCTCTTATAAAGACAGGTCTTGGATACATCGGAGAATCTTCCTAGGCTTCAGCACCAAATTATCTAAAAGCAGTTACAGCTGGTTTACAACATTCTGCCACTCAGCAAGGGAATAGAGAATCTTTACAGGTAAAGCATGATCATCTCAATTCAAAGAACACTAACAGGAATGTCTTTCAAAGAGACACCAATCAACAGGTAAATTCATGTAGAATATTTTATGATCGCAGAAATTTCTTCTTCAATGGAAAATGTTTCTCATGTCACAATTTTGGTCATAAAGTTGTTCAATGTGTTGCATATAAAACCATCATGACAAGAGAAGCAAGAAAGAAAAGGATTGATATTGAAACAAAGAAGAATACTTATAATAACTTTTCTCCTCTTCAAAATGAAGTTGAATGTGCTTATTGCAATAACTTTGGCCATGAAGAATCAGAATGCAGGAGCAAAGTTCAGCCAAAAGAACATGTTCCTTCAAGCTCCAAAGTATGGAAAAAGAAGGAATTACAGGTTGAAAATTGTGGCATAGCGTTATTAGCAGAAGATGAAGAAAACCAATGGTACATTGATAGTGGATGCTCAAGACACATGACAGGTGACAAAACCAAACTTCTAGCATATAGTGCTTTAGAAAAGGAAAAGAATGTTACATTTGGAAATGATACTCCTGCGGTCATTAAGGGAAAAGGGTCTGTTTTTCTAAAAGAAAAGGTGAAAGCTAATGAAGTCATGTATGTGGATGGATTAAAGCATAACTTTTTAAGTGTAAGCCAAATGTGTGATCAAGGAACTGAAGTTGTCTTTAGTTCAAAAGAATGTGTGGTATGTGATCTTGATACAGGTAAAACAATTATAAAAGGAAAAAGGACTCCAAGCAACCTGTATGTATTGAAGAACTGCAAAGAACAATGTTACTTGAGTAAATCTTCAGAAAACTGGCTATGACATAGAAGGTTGGGGCATCTGAGCTTCTCTCAAATCAACAAATCAAGCAGACTTAAAGTTGTTCGTGATCTTCCCAATATTACTCTACCTGAAAATATCATATGTAAATCTTGCCAATTCGGTAAGCAAACCAGAGTACAATTTAATGCCAAGGAAGGATCATCAAGTAAGCCTCTTGAACTCATTCATACTGACATATGTGGACCCATGAGGAAAAAGTCACCACGTGGTGAAGAATACTATATCTTATTCATTGATGATTTCTCTAGAATGTGTTGGATTGGGCTGCTTAAACACAAAGATGAAGCATTTGAGAAGTTTCAGATCTTCAAAGCACTAGTTGAGAATGAATTAGATCTAAAAATCAAGTGTCTTAGATCTGATCGAAGAGGAGAATATACATCATATGAATTCCTTGAATTTTGTGAACAACATGGCATAAAAAGACACTTTTCTGTAGCTGGCACTCCACAACAAAATGGTGTTGCAGAAAGAATGAATAGAACTGTTCAACAAATGGCTAGAGCTATGCTTGATGATTCCGAAACACCTGGCACATTTTGGGGAGAAGCATCACATACAGCAGTAAACATTCTCAACAAGGCACATGTTCGTGTAAATAGTGATAAAACTCCATATGAACTCTGGTATGGTAATCCTCCCACTATCAAGAATAATGATGAAAAACTTGGCAAGTTTGAACCCAGAGAAGATGAAGGAATATTTCTTGGTTACTCCTCTAGGAGTAGGGCATATAAATGTTACAATAAAAGACTTCGGAAGATTGTTGAATGTATTGATGTTGTTATTGATGAGTCTCCTGCAGCTCCAAAAGAAGAAAAGCAAAAAACAGATGAAGATGATGATGACACATATCCTTCTACATCAAATAGTAATGATACAAACAGTGAACCCAGTGAAGAACCCGAAGATGATTTGTCTGAAAAGGCTCCCTCCAGATATGTTCAAAAGAATCATCCAGAATCTCAAATTTTGGGAGAAAAGGGATCAGGTGTACAAACAAGAAGAACTCTTGTGGGATCTTCTAGCAATCTGGCATTTCTGTCCACTATTGAACCTCACAGTGTTAGTCAAGCTAGCAAAGATGAATGTTGGATTCAAGCCATGAATGAAGAGCTTGATCAAATTGAAAAGAATCACACTTGGGAATTAGTACGAAGACCTCATGACAAAAATGTCATTGGAACTAAATGGATATTCAAAAACAAGTTAAATGAGAATGGGGATGTTATAAGAAATAAAGCTAGACTTGTGTGCAAGGGGTATGCTCAACAAGAAGGTATAGACTTTGAAGAAACTTTTGCTCCTGTAGCCAGACTTGAAGCCATAAGAATGTTTCTTGCTTTTTCAAGCTTCCAACAAATCAAAGTTTATCAAATTGATGTTAAATCTGCTTTTCTCAATGGTGATCTAGAAGAAGAAGTTTATATAGAACAACCAGAAGGATTCATTTTGGGAAATGATGAAAAACTTGTTTGTAGACTTAAAAAGGCTCTATATGGTCTCAAACAAGCTCCAAGGGCATGGTACTATCGTCTTGACAAATATCTTCATCAACAAGGATTTTCAAAAGGGTTTGCTGATAGCAACTTATACACAAAAACTGAAAATGAAAAACTATTGATTGTGGTTGTATATGTTGATGATATCATTTTTGGAAGTAATAAAGAGTCTATGAGTCAGAAATTTTCTTTTGATATGCAGCAAGAATTTGAAATGTCTTTTCTTGGGGAACTAACATTCTTTCTTGGCTTGCAAGTGCAACAAGCAACAGATGGCATATTCTTATCACAAGAAAAATGCCTCAAGAAAATCCTGAAGAAGTATGGCATGGAAGACTGCAAACTTGTAAGTACACCAATGATAACCAGATGTAATCTCAGTTCTAATGATGATTCCCCCATGGTGAATCAACCTGAATACAGATCTATGATAGGAAGTCTACTTTATCTCACTAGGACAAGACCAGACATCATGCATGTAGTTGGGATTGTTGGATGATTCCAAGCTAATCCAAAAGAGACTCATCTTCAGGCTATGAAAATAATATTCAAATATCTACAAGGAACTCAATACTTTGGACTGTGGTATCCAAAGAATGTTGATCTTACTCTTCATGCATACACTGATGCAGATTGAGCTGGAAGTGTTGATGATCGGAAAAGCACTAGTGGTGGTGCATTCTATATGGGGCCCCGGTTAGTATCTTGGTTCAGCAAGAAGCAAAGCTCCATTGCCTTATCTACAGCAGAAGTAGAATATGTGGCTGATGCATCATGTTGCACTCAAATTCTCTGGATGATGCAAACCCTACAAGACTTTCAAATCAAATGTTCACCTCCTATCTCCATTATGTGTGATAATACAAGTGCTATCAGTATCTCAAAGAATCCTGTTATGCATTCCAAGACCAAGCACATTCCCATCAAATATCACTTCTTACGTGAACAAGTGCTTGAACAAAAGGTGAAATTGGAGTATTTTTCCTCCAAAGAACAAGTTGTTGATATATTTACCAAACCTCTACCCAGGGAAGCATTCGAATACCTCAGACAGAAACTGGGAGTAGTCTATGCCATGCAAAGTATCAGGTCTACTTAAATATAGAAGATTAAATTGGTTGTGAGGTGATGTTAGGCATCTCTGAATGCACAGGCTCAGGGGGAGCATTGGTCATATGAAAAAGATGATTTGTTGGACATATTATGTTTGAAGATGCAGCATGATCTCAGGGGGGGAGCATGGAATTATCGGTTCAAAGGATCTTGATCAAAATCTTTGCCATTGATGTCAAAGGGGGAGGAAAAGCAACAAAGGGCTTCTGTAAGGTCATCAGAGGAAGAGTATTGCCATCAATGCCAAAGGGGGAGATTGTTGGAAATATTGTCATTGATGGCAATGGAATTGAAAAAGACAGGAGCAGCACCTAAACTATCCATAAGGCAAAAGAGACAGAGAAGTTGTAGAGGCAGCAGATGAAACAGAGGAATTAGAGATAGAGCAGTAGAGTTGAATTAGGGGTTTAATACAGTTTTCAAAGGAGATGACAAAAGGGAAAGCTGCTAGGAAGAGACAAGGTAATAGATTGAAGGTCAACTTGAATATCTGGCCAAGATTTGTATATGTTAATGAAGAACCGTGAAACTTGTGTTAAGTATGGTTGTATATGACCTGTGTGATAAATTTCATAATGAGCAAAGGATACCTACGGTGCCCGGAAAGGAATGAAATCATTGTTGCAGAGTTAGGAATATGTATTATATGTGTATTGACTGATGCAATTCCTATGTGGAATCTCCTGAACCTCTATGTGAGTCTCTGCGTATGAAGTTAAATGTGAAACCCTGTTGAGGAATCATGGTAGTAGGATTTGAATTCCAGGATGATACCTTCTTGTAATGAAGAACTGGCTTAGTTTGATATTTGTAGTCGTGGAACTACTTGGTTGAATATATGAGGGGCTCTCGAGGAATTCAATGTATCCATTGAAGAACTTATTGGTGGCAGAGATATGATGTTCTTGAATGTACAGGTAGAAGCAGAACTGTGTCAGGATAGAACTCCGAAATGGAAGGTTGATATGTTATATGTATCATAGCAGAATTGAAGAATGACATTGAATTGTAACGAGTTAATGTTTGTAAGAAAATATCGTTCGAAGAAAACTACATTTGTTCGTTGATTATTGGAAATCCTGCCAAAGATTGACCAGAGTTATAGTGCAAAACCTAGACTAACCCTTCGGAATCATGAACGAAACCTTGAGCGAAGGGCGGAACCACGAAGGAGGAATAGTGAAGGCGTTTTATGGTTTTCATCGCATCGCTTTTAACGGGAAAGTGGTATTCAAAAGGTGGGGACCGATTCCATAGAACGGGCGACACACGTCCCTGTACGATTTTACAAAACCGCTTTTCACTATGCGCCATCGCGCGTTATAGTTCGACCCAGGACGCCCAACGATATCGTTGAGTGCCGTTGATCTGGGAAGGGGTCATCGCGGTTGTCATTTGTTGAAGATGCGCGAAGATTAACACAGGTACGAAGGGCCATCGCACGTTAACGTTCGGCATTGGAGGTCGAGCGATATGCATATACATCGTTGATCTGGAGGCTTGCTAATCTAACGGTGATCGGATGCTGGACTTGCGCGAAGTTTACTGTGGTACGATGGGTTTATTGGATTGGCTATTGACTATGTATGTGGGCCCGGGGTCAAAGGTTTATTGTAAGATTAATTTATTTGGAAGCGTTGGATATTTCTATAAAGTCCTAAGGGTTAAACTTTAGACATAAGGTTTGGGAATTCAAATATTGTAAATATATTTATTTATCAATTTCTTTAAAATTGATAAATAAAATTTAAAAAAAAAAAAAAAAAGATCAAAAAACCCCGTGGGATAAATACTGACAGAGGAATACCATTGGTGGTTCGTGGTTTTGACTCATGGTTTTAATAAAGGCAAAATTATATAATGAGAAGAAAAATAGAGAACGAGGGGTGTATCGAGAGGGTGGCGAACGAAAAATTTCTCCAAGGAATATCTGTATGGGCGAGCTTTGTTCTTAACTGATAAATCTGAAACTACGATGCACCCATGGATAGAATGATCTGATGATGATGAATCTCTGGTTTTGAATGCATTTTAGATGAAATCAAGGAAGAACTAGTGTGGAGGCATGGCACGAACAGAACTGTGGCCTTGCATGTATGTCATGGAAACCAGGATCTGGAAGATAAAATTGAGGAACGGTCTGGAGTGGTGTTGAGTGGTCGAAGCCTTCGAGAGAGGGGGTTGTAGCTCCTCTGTGTTGGCACTGCAACGCAGGTAGCTCCTTCAGGAGAGGTCGGGTAAACGCATGTTGTGCCTAGGAAACACATAGTATAAGTCTTCACCATATATTGTAAGAAGTTTTCTCTATAATAAATATTAACATCAAGATTACGAAACAGCGTGGTTTTCCTAATTGGGCTTCACCTTAAATCTCACCATGTGTTGCTTATGTTCGATGGTTTTTCCGTTATTTCGGTCATGCTTAATGACACCCCCAAGTACGATACAATAAGACACCGACATACACGTTGGATGTTGTACTGTAACATATGGTTTTAAGAGAAAGAAAAGAAAAATTGTTCAGCCCTAAATACTGATTCACCCCTCCCCTCTCAGTATTTTTCCCAACATATGGGGTGGTACCAGAGAGAAAAAAAAATGGGATTTAATCAACTGGAAAGAATTTTGTACACCAAAAAGTCATGGGGGGCTAGGGTTGCGTGACCCTGAGCATAGAAACAACATCATTGGAGCTAATATCTGGTGGAAATGGGTCTCCAACCCCCACACTCCATGGGCTAACCTGTGGGCTGCCAAGTATGCTCGTTCATGGCCCAAGGAGGACCTTATCAGATTCAACATAGATTTGGTAGGATCCCAAATCTAGAAAGCAGCAAGCAGCCAAAAAAATATGATATAGAGCCATAGCTTCTGGGAGCTACGCAACGGCACACAAGCTAGATTCTGGGAGGACTCCTGGCAACAACTATCAAGACTATCTTCCATCTTCCCCAGACCGGTATGGAGTGCATATTTACAATCCAAGCAAAGGCAGAGTGTACAGGACTTCTGGATCGATGACACAACCCAAGGATACAAGAACTGGCTACACATGGACAGATGACAAGATGACTGGAATAATGAGAGTCACATAGACATTTGGGAGGAACTAAGCACTAAAAGAAAAATCATAGTATAGCCAGGACCTGACATCCTTCGTTGGGGTCACATGCCAAGTGGCAACTACTCCACCAAGGAAGCTTACAACCTCCTTCATCAGCGAAACCCAGATCCAAAAAATTTCATCTGGAAAAAGATATGGTCAGCCAAACTCTGGCCTAAAGTAGCCACATTTCTATGGTTTCTCAGTAAACAACGCATCATCACATGGGAGAATATTTTGAGAAGAGGGTTTGTAGGACCCTATAGATGCCCTCTGTGCCAGGAAAACTTGGAAACCATCGACCACCTGATGGACCAATGCCCTACCTCTAATGACTTGTGGGACAAAATCGCAATTATATGCTGACGTACCAACATAGAAAGGGGAAACATCATCAACACCATCAACTGTTGGACGGACAACCCTTACTCCAGCAACCTCCTGAACAGACTCTGGCAGATAATTCTGGGCATTCTCATCTGTAACATATGGAAGGAAAGGAACAGCCAAATATTCAAATACAAAGCATCCACCTCAGAGCAGCTCTAGGCAAGGGTACACGATAACCTCACTGAAACAATGGCCCTAAACGCATGGATCTAGGAGGATCTCCCTACCTCTATTATGGAGCATCATATATGGAATAACTAGCACATGAACCTAAACACCCCCTTGGACATCAACCCAATAAGCATCAGTAGAATCCCTACCCTTGAAAAATGGAAGCCCCCCCCCCCCCCCCAAATGGCTTCTTCAAATGTAACTTCGATGGTGTGTCCAAAGGCAACCCCAGAAATGCAAGATTCAGAGGTATTCTTAAAAAATCTCAAGGTGAGCCACTTCATATTTACTACGGTAATATGCGGTGGGATAGCAACAATTCTACGAAGCTGGAGGGCTTCATCCAGGGTATTCACATCACAATTGAGTTTCACTATTTCCCCCTGGAAATGGAGGGAGACTCGCAAATCATCACTATGGTGGCCACAAGAATTCTCCATGGTACGACGCCTACAAAGGTATCTACTAGCTGGAGGCTAGCCCACAAGCTCAAGCTTCTGGAACAGCTGATACACAATCACAGAGCCATTACTTTTTTCCATTTGCGAAGGAAAAAAACTCAATTGCGGACCTCCTTGTGAACAAGGGAGTGGAAAGCCACAGAGAGCTATATCATTCCAACCTTACCCAGGCATAGGACGATTCTTTAAGACAAGAATGCCATACTCTCATTAAAAATGATCTTCTCTCCCTGGATGCAGGTGACAGCAGGAGTACGAATGAAAATCATCTCTCCCATGCCCATGAGGATGAAGCTCTATAGTGCAGGTCCTCACCCGATGTGGATCCTCAAACCAGTAACCATCCGCACGAGATGAATGAGATAAGGCATGATGAAGATACGCTTGGACAATGTCACCCCTTCAGGGTACCTCTCTGCAACAATCATCCTAAATGATTACCTAGATTGATATGCCAATCAGCCATAACTCTTCACTCGAGCCCGCTCATGAAAACGGTTATGGCACGCAGCTGCGTGCGAGCCTCAATCATGACCTACCCCTTCGTATGTGTCACTAACATTTTAAAAGGAAGGCCCCTCAACACAAAGAGACACAGAGTCAATTCCTTTAGTCTTTCTTGTTATTCTGTTATTTCCCTCCTGCGCCACCAGCTCGCTACGCAGCACTCTTCCTAGAGTTGCACTACGCAGAAATCTCTGGGTTGCGATTTATCTAGCCTGCGCTTCTTATCCCAGCTCCATCAGTCCCTCCAGTCTCACTATTTTGTGTGCACCCATTACCCCACATCCCCAGATGTGCTTTCCCACCCATTGTTCCCGCTTTCCACTCGCTTTTCCCCTGCTTCATTCCTCCTCCCTTGCTGTGCATCCTTCCATCTCTGTCACTTCTCTGCTTCAGCAGGCCATGGCTCCTTGGTTGCTCCAAAGAACCATCCATGGAGGGCAGAGAGGGGCACTCCCTAGTCGTTACCACCGTGGGACGAATAATCGTTTGGATTCTGTTGAAGGCTCCTCTTCAGAAAATTTCGCTAGATAAAGCCCTGATTCGGATCAGGAAGAGGAGGCCCCCGTGAAAGCTTCGCAGAGAGGTATATATGGACCTTGGAAGTCTACCATTACGCATCAGGCGCACCTCCTGCCTCGCAAGACCAATTCTCTGCCAGCTCAGGAGGATGAGGGTGATGATACAGATGTATGGATTATGGATTCTGAAGGTACTTGGATGCGCGTCCCTGATGCAGAATATCCGGTGGCTCCCATCCTCTGCGCACTGGTCCCAAAACCTACGCATCCACCCACTAACACAGAGGAAGCGGCTGCGCAGGCATACACCTACCCCATAGTGGAGGAAGAGTTGGATAGTAATGATGAAACTGTATACTAAGGATTGTGAAGAAGCTTAGTTATTCCTTGTTTTTTTTCATGCCTTCTATTACCATGGAATCTCAAGTTATACTTATTCTTCCGCATATTTTGTAATTTCTGGATACACCAGCGTTGTTGCGCATTTTGTAATTTCCTGCTTCAAGTATTTTTCGGGCTGGTTTCCTCTACGGAGGCAGCCCCGAAACCTCACAACTAAGGCTGGGATTGGTTAAGCGCAGCTTACCAACCTAGCTTGTAGCATATTCATTGTTTCTCTTTTTTAATTAATATATATTAGCCTAATTTACCAAACAAAAACATATTTACCACTAATTACTACCCACCATAATTTAGGCTCGTATTTGCATAAAAGAAGTAAAAGGAACAAGATGTAAATAGATATACTTACAGAGTTATTTCCCACCAATATTTATGTAATTTTCAACAAGGTAACAAATATGAGTAAAAAATGTAAATGTGCAAACTTACTAGAATTTAATTTACAAAGAGACGTGATTTAATTTAAGAGACATGCCTTTTGGGTATAAAATACACTTGAATTCTTTTATTTTACATACACACTTATCACTCACATATCTCTCTCTCTCTCTCACACACATATTGTGATATCTACTTTCTTTTCATGGTTATTAGTCAAATTTCTTGAGTGTGATTTCTTGATGAAGATACAAGAACTATAATATATATTCACAAGTAATTACCATAGTCCATAAATAAAGTACTTATATCAATTTTATTGATAAAATCAACATGGAATCAGAGTTTTGGTAAAGGAAGAGCATAGAGATCACTCCTTGAAAAACCCTACCTTGAGATCACCTTGAAGAAACCCTAGATCGATGTTTAAGTTGCATCCATGGCCTCTACTACAAAATCAGAGAACAAGTTAGAGGGAGGCATTACCTTTAGGGATTGGAAGACAAGAATTGACCTAATTCTTGCAAAAGAAGATCTTTTGGAAATTGTGCAAGGTAAAGTGATTGAACCTATAAATGAAGTTGGAAATAAGAAGTAAAAGAAATGTGACATCACCACCATGAGAATTATTGTGGACTCCATCAATAACCATCTTGTTCCAATCATCTAAAATATTGACACTTCAAAGGAGATGTATGAGGCCCTAGATAAGTTATATATTTCCAATTGTTTGGTTTTTGTTGGGTATGTGTTATGCGGACCCAATAATAGTTAGGCAGACCCAATTATGGGGGGTGAACCCAAAGATGGTGGGCAGACCTACCCATGGTTTTGTGCATGGGGTTTCCACATGGTTTTGAGCATGATGGTTTTCTTCCCATGGTATTATGTACATATGGTCAAGGGAACTATGGTTATGTTTTAATCCAGGGTTAATGGATTGGGGTTTATGAATGCTTCAGCATTTATATATATGTATTGTAACATTGAAAGGAATATAATGAAAAATCAATATGATAGTCCTGATTTTGGGGTCCATGGGAAAATATCTGTGTATATTTATTTTATGTTCTCGTCATTGTATTTCTATATAGGGTTAAAACCTACATCAAAAAAATTTGTTAAGTCATGTGCTTGAGAAATGAGCTTCATTATATAAGAATGACAAAGAATGATATAGTGGCTTCATAATTTGTGAAGGTTTCTCAACTAAGAGATAAACTACAAGCTATTGATGAAATTTTCTTTGATAAAGACCTTGTGACTTCAACACTTAATGGACTACCACATTCATGGGATTCATTTGTAGTAGGTATAATCAGTCGAAAGGAAGATCTAAGTTCGAAAGAACTATGGGTAGCTTGTGCTCAGGAAGAATCAATACTTCTATCTAGAGAAAGAAAGCGAAAAGAAGAATAATATTCTCAAGCATATGCAACTCGTTCCATGAAAGTTGGAGGAAGAAATAAGTTTGGTTTTTAGAAGAAGAAAAAGGGTTTTGATGGTAGATTCAATCCTCAAATGAATAAAGATATGTCCAAAATTCAGTGCTTTCAATGCAAAAAAAATTGTCACTTCAAATCCCAATGTCCTGAAAGGTTCAATTATAGGAAGAAGAGAGGAAATTAGCATGCTACCATGAAAAAATTGATAAGCAATCCAAGAGATCCAAATTCGAAGGAGATAAAGGTCACTTCTACTATTTTTCACTTGCAGGATCTCTTATATTTGACAACAATATACAACGGATTGAAATTGGAGCTTCAAGACATACAATAGGGGAGCATGATCATCTTACAAGTTTGATGGAAAGAATAATGGCACAAAAGGTAGAGCTTGGATACAACAAAAACTATGTATTCAAAGGAATCGGGACAACATTCGTTGAGGTGGAAACAGGTGAAAACGTTCACTTGAGAAACATCCTCTATGTTCCATGTTTGAAAAATAATTTGGTTTCAATTTCATGTTTATAAGATAGAGGAGATAGAGTGGCCATCATTGATGGGAAATTCCTTATGTGGGACAAAGGCTCTGATATAATCACTGCTAAGGTTATTGGGATTTGTGAAGGAAGGTTGTATATACTTAATATGAACATGGGAAAACTAGTTTTTTTGTGCTAGCTCCCTCATCAGTTAAATATAATACAAATGTGTTTAGGATCATCTTAAGTTAGCCAATTGTGAAGGGGTTTATGTGTCAAGTTTTAAGTGTCTTGATGAGAAATTTATGAGTTAATTAGATTTTAAAAAATCATGTACAACAAAATAAAATGTAGATAAATAACACACAACATACACATTACACAATAGCTGACAACAAAGTTCACCCCTCCTGGGCTACATCTCCATGGACCTGCTTCAACGGGCTAGGCCCTCTTGGGATTAATGGCCAAATGTTTTATTACACGCACCTACAGTGCTCCAATGGCTTTGAAACCTGCTCCATTGGATTTAGAAGACCCAAAAACCTAAAAATAGACTATTCAATCTATGAAAATGGTCTCCAGCCGATCTAGGCATGACCTCCTCTCCCGGTGGCCCTTGGCTTCTTTAATCTTCAATGTGGAAAAAAACACTTTCAGAAGTGCTCCAACGCCTCTGCAACCTATTCCATCATGCTCATAGCATCAAAATCATCTAGTAATGACTCCTCTTGAGCCAAAATTGGTCGAAATTATCAAAAGTTATGCTTCATTCAATTTTCCCTAAGAATCTCCACTAAAAATGGAACATCCCTAGTTAAGACCACTAAAACTAGTAGTGGCGCCGAATTTGGAGGACCTTCAAAAAATCCGCCATTTTAAACTCGGGTTTAATTAAGTTAAGTTGATTTAAACTTAAGATAAGTGTGAATTATCTTGGAGCCTAGTGCGTTAAGCGCGATTAATAAATCCGAACTAAAAGAATCGGATTAGCGTTTAAATGCAGTTTAAGGGTTAATTAACCCTACTTAACACCTTAATCCGTACCATTTAGGTTGGGCACTCCACCTAGTCATAGTGCAAAGGCTCAATGGTGAGGGATGGCCCTTCTTTCCCCCGCCCAAACATAATTCAAACAAAAAATATAAGCATTGTGCATAGTCTATCAAGACTTGATGTCGTGGCCCATTGGTATGGAGGGTGTGTTGTAGGCGGAAGGTCGTGGGGTAGAACCCCAACCTTTGCCCAGCTTGTACATAAATTTTTTCTCCCCGAAACCTTTGATATGTATGCAAATTCCAGACTATGGTATATAGTTCAACCTTGATATAATTCTGAAATATGAACCCAACCTTTAAATATAGTTCATTCGACTTTGGATAAATAAAAATGCACCCATAAACATAATATCCAACCTTTGGACAAGTATCAAATTTGGACTTTGTAATATGTGCAAATTTTGACCAAAGTATAACTGAAATGCATCCAACCTTGGTCCACCAGAGGGGGCAGGTGGTGGCCCCTGGCTGCACCACATGTCAGCCTCTGGTTGGACTATCCCCATATAAAAAAAATCAAATTCGACCTTAGGGGACAACCATTAAAAAAAATCACCTTCAAAACTCTCCAGCAAATCCTATAGTGACACTTTTCACAGTGTCATTCGGTGAAATGGAGGAAGACCCAAATTTTTAGCCTTTGACCCTGTTTTTTTTTTAGAAAATTTGCATGTTTGACACAGCGATCAGCAAGCTCTAACTTCCTCATACCGACTCCATTTTGAGTGAAACAAATTGCGTCAGATTCCTAACAACGGGCCAGATCCATTATTTTTTATTTGATATGATTTTGAGCACTTTGAATATTTGGAAAAAAAAAGTCCCCTAATCCAGATTTCGATCACTCCTTCCCACTAACAGGCTTTTGGACCCACAAAAGTTGGTTATCTCATGAGAGCTTAATACTCCTCTCTTTCCCAAGTTCTATCATCTTGATTCCACTTATAAAAATATCCTTGACAACCACTTGGGTTCACTGACATGCCTTTCCTTTCAAATGGCTTGGCACTTCAACCAATTTCCTCCTTTTGTTGTTGACCCAATCCAACACTTGTTGGATGCTTGCTGACTGAAAAAACACTTTTTTGTACCAAAGAAATCCCTCGGTGCTTGGAAAACGAACTGATGGCCTTCCCAGTGAGAATCATGTTCCTCCTTTGCACAAACATGCATTTGATGCAAGCTCCTCCTTGGAAAACACTTTTCCAAGTTAAGCCCATCTTAGTGAACTATGGAAATGAGTTCCAATATTAGTAATAACAAGAAAAGAAATGACCATTATTTTACCTTCACGGTTCCAAATTCCACATCTGGAAGAATGCATTCGTTGCCTCTTTCGCTTCTTGGCATCAACACATCAAAAGGTCTACAATGGCTGCAAATTCTTTGACATCTTATCACAAACACAACCATCAATCTGAAAAACACATCATGCAAGAAACATAACTTGATGACATATCCTTTTTCTCCTTCAAAGCAAAAAATTTCACATCATGTGAATATTTCCATGTACTCTTACATCTTGGTGTACAAACTTATCGACAAAACATGCCTCTTAAAACAACTGACTCTCAATTCAAACAAAAGTATTGCACATGCTTTTTACAATACCTTAACGATTCTTTTCCCTTTCAAACACCTTCTTGGTGTAAACATGCAACATGCATTCAATTGACAAAGAAATGCATCAATCATCAAAAGACATGCAAGGCCTTAATTGGATAATAAATATAACCATCTCTTACAAAACCACTTCAATGGTCCTTATTTTAGTTGCACTTCATCATGTGAATCATTCTAACCCACATCGATTATGGAATCCTCTTTTCCATATTTATCAAGATCTCTCTCCACCTTCTTCAAATTTTGTGGATGACTTGTTGGATACAAAGTCCAACACTTGTCTACAAGGTGACCTTGCTTATGGCAATGAGTGCAAAACAATTGCACCTTATTTTCAACATGGTTTTCCTTGTGCAATGGACCTTTGGCTTGTTGCCTCCTTTGATTTGAAAGTTTCTTGTGCATGGCTATCTTCTTCCAACATCTTGAAAAATTATGGTTATTCAAACCACAAAAGGAACATGCAAAATTTCTCCAAATCTTATGTGAAGATTTATCATGTTTATCATAATCAAAATAAACTTGATTAAAAACATATTTATACCTTAAAAATTCACCTTTGTCGCCTTCTTGAGTAGGTGAATTTGATGGGGTAGTGTCTCTCTTTGGAATACCAACAATGCATTCAATGACTCTATAGCTTTCACCTCCTCTTATTTGCCATTCTCATTAGCTGCATGATTATGAGAATCTTCTTGCAAAGTGGGTGTAAAACTTTTGCATTCCTAATGAACACAATCTTCACAAGCTTGAGGTAATGAACATGAAATGAAACTCATTCTTGGAACACCTTCATGTGCCTCCTTGGTTTTGGAGCATTCTCCATCATGTTGTCCATAACCAAGACCCAAATAATTAGGCCTTTTCTCAACAACAATTGGCTCAACTATGCCTTGTGCATATTTTCCCAATCCTTTACCTTCATAGCCCATATTCATCAATAATTTAAACCCTATTCCTCTAGTGTGTCTTTCAAAATCACCTACACATTCATCTTGAGAGTAAATTGAAGATAAACTTGAATTGCATACCTCTTATTCATGCACATACTTGACTAAAGTTTCCTTGGCATCATGGAGTTGAGTCTCCATATCATGCATCCTTTCTAGGTTTTCATTTGCAATATGGAGTTGAGTATCCATCTCATGCATATTTTCAAGAAGCTCTTGCTTCTCCTCCTTCATGGCAATCAACTGCTCTTGAATTATAATGCTCTCCTTCTTATCTTCATACATCTATTGCACCATATCATTCATGGTGTAGAGCTTCTGCAACATCTCTTTATCAAAGAGTTTTGATATGGAATATTGACTAGAAACATTTCTTATTGAAGCTGCCATCACACCTGCAATGCATACAAAACTTCTTTGCTATGTTTTGAGAACTGAACTCTCAATCTTGACCTTCTCTTCACACACATAAACTTGCACACAGTTAAATTATCCTTGCACAAATTCACAAAACCAATAGTTAATTCTTCTAGCTAACCTTGGCTAAAATGAGCTAAAATGTGTTATGATACCAACTTGATCTGAATATGGGAAAACTATTTTTTTTGTGCTAGATCCCTCATCAGTTAAATAAAATGTGTTTAGGATCGTTTCAAATTAGCCAATTGTGAAGGGGTTTATGTGTCAAGTTTTAAGTTTCTTGATGAGAAATTTATGAGTTAATTAGCTTTTAAAAACTCATGTACAACAAAATAAAATGAAAATAAATAATACACAACATACACATTACACAATAGCTAATAACGGAGTTCACCCATCCTGGGCTACGTCTCCATGGACCTGCTTCAACTGGTTAGGCCCTGTTGGGATTAATGGTCAAATGTCGGATTACTTGCACCTATAGTGATCTAATGGGTTTGTAACCTGCTTCATTGGATTCATAAGACCCAGAAACCTAAAAATAGACTATTCAATCTCTGAAAATGGTCTCCAGCTAATCTAGGCATGACTTCCTCTCCTCGTGGCCCTAGGCTTCTTTAATCTTCAAAGTGGAAAAAATACTTTCATAAATGCTCCAACGCCTCTGTAGCCCATTCCATCATGCTCATAGCATCAAAATAATCTAGGAATGACCCTCTTGAGCCAAAATTGGTCGAAATTAGCAAAAGTTATGCTTCATTCAATTTTCCTTAGGAATCTCCACTAAAACTGGAACATCTCCAGTTAAGGCTACTAAAATTAGTAGTGGCGCCAAATTTGGAGGACCGCCAAAAACTCTGTCATTTTAAACTCAGGTTTAATTAAGTTAAGTGGAGTTAAACTTAAGATAAGTGTGAATTAACTTGGAGCTTAGTGCGTTAAGCGCGATAAATAAATCTGAACCAAAATAATCGGGTTAGCGCTTAAATGTAGTTTAAGGGTTAATTAACCCTACTTAACACATTAATCCACGCCATTAAGGTTGGGCACTCCACCTAGTCATAGTTCAAAGGTTCCATGGTGAGGATTTGCCCTTCTTTCCCTCGCCCAAACATAATTCAAACAACAAATATAAACGTTGTGCACAGTCTATTAAAACTTGATGTCGTGGCCCATTATTATGGAGGGCAAGTTGTAAGCGGGAGGTCGTGGGGTCGAACCCAGACCTCCGCCCAACCTATACATCAATTTTTTCTCCCCGCAACCTTTGATATGTATGCAAATTTCAGACTATGGTATATATTTCAACCTTGATATAATTCTGAAATATGAACCCAACCTTTGAATATAGTTCATTCAACTTTGGATAAATAAAAATGCACCCATAAAACTAATATCCAACCTTTAGACATGTATCAGATTCAGACTTTGTAATATGTGGAAATTTAGACCATAGTATAACTAAAATTCATCCAACCTTTGTCCACCAAAGGGGGCACATGGTGGCCCTTGGCTGTACCACGTGTCAGCCTCTGGTTGGATTTTCCCCATAATAAAATAAAATAAAATAAAATAAAAAAATTGACCTTAGGGGAGAACCAATAAAAAAAATTCACCTTCAAAACTCTCTGGCGAATCCTTTGGTGATACTTGTCACAGTGTCATTGGGCGAAATGGAGGAAGACCCAAATTTTTGGCCTTTAACCCTATTTTTTTTAGAAATTCACATGTTTGACACGACGATAAGTGGACTCTAACTTCCTCATAAGGAATATGTTTTGAGTGAAATGAATTGCGCCAGATTTCAAGCGACGGGCCAGATCTGGTCGTTCTGATTTGGTGCAATTATAAGCACTTTGAATTTTTGGCAAATTTTTGCCCCTGATCTAGATTCCAATCAAGACTCCTGGGGGAATATTCCAAAGTTTTAGTACATAATTATATTAACCCTAGTGAGCTATGGCATAGGAGATATGCACATATTCATTATAGATCCTTTCCAACCTTGGAAAGAATGTTAACAAACCCTTTCCAAGTAGTGAAGATGGGTCCAATTTTTTTATTATCTATTCCACTCTTATTTGTGTGGTCCCATGACAATGAAATATATTAGAGGTGCTCTATATTATGTATATTTTATCGATGAATTCTCCCAGGAGACGTGGATGTATCCACTGAAGTCAAAAGGAAAAGTTTTCAAAGTGTTCAAAGAATTCAAAGTTGAAGTGGAGAACCATACAAGGAAGAGAATCAAGATCCTAAGATCATATAATGCAGGAGAATACACCTCCAAGGAAATCATTGGATTCTATAAGGAAACTCGGATTAAGAGGGAGTTGATAGTTCCCTCTAATCCTCAAAATAATGGAGTAGTCAAAATAAATAGCATATCTATTAAGGAGTCCATGAAGGTGATGATACACAATAAAGATGTACCAATGTTCTTGTGGAGAGAAGTTTCCAAGAAAACCATCTATATCCTAAAAAGAAGTCCTCATATGATTCTACAAGATAAGATTCCCGAATAAGAATTCACAGGTCAGAAACCATAGGTTGATCATATGAGAATCTTTGGTTGTCTAGTGTTCATACATGTACCCAAGGATAAGAGAAACAAATTAGAGCCTTCTAATAAGAAGGGAATATTTTTTGAGTAGAGTGAATCATCAGAATCCCATACGATCTACGTTCCAGGACAACAACAGGTGGAAGTAAGCAGAGACATGACTTTTGATGAAGATGCATATTATTTGAATTCCAAAAATGAGCACTCATACATTGAATATGAAGAGAAGAAGCACGTGCCTCCTGAATTAGAGGTTACAAGTCCTCCCTCATCCTCTAGTGATCTTAAATTTCATGGAGATATTCTAGAAGGACCTTGGGAACCATTGGATCCTGTGGTCATTCTTGAAAACAAAAAAAATACCAACTTGGCTAAAATATACTTTGCAAGATTTAAAAGGACATGTGGCTCCACAAGGAACCTTCCAGGAATCGAAGAGACCTAAGAGGTATTCTGGTTATTGAGCTTTATTGACTAAGCTAATTGACTCTGAACCTTCAAATTTTGAGAAAGAAACTACTTCAAAAGTGTGGAAGGGTGAAATAATGGAGGAATATCAATCTATTATTAAGAACTATGTTTGAGAAATTGTTAAAATACACGAAGGAAATCTTGTGGTCACCTCAAAGTAGATTTTCAATATCAAACATGCAGCATATGGGACCATTGATAAAGACAAGGCAAGATTCGTGGCTAGAAGAATTTCCCAAAAATAAGGAGAATGATACGGATTTATGCAGGAATGAAATGAAATACATAATTAAATAGAAACACATAGCTACAACGAAAACTAGACTTCAATTGATTAAACAAACATTAAAAATTGTTTACATGCAGAATGGCAGTAAACTAGCTTGGGCAATGGTAGCTTATCTCTTAGAAGAGATGTGATGGATACATGCCTTCTAAATTGTGTTACAATGAGTCTCACAAGCATTTTTATTATTGAGAAACAAGGGAAATTCTTAAACATCTAAAAACCTAACCCTAGGAGATGAAGTGCCAAAAGTTTGTGGGCCATGTTGGGGTTAGTTAGTACACCAACTTCCCTAGGTCGTAACCTTGGCATATGCTTGTTTGATGCATATGATACCTCATTAGAAATATGTATATGAGGATTACAATTTTGACTATAAACCCTTAATGTTGTCTCAAGTTTGCCCGTTTTCCAAAGAAACGTCATTTAGGGCCTCAAAACAACTTTGGAAGTTCATAACCTGAAAAACTGCCAAAAATAGTAAATTATGCTACAATTAAGGAAATTGAAAGAAACGGTGGTGGGGGTCCAAGTGAAATAGGCGGGTGGACACCAATATCCAACTGGATCAGAGAAGACTATGATGAAGTCTTTGCAACAATTTCTAAATTAAAGAAGGCCTTGTATGGATATCTGAAGAGACTTGGTTTCTATAAAAGTGTTGTTGATCCAAATATTTATATCAAGGTCGTAAAAGGTGAGCCTGTGATACTTCCAATATATGTTGATGATTTGTTCCTGACTGATGTAGAGCATTTTATTGCTCAGTGTAAAAGGGAATTGGCCTCTGAATTTGACATGAAGGATATTGGCTTGATGCATTACTATTTGGGACTGGAATTCTAGCAGAACCCTGGTGAAATCCCTCTTCGAAAAGGAAAATATGTCATCAATATCCTTTAGAAGTTTGGCATGATGGAGTGCAATTCTATGGAAACTCCTATGGTGACAAACCTGAGAAAACTGAGAGATTTTAAGTTTGACTTGGTGGATCCATCCATGTACTAGAAGTTGATTGGACCATTGATGTATTTTGTAAATACCAAGACATAGATTTTCTTTGTTGTAAACATCTTGAGTCAGCTTCAGATGGAACTAAGACATGAGCATTGGGTTGCAGCAAAGCATATATTGAGATATTTGTGTGGTATTGTTGACTACTATTTGAGATATGCTTCGAATGGTGAGATAAAACTACAAGGATATACACACTCTGACTAATCAGGGAGTGTAGATAACAATAAGAGTACATCTGATGTATGTTTTAGTTTTGGTTCTTCTATGATATCCTAGATTAGCATGAAGCAAACCTTTGTCGCACTCAGTATTGTAGAAGCAGAGTATATTGCGACTTTTTCGGCATGCTGTGAGGGAGTATGGCTTTAGAAGCTACTCTATGGATTGTTCAACCATATGTTAGAACCGACTATGTTGTTATTTGATAATCAAATATGTGTGAAGTTGACAGACAATCCAGTGTTTCATGATAAAATAAATCATATTGAGATCAAGTACCACTACATTAGTGATATGGTACACAAGGGAGTGGTGAGGCTCCAGTATATCTCCACTAATGAGAAGACGGTTGACATTCTCACAAAGTCTTTGTCTAAGGGGAAGATTATATACTTCAGAGACAAGCTTGGACTTGTGGAGAACTCTTCTACTAGTGAGAGGGAGCATTGATATGACATCAAAAGGGGCATGGCTCTAACTGTTGGTAGCAACAAGATCTTGGCCCAGATTTTTGATGGGAGGAAAACACGGGTATGGCTCAGACTGTTTGTGACAATAGGAGCATGACCCAAACTATTGGTGAGATAGCATGAGGCATGGACATTCTTGAAAGGAATGGTCTCTGAGGCCCATACACTTGTGGAGTGGGTGCCTCTTCAGAATCATGGCCTAGAGAGAGACCTTTGGATTTTGGACATGGGTTTCCCTAAGGTTTGACCATGGGGGATGGCAACCCTGAACTATTCAGAGTACTAAGAGGTGAGGCGCCTACCGGATCACAGTGACTAGTTGAGTAAGTACCATCGTTCACGAGAGCTAACCTGGGTTGTGTTACATATTGATGATGATGTTGATGTATTTAAAGGGTATTAACCTAGATACATATATTATTGATGAGATAGACCTATTTTTTTTTAAATATCATGTATACAATAAACATTTGTATAGTCATTATGAATACATCCCTAGCTAAGAGAGAGTGTTGAATAATGTAGCTATGCTCGGTCTTCATAATCCTTGATGTATTTATAATACTATATAAAAACACGAAAGAAAAATAAATTTTAAATTAGAAGAAAGGAAATCAACAAAACCACCTACAATTAAAATTTTTGATAATAACTCATACTCATATAAATAACATATTTACCATCAGTTACTACCCACCATTATTTAAGCAAGTATTTGCATAAAAGATGGAATAGGAACAAGTTGTAAATAAATATACTTAACTGCACACCATTATTTACGTAATATTCAACACTTTAATAAATATGAGTAAAAAATGTAAATGTGCACACTTACTAGAATTTAATTTACAAAAGGACGTGATTTAATTTAAGAGACATGCCCCTTAGGTATCTTGGATATAAAATACACTTCAACTTTTTTAGTTTACATGCACATTTATCACTCACATATCTCTCTCTCATATACATTGTGATATCTACTTTATTTTCATGGTTATTAGTTGAATTTATGAAGTGTGATTTCTTGATGAAGATAAAAGAACTATAATATATATTCACAAGTAATTACCATAGTTCATAAATAAAGTACCTATACCCATTGTATTGATAGAATCGACAGTTCTTATGGAAAAGAGCCTCTACGGTCACTATAAGAAACTAAGAATCCTCAATAATCTTTGCTCAAATATGGGTATGGTTGTTAATGCTAACAAAATAAAAATCATGATTATTAAATCTAATAAGATCACCTATACTTTCATATATGACAACAACAATTTGGAGGAAGGAAGTGCCTTCATACAAATATCTTGGAATAATATTCATCACAAGCTCAACTGGAATTATAGCATTGAGAGAAGGATAAATGAAGGTTGGAAGCTTATTATGGGCTTGATAACAATTGTAAATCAATGAGCCTTTCGATTTTGGATAAGAAAAATCTTTTCTTTGACACTCTTGTTACTTTATATGGATGTGAAGTTAAGCGATGTAGTATGTTTAGAGAGCCATGGAAAAAGATAGAGCATATCCAAAAAAAATTATAATCTATAATCTCGCAATTAAAGGTAATACAATGTTGTAGGGGCCTCTTAGGCCTATGTAAGTCATAATACTTATATGAGTAAATATATGTAATAAATTTTAGGAGGTAAATGCATGAGTAAATATGAATGATTGGTTGGAGCAGGTACAACTGCTCCAACCACATTTACTATGTATAAACATGCATGATGTTGGAATAAAAATTTGGCTGGAATTCCTTCTTGAAACTATCTTATTTTTTGTGTATGCATGTGTTTTCTTAATGTTGTTATGATGTATCTTGTTCTTGATCATGTGTTGAATATGATAATTCAACACTTTGGCCATGTTTCCCCTTCATTTGGTTGGGTGACAACAACAACAAATGGAGGTGATGGAACAAACTTACAAATAAAAAAGTGAAGAAGGATTAATATGCCTGAAAAAATGATGTTGAATAATTTTTTAGGAGTTTTCATACTTCATGAAAAAGTGGTGCCTTGCTTGCACTATCAATGGCATTCGATCGACTCGGTCCACTAAAATCTAGTCAAGTTGAATTCAACCAATTGAAGGAGCCAACTTTGACTGATTGGTAGAGAAATTTAATGAACAAGTAGATCAAATTGGTATAAGTTGATTAAATTATTATTTTTTTAAACGAAATAGGTAGGCTTTTTATATTGATTCAATCTAGTTTGAAGGCCAAAACCTTTTACATATGCTACAAAATCTTCATCCACTAATTTCATTAGTGTCCAAAAAAGAATTAAGATGCTAAGTTTTTGTGTACATATTGTTGTTTTGATCTATATTTTCTTATATATTCTCCAAAATACACCTAAAATAACTACATACTAACAAAGCACAGATTAAAACTTTAAAAAAGAGACTAGCCTTCAACACTTGATCTAGGAATAGGGATTATTTCAGTTCCATGTTCTTCATGCCTTGGTTGTAAAGGATCATAACCCAAATCCACGTTCACCTCCTCAAATGTTGTCGCTCGTTGCTTTGAAACCACACCCTGTAGCGCCTTAGTATTTGTAATCAATTCCTCGTTCACACTAGTTACTTTTGCATCATAGGAAAGAGCCAATCTATCAAGCTTGAGGTTTAGAAGGTTGAATGCAACCTGGAATATGTCCACTTTTTCCTGCAATAGATCAATTTTCTATTTTGAAAAGGTGAATTGTGCTTGTACTTTTTCCTTCCCCATTTCCCCTTGCCTAGATATCAAGGTCAAGATGTATTCCATGGTTGTCATCACGTAATATAAATGACAGTTGAAATCATCTTTATTTACATTGGACGGATGCTCCATTCAAAAACCAACACAACAAACCTCCCTCTCTTAAAGAATTTTGAATAACCAAACATGACTTCCTAGAGAAGCGATGGTACACAAGCTCTCCTTATAACCAGGAATACATGCCCCCACCATATACTTGTTTCTCCCACCCTATTTAATTCGAAAATCAACCCTGTATATTCTCCAATTCAGGCATCCAATCACATAATTAATGTATCTGCAACTTACCTCCCACGTCACTAAATCCAGATGCCATAAGTGTGTTTGCTATTTCTCGGGCATGCAAATACCATCTCTCCACATCCATCTAAATTTAATATAATCATGATCCAAGTTCTACATGTCCATTACCAAGACTATGAATGCATGTTTTCTCTAAGTGTGTACATTGTCCCAATACTTGACATAGGATAGGAGCTACCAAAATAATAGCGAGAGGTACTACAGGAAGAAAAACTAAAGTGGGGTTTGACAATAGGCCATTAGACCACCATTCTAGTCATTGTTTCTTTAATTATCTTTAAAACTTTTAGTACCCCTATAATCTGATAAGGATTTAATATTTTCATGGTAAATATTTAATTAAAATATTTCGCTCATCTTGAACCATCATTCCTTATTCTAGGGAAACACCTCGGTTTGCTAATGAATCTGCCTTTGAATTGAGATTTCTTTTGACATGGAAGAAATAAACAACCTCAAATTTTGATATTTGAAAATTTTTTCTATACAGAATTGAGGATTGAATCAATGAAGGATCCTCTTTAAGCTTACACATGTAGAAATTATATAACTTATGTGTTATTTGTCCAAGATTCTCCTGATCTCACACTATTTTAACTTCATGCAAAATACAAAATCTATTCCACCATTGATCATTTGTAGAAATTAAATCAAGATTGCAATGCACACATGAAACAATAAAAATTCACACACATTAAGACAGTTGTTTAACGGGAAAGCCTGAAGCTGAAAACCCCAACTATCTACATATAATATATGTCATAGAGATCATGTAACAATCCTCATACAAAGATGATCATATCAAGCTCTCAGTACAATACAATCGCTACACACTAATCAAGCCCGATCTTGCAAATCCATGCACCGATCTTTGCTACCTACTAGCCTGCCTCTACTGCACAATCTGTGCTAAAGAATGGCTTTGAATGAGTTCGAATTACTCCAGCCTTGCTCACGCAATCCTCGTTGGCATCTCCACTGAGTGTTGGATGCAATCAATGCATCACTATAGTCACAACTAATAGTCACACTTGCTCTTACACCTATCTCTCCACTGGTCTCCACTGAAACTTCCATGCACTGTAGTTAACTGATGTATTCTTCAGTTGATTAATGAGTTATTATTTAGTGAATTAATTAACTAATTAATTCACACCACTCTCACTAGTGTATCAATCGGTTAGACTAGATGCAACTAACTCAGCCATTCTCTTGACTTACTTGGAATTTTCGAATACAACTCCCATATGCTACTCCAAAAACACATAAACTCCATGCAGGTTCTATTTGAGAAGTCTTCATCTGTGCTCATTAAACCCTCGAGAATAGTGATTCCTTCTTTGATTCTTGTGCCACATGTACGCAAATGAAGTGTAGAAAATAGATATAAGATAATGTTTAGGTCCAAATATTCATGTAAGAGTAATAATATTAAAGGCATATATACTAGACTAATCTAAAATAGATTCATAATATCAAAAAATTTCTGGAAGTCCATATATTTTTCCAACTTGACCAACCATCCACAAATAGCATCCTGCAACTCATAGAATATGATCGACATGTCTAAAAATAGACTTTGCACCAAAAATAGCCTGCGGGCCCACTTAGTGAAGGCGACTCTTTTCACTAAGCTCCTCATATTGTTGAATCTCAACACTCCCTCTCAACAAGATAGAGATTATCTGCCACCCCGATCCTGTCTCTATGGTATTCGAATTTTCTCCTGGTGAGCGCCTTCGTCAGAATATCTGCATCCTGATCCTCCGTAGGAATGTAAGAAAGTAACATGATCTTCTACTGCACACAATCTCTGATATGATGGTACCGGATGTCAATGTGTTTAGATCTATCATGAAATATTGGATTAACCGAGAGTTTAATGCAACTCTGATTATCACAATATATCACAGTAGGATCTAAGTGAGAACCGAACAACCCGACCAGGATCTTCCTCATCCATATAGCCTCGCATGCAGCCAAACTTGCTGCCATGTACTCGGCCTCCGCTGAACTGAGTGCAACGGATCTTTTTTTCCTGATGTACCAAGAAACTGTTGTAGACCCGATACTGAAAATCCCTCTAGATGTGCTCTTTCTGTCCGTTGGGCTTCCTGCCCAATCTGCATCCGTGAAGCCATGAAGCTTCACCTCATCTGACTGTTTGTACCACAATCCATACCCAGATATGCCCCTGAGATACCTCAAGACATGCTTGCCTACCTTCCAAAAGAGCTTGGTAGGCTTCACCATCGCTTGTGAAAGCTGGTTCACAGCATAGCATATGTTCGGTCTTATATTGACTAAATACATGAGCGAACCAACCAACTGTCGATAAACAGTGGCATCCACTACCTCTGCCGATGTAGCATCCTCTTTCCTCCAACCACTAGGAAGAGGAGTGTCGATAGGCTTGCAGCCTTGCATGTGAAAATTCTCCAGTATCTCCCAGGCATACTTGCCTTGAGACACAAACAGTCCACCTTTCCACTGCCAAATTTCCAATCCCAGGAAATAATGAAGGAGGCCCAAGTCCTTCATCTCGAACTCCTTTGCAAGATCTTCCTTGCATGAGTGTATCAATAGTTCATCACCCATTAGTATTAAATCATATACATAAAGCACAATGATCAAAAGCTTACCCTCCACCACAATCTGGTATAGGTTAGGATCCGCCTCACTCTTGGCGAAACCAAGTCCGGAGAAATAACTGTCTATCCGTGTGTACCAAGCACAAGGTGCTTGTTTCAGCCCATACAACGCTCTTTTGAGCCTGCACACATGTGACTCACTACTGAAGATTTTGAAACCTTCAGGCTGCTCAATGTACACCTCCTCCTCAATGATTCCATTGAAGAACGCAGTCTTCACATCCATCTGATGAATGTGCCAACCCATCTACGCTGAGAGAGCAAGGATGGTCCGTATGGAAGAATACCTTGCGACAGGTGCAAAGGTTTCTTCATAGTCGATCCCCTCGGTCTGTGAGAAGCCCCAGGAAACAAATCTTTCCTTGTACTTCTCGACGCTCCCGTCAGCAGCTTGCTTCACTTTGTAGATCCATCTTGAACCTACCACTGATTTCCCTTCCGGCCTTGGGACAATCTCCCATGCGTTGTTTCTGACAATCGAATCATACTCTTCCACCATGGCATCTACCCATGCGGGATGCTCCACAACTTCCTCGAAAGAGGATGGCTGTATCACAATACACTTTCTCATCAGAGCCATGTATCCAATAAATCAGTCAGGTGACTGTCTCTGTCTGTGCTATGATGTAGGAGCTCCTACATTCTGCGTTGCATCAAGATTCGGTCGCTCAGCTTCTATAGTGCGCTTCCGCCCTCTGATGTTTGGCATTGCATGATTGGTTTCTTCCACTCCATGAACCTAATTTTGTGGCTGATCCACATCTTTAGGCTCATCTTTAGGAACAAGTAGCTCCTCATCTGCATCTAAGTGTAGCTCCCTCTCAAGCGACAACTTCACGGCTTTCTCCTCATGAAATTTGATATCTCGTTGCACAATAGTCATCCGACTATCTGGAAAATACACACGATAATTGTGGGGTGTTTCTGTGTACCCCACAAATATCCCAACCTCAGCGGTCAGATCCAGCTTCTTCCTGGCATCCTTCGTCACATGAATGTAAACAGGTGAGCCAAAAATCTTCAAATTAGAAATATCAGGCTTCTTACTAGAAAATGCTTCTTCGGGTGTACTCATGCCAAGTACTCTATGAGGACAACAGTTTTTCACATAAACCGCAGTGTTGCATGCCTCAGCCCACAAGTGTATGGGAAGGCCCTGATCATGCAACATCACCCATGCAGCACCCATGATCATTCTGTTCTTTCTCTCCGCGACCCCATTCTGTTGTGGGTTATGAGGCGCTATGAGTTCTCTTCAAATTCCTTCTTTGCTGCAGAAGTCTTTGAATTCGCCAGAGATGTATTCACCACCATTATCGCTCCTTATATCTTTCACTTGCTTCCCTGACTCTTTCTCAACCAGCGCCTTGAACTCATAGAACTTTGAGTATGTCTCGCTCTTCTTTTGCTTGAAGAAGATCTAGCACTTATGAGAAAATTCATCAACAAATATCACATAATACCTGTGCTTTGTTGTTGAAGCAATTGAGAAAGGTCCACACATGTCTGTGTGAATTCTCTCAAGGATCGTCGTGGCGCGACTATCCTTCTCATGCAAGGTGGTCTTCACAAATTTTCCCAAATTACATCCCTTGCACTAATCTGACTGCGCAAGTGTACCTTTGGAAAGCCTGGTAGAAATCTGCTACAAAATTTTCAAAGCGCCATGGTGAAGATGGCCCAATCTCCTGTGCCACAATTCGCCCTCATCCCGGCTCACCACTCCTTCTGCTTTGCCTGCCATTTTTGTGCAACCATCTACCTGCAATTGATAAATATTCTTAACTCAAATCCCTATCCTCCTAGTTTGACCAGTTATTTTACTGCGCAGGGAGGCTTTTCCCTCGCTAAAAACAACATCATAACCCTTGTCTTCCAACATCACCACAGAGATCAAATTCTTCTTCAATCCTGGAACATGCATGACATCCTTCAATATGAAAGGTTTGCCAGACTCCCTCTCAAAGGAAATGGTCTCGATACCAGTCGCACTATATCTACCATCATCACCCATCTCGATGTGCACTCCAAGATCCTTTTCATCCAGATCACTAAACAAATCTTTGTCTCCGGTCATATGGAAAGACGCACCACTGTCAAGAAACCACACTGATCCCATCACACTTGAAACCAAGCATGCGATCAAAGAAAAATCTAGCTCAAACTGCGAGGCTAAGGCCTCTCCAGCTCCAGATCCAGCAGCTTGCTTATTTTTCTTCTTCTATGGGAAATTACTGGCGAAATGCCCATGCTGGTGACAGTGAAAACACTTCACCTTGGACAAGTCCTGATTCTTGCCTTTAGCTTCGGATTTGGAAGATTTCTTCCCTCTTCCTTTCCAAGCTTTGGAAGCCAAAGCACAATTTTCTTCATCTTCATTCTTCGATGAAGATCCATCCCTGGTACCCTGCCTTATCTCCTTCTGCACAAGATCCGACCAAAGTCGCTCCCATCCTGGCAGTTTCTCCCGTCCATTGACAAAGTCTTCGTAGCTATGCCAAATCTTCAGAAGCCCAAGGAGAGCCAATCTCACCAAGTCTTCTTCATCAACAGTAACCCCCATGCTTCCCAGCTCATCCTTGCAGTGGAAAAACTTCATGAGGTATTTTGGTATACTATCGCCTTTCTCCATTTTTATTTTTATGAGCTTTTGTTTAAGCGCCAACTTCCTTTGGTCGCTTCTACTTTGCAACAAGTCTGTCAAATCTTTCCACATTAAGAATGGAGTATCTTTTCCATGAATACTGGACACAATGTGGTCCTTCACACCTTCCAACAGAATTCTTCGACACTTTGCTACCTTATTTTTCCATGCGTCAAGTGCGACTGCATCGCTAGAAGCAAATTTCGGAATATCAGCATCTATGAACTCCTTCAACCCATTATCATCCAGCACCACCTCCATCCTATCCTTCCATGCAATATAATTCGAGATAACATCAAGGGCATACTCCAATCGCAATCCGTTGAAAGACATTTCAATGAATGCTCAACTTTGACACCAAGAAAACACTGCAGCAAATTCGAATTCCACCAGCACAAAACTCAACCGCTTCAATAATTGCAATCTGCTCCAATGATCAACTGCTCTGATACCATGTAGAAATTATATAAATTATGTGTTATATGTCCAATATTCTCCTGATCTCACACTATTTTAACTTCAAGCAAAATACAGAATATATTCCACCATTGATCATTTGTGGAAGTTAAATCAAGATTGCAATGCACACATGAAACAATAAAAATTCACACACATTAACACAGTTTTTTAACGGTAAAGCCTAAAGCTGAAAACCCCAAATATCTGTATATAATATATGTCATAGATATCATGTAACAATCCTCATACAAAGCTGATCATATCAAGCTCTCAATACAATACAATCGCTACACACTAATTAAGCCTGATCTTGCAAATCCATGCACCAATCTTTGCCACCTGCTAGCCTGCCTCTACTGCACAATCCCTGCTAAAGAATGGCTCTGAATGAGTTCGAATTACTCCAGCCTTTCTCACGCAATCCTCATTGGCGTCTCCACTGAGTGTTGGATGCAATCAATGCATCACTATAGTCACAACTAATAATCACACTTGCTCTTACACCTATCTCTCCACTGGTCTCCACTGAAACTGCCATGCACTGTAGTTAACTGATGTATTCTTCAGTTGATTAATGAGTTATTATTTATTGAATTAATTAACTAATTAATTCACACCACTCTCACTAGTGTATCAATCAGTTAGAGCCCCAAATGCAGCTATCTCAGCGAGTCTAACTCACTTAAGCTGAATACAACTCCACCAACTACTTCTCAACTCCACCAAAAATCGTACGCCTTGAGTTCCTACTTGAATTTTTCCATGCAATAGCTCCAGTAAACCCTCAGGAATAGCATAATTCCTTCTGTCAGTTGTTGTGCCACATCTGTGCACTTAACTGAAGTGCTCCAAGAGAATAAGATAATGTTTAGAGTCCAAATATTATTAAGAGCTAATAATATTCGACATATATGTTTGGTCAATTTAGTGTGTCCTAAATTGCTACATTAATTTGTCAATCCGGGATTCGTAAGCTGACGAAGTGTAGCGCACTATATGTGCAAGATAACCTATCTCTTACTTTTTGTCGTTTTTGGTTTTTTTTTTTTTTTCTTGGTTGGTTTCCTAATGTGAGATGGCAATTCTAAAACACAAGTATGGTTATGATTGTTCAAGGCAATGATGTCCTTTATAATGATTTACCAAACTTCAAAATTCAAAAGGATTTTGAAACATACAATGAAAAAATTAGTTCTTAAAAGGAAATGAAAATATGCCACTATTCTAGTTAAACAAACAGTGAACTATTGATCATGAAAACCATTACCCTTGCTGTTGTCTAAACACAAAAGAAACTGTACTCAAAGAAAAGATTGCAAGTAAAGTAAAACTAAAATCAAATTACATCAACTCATATTCTGACCTCTCACCATTAGTCTCGCTATGGCTTTCGGAGGTAATCATAAACAACTTGAGCAATCTGATATCTAATTTGCAGAAAAATAAACTAACATCAAATTACACACTCATACTTCAATCCCTCGCCATTAGTCTCGCTATGGCTTTCGGAGGTAACTGATAATGACATGAGCAATTTAACATCTATCTTGCAGAAAAGTAAACTAATATCAAACTATAAACTCATATTTCAATCCCTCACCATTAGTCTCGCTATGGCTTTCGAAGGTAACTGAAAATGACATGAACAATTTAATATCTAACTTGCAGAAAAGTAAACTAATATCAAACTACACACTCATACTTCAATCCCTCACCATTAGTCTCGCTATGGCTTTCGGAGGTAACTGAAAATGACATGAACAGTTTAATATCTAACTTGCAGAAAAGTAAAATAATATCAAACTACACACTCATACTTCAATCCCTCACCATTAGTCTCGCTATGGCTTTCGGAGGTAACTGAAAATGACATGAGCAATTTAATATCTAATCTAACTACTAAAGCAAATGTGCAAGACTGAAATAAACAAAACAGTGTTGGAAATTAAACAAAAACTAAGAAATGTAAATTAGCAAAAGGACAATATTGATTCCATGTCATTAGCCATTATAAAAATATGTGCAAATGATCGGGCTGTCTATTGTAATCTGGAACATAAACACTGATCAATTAACAACAATATAAAGCATGAAATATTATGAACAGAAGTAACATGTAAAGCATGAAAGATTATGGACAAAGATGAAACATAAATACCATGAAAGATGCAATGTATGTATACATGTGAGTGACTATGGCACAATGAACATAAGAAAAAAATGAAGCATGAAACTATACAGTAATACACAAAACCTCGGCATGTGCAGGGGCCCTCTGCACAATCCTCGGGAAGCAGCTATCAAATACGAATTACGCTTATGAACAGAGTCTTCTCATATATTTAAAATGCGGTCATAACAGAGAAATAATGTCACAGCACAATGGCAACGCAATTACATTACAGAGCTAGCTATTATGCGTATGAGAACGCATTATTTATAATAGAGGGTGACATAACTAATTCCCTAAAGTCTGCGCTGATAGAAGACACGTGAACCACCTCGTCCAGAGATCTAGCATTATGGCTGCCATGAGGATTAAATCTATGGAGAGTGGTTGTTGGATTTGGCTTATGGAGCCGTTTACAGGTGTTGATGTGTCTCCCGTGATTTAGAAACGGCCACGCAAATCTTCACGTGATGAGAAACAAAGTTCTGTCACCGTGGGACTCTTCGGTTGACCACCACTTGGCTACCTTTGACCACAGCCTTCTTAGGTGAATTCGACTGAGCCAATAGGACACGATCCATGTCCATGTCATTTCTAACTTGCCCATGTGGCTCGATTTTCCTGAAGACACCTGCAATATAGAATTTAACAAAATGGCTGCGGAAAGTTGCAGCAGCTGCGGAAAGTGACAAGATTCCGCAGCTTAATGAGCAAAAATCTAAATCAAACAGCAGACACAAAACATAGTTAAAAACCATTTTAAATGCTCTTTTACAATTAATATGCAATGATATTGATGACTTAGAAGGTCCAAGTGAATGAAAAAGGTCTAGAAAGGTGTATAGGAAAGATGCAGATTTGAGACTCAACATACCCCCACTGTGAAGGTGTTGCATGTCCTCATGCAACCAAAATTTTGATAATCTTTCTTCAATTCATATGCCTTGACACTTCATCCAGTACATCCAGTCCTCTCCTCCTCTTCCTTGGTGCTGCTAACATCCTGGGCTTCTTCATCAAGCATCTGAATTTGATATTAACCAGTGCTCTACTTAACTTCTGGCATTTCTTCTTCAATTTCCTGTTCTTTTTCTGCCATAGTCCCAGATGTAGCATGGTATTGTCATGAATGATCTTGTCCAATTTTCTTTGTTCCTTTAATGCCTCATTTTCATTTTTAATGTGTCTATTTAAAACCTCTAACTCAAAGACTTCTTGTTTCAATGATTGGACTAGATCTTCTTGTGCTGTGTGAGGCTGAGTGGATGAAGTACTGGGACCCGTGGCTGCTCTTTCTAAAGATTCTATATAATCATACACTTCTTGCTGCTTTGGGTCTATCTCAGGTGTCGTTTTCATTGGGTTGTCCCCAAAATGCCGTGGAGGAGAATTGTATTCAAAATTTGGCTAAAAAGGGCTCATGTCAACTTCTGGCTGAGAATGAGATGGACTATGTTCAATGTCTGACTGAGAATGAAATGAACTATGTTCAATGTCTGACTGAGAATGAGATGGACTATGGCCAGCTGGAGTTTGTTCAGATGTTTCTTCTCCCAAATCAATAAAATGGGGTCCTTTCGTTTGTGTTTTCCTCAACTTCCCTTTAAGCCTAGAACTTCTTCTTACACGTTGTGGACTACTGTCTTTTTGCTTTTTTTTTCCTTTCCCTCTCTTTTTGGCCATAGATGACTGTTCCTGAAGGTGAACTAGTCTCTCAGATAACACTTGATGATCTTCTTCTGAAGAAGGAGTTTGATGCATAGCCTCAATGCTTTTTCTCTCTTTTGATTTTATTGGCCTTTTACCCTTGGTTTCTTCCTTCCTTCTTTTTGACAGTCTCTCTTCTCTACTAGTTCTTTCAACTGTAGTAGTAGGAGTGCTTTGAGTTTCATCATTTGTTCTCTTTCTCCTACTCCTTCTTGATGTACTACCTTCAGGAATTTCTTGGGGTTCTTCAAAGAAATTTCTAATAAAAAATTGTTCCCATGTGTCCTTTTTCTCTTTTAACTGTTTTTCAATCAAAATTTTCACAAGACCATGGTGATACAAATGTGGTTCTACGTCCCCTAGATGCTTCTGGACAGTTACAGACATCTTCTTCAAACTATTTAATAAAAATTATGGCAGATTGAGGGTCTGGTTGTCTAGAAAATTCATCAGCAATCGGGTATGATACATATACATTGACCCAAAACGGCCCTCACAAGTGATAAATTTTTGAATAACTAGCAGTAAACTGGCCCACTCTTCTTTCAAAGCATGAACAAGAATTCCCCTTTTAAAAATAGTTACATCCATACCTGGGTTACGTAGGATCACTCTCCAGGCTTCATCACTAATGCTTTTGTTCTTGAACCAGCGTTCACCTTCTTGAGGAAATTATGTAGCAGCTGCTATGGATGCCTCATTCACCGTAAATTTGAGGTCCCCAATCTCTACCTCCAGGCCATTGAAATACCTCGCAAAATATTTTTTCACCTCTTTATGGTAGCTTCTAAACTTTTGGATAAACCGAAGCCACTTTGCCTTTTTCAATATATCTCTGACTTGCGGGTATCCTTCCATGAATTTAGGTCCTTCTGGTTCTGTTCTCAACAATTGACCCATCCTTCTTTCTGCTCTTTAAAAATTGTCTGCGTGAGGAGGGTTCAATGGAGGTAAGACGGCTGAATGAGCGGAAATGAGCACGATTTATGGAGGAGACCAGTGGCTGTAGGTAGATATCAAAGAATGGGTATACGGAATGTAGCGTAACAGAGAACAAAATGGGGTGAAGCGAAACAGAGAAGGGTTACGTGAGCATGGTGGAAATGCGGCTGTGAGATCAATAGAACAGTAGGAGGAGTATAACGCATCCAACAGTTATTTAAAATTGGGTGGCTGCAGAGTAAATGTAAGCACGTTTATGAAACGGCTACGGATTTTATGCGGCTGAGAGAAGCCGTAGTCAAATCAACCACGTTTTATCATCACAGGTGGAGTATCGGAGTATGAGTGAAGATCGGAGGCTTGATTATGGGACCGTTTGAAAATGAATGCAAGGATTGTGGGAGGATCATATAGAGATCGTGGAATGGTTACGAAGTTTTTCAATACAATCATTGCATATAATGGAGCTATGGTTTATAACTATGTAAAAATGTGCTTAAATTCTATTTGAAATAAATTTTTACTCATACCTTGGAATTCTTGCCATTTTTCATTGGTCTTCAATTAGTTGCTCCTCATTGATATCTTGAATGCCCCATGTCTTCATAATATGTCTTCATACCTGCATTTGATTTCATGATTGTTGAACTAACATCTGATTGCACATTTTTTTTGAAAAACAGAGTGGTAGCTGCAGAATCTGCTTCCGGCTGCGGAAACTGGTGTCAGCTGCGAAAACAGGTGTCAGCTGCGGAAACTGACACAGCTATTATTTGGGTGAATGGAAATAGACGGATGATAACTGACTGAATGAAAATGGTCATGAAAGAAAATTTTATTGGTGAAATGAAATGAAATAGATGAAATGAAGTGAAATGGAATGAAGTGGAGTGAAATGAAGTGGAATGAAGTGGAATGGAATGGAGTGGGTGGTCACAAAACTTGTGAAATGAAAGAGAGATTTTTTTGAAAAATATAGGGTGTCAGGTGTTCCTAATTTTCACCCTACATTTTCTGTATAAGACTACCAATCAATGATTGGTTTTCAGGCTTATACAAATTTGTTTCTTTTTCTTTTTCTTTTTCTTCTTTTTTTTTTTTTTTTTTTTTAAACTGAAAAGAACAAAGGCTAGGCTGGTGGAGAAGAAGAATTCTTCTGTACCAGCCTGATTGCAGAATTTTCTTGAAACATTTTGAAAAATTCCTCTTTTGAGAGTGGCTTATGATAGACTTTTAATCTGTGGCCATTCACAATAAGAGGAGTTTGAAATTCATCAATGGTCTTGATTCTTACCGCTCCATTGCTAAAGATCTTGTCAATCTCATATGGCCCAAGCCAATGAGTCTGAAATTTTCCTTTAAAATATTTAAACTTGGAATCAAATAACAATGCCCGATCTCCTTCTTGAAACTTCTTCTCTTTGATGTATTTGTCATGCCATTTAGCTCTTTGATATTGAACTAGATCAGTTCTTAGAATTGCCTCTTGTCGGATCTCATCTAGCTCATTCAACTGCTCCATTCTATGCTTTTGGGCTTCTGATAAATCCATCCCCAACTGAACTGCTATCTTGAAGGTCTTGACTTGGAACTCAATGGGGAGCAGGACTTCTTTCCCATAAACAAGTTCATAGGGAGAATGTCTTGTTGTATTTCTCCATGTAGTTCTGTAGGCCCATAAGGCTTCAGGAAGCCTTTCTGCCCAATCTCTTCTATGTAGATGAACAGTTTTGGTGATGATACTTTCAAGAACTTTGTTTGTGGACTCCACTTGACCATTTGCTTGTGGATGGTAAGGAGTAGATCTTTTGTGCTTGATTTTGTATTCTTTCATCAACTTCTCCACCAAATTTGATGTGAATTGGCTCCCCTGATCTGTCACAATTTCTCTTGGAACACCAAAGCGAGTAAAAATATCCTCATAAAGAAAATGAACAACTGAATTTTCAGTAGCAGATACTAATGCTTTGGCTTCTACCCATTTAGTAACATAATCGGTACAAACCAATATATACTTCTTTTGCTTAGATGGTGGATTAATAGGTCCAATGAAATCTAAAGCCCATTTTTCAAAGGGTTCAATGAGTACCTGTGTTTGCAATGGCATTTCATTTGAAAGGGTAGGTTTCCCTACTCTTTGGCGGCTATCACACCTTTTGAAATATTGTTTTGCATCTTTGAAGAGAGAAGGCCAATAATATCCCAAGGAAAGGATTTTATAGGCCGTCCTTTTGTCCGCAAAGTGTCCGCCGCATGGTTCATCATGACATGCCTTAAGAATATCAGGCATTTCATCTTCCCTGACACATCTTGTGATCACAAGATCTGGCCCTGTTTTAAACAATTCGTTAGAAATCCATGAATATTTTGAACTCTCCTGAATAATTTTTCGTTTTTCACTTGGAAATAAATGTGAAGGTAGTTTCCCTGTAACCAAATAATTAGCAATATCTGCATACCAAGGAGTCTTAATAGTTACTGCAAACAAGTATTCATCAGGAAACTTATCCTCTACAGGAGAATCTTCTTTAAAATTCTGAATCCTAGACAAGAAATCAGCTACTGTATTTTGTTTTCCTGGTCTATCCAACACAGTAATATTGAATTCCTGCAAAATTAAGAGCCATCTTGTCACTCTGCCATTAGTAATAGGTTTGTTCATTAGATATCTAATTGCAGAATGGTTAGTATGAATAAAAGTTTCATAGCCTGTTATATAATGTATAAACTTATTGATTGCATGAAAAACAGCTAAAAACTCTTTTTCAGTCACAGTATAGTTCAACTCAGTGGGATTTAAATTTTTACTTGTATAATAA
Organism: Pinus albicaulis; assembly: GCA_034641835.2. Classification (NCBI taxonomy): domain Eukaryota; kingdom Viridiplantae; phylum Streptophyta; class Pinopsida; order Pinales; family Pinaceae; genus Pinus; species Pinus albicaulis. Next base: position 486,390,561 of record CM076573.1, read on the forward strand.
ATGGCATAAGGGAGTAAATCTTTTTGACCCAACACAGCTCCCAGAGCTGTATCTGAAGCATCCGTAGAAATATGGAAAGGGAGTTTCCAATTTGGTCCTCTCAAGATAGGTGCTTCAGATATTCTTTTTTTCAAAGTTTCAAAGGCTAATTGACAATCAGGATCCCATTTAAATTCACAGTTTTTTGTAAGCAATTTGAAGAGTGGAGATGCTATTTTAGTGAAGTTTTCTATAAATCTTCTATAGTAACCAGTAAATCCTAGAAAACTTCTAACATCTCTTTGACAATTTGGAATAGGCAACTTGGAGATGACTTCAACTTTTGATCTATCAACCTTAATCCCATCTTTTGAAATATGATGCCCCAAAACAATACCTTCAATAAACATCATAAAGCATTTTTCATGGCTTAATGAAAGGTTTGTTTCTTTACATCTTATAAGGACTTTTTCCAAATTTTCTAATGCCTCTTCAAATGAATTACCATAAACTGTAAAATCATCCATATAAACCTCTACACAATCATGGATTAGATTAGAAAAAATTCCTAGTACTGCTCTTTGGAATGTTGCGGGTGCATTACATAACCCAAAAGGAAGTACTCGATAGGAAAAATTTCCCCATGGACAGGTGAATGTGGTCTTATCTTGATCTTCAGGTGCTACTTGAATTTGATTATAGCCACTAAAACCATCCAAGAATGAAAAGTACTTTTTACCTGCTAATGTATCTAATACCTGATCGATAAAAGGCAAAGGAAAGTGATCCTTCAAAGTTGCTTTGCTCAATTCCCTATAATCAATGCATACCCTCCATTTACCATTCTTTTTAGGTACTATAACCAAAGGAGAAACCCATCGGCTATCTGAAATTGGATAAATGAAGTTTACATTGAGTAATTTTTGGAGCTCTTCTTTCACTATCTCCCTAAGATTTGGATTCATCCTTCTTTGAGGTTGTCTAATTGGTCTACTGTTTTCCTCAATATAGATATGATGGATGAAAGTCTTAGGATCAATACCTTTCATGTCAGTATACTCCCATGCAAATGCAGTAGAATTTTTTTGCAAGATTTTGGTTAGTTCTTCTTGTTGTGACTTTTCCAAATGTTTGTTGATATTCAATGTTTTTCCTGGAAAAATCTCAATGGTAGAACTACAAAACTCTTCCATAGAGTAAAGAGACATTTGTCTTGATGATAAATATTCTATGTCAGATTCCAACTGAAATTGTGTGGGGTCATATTATGAAGATGTCTCAAAATTTTCTAATGTGTTCAGAATTTGACTATCCTCACTGATTTCAGAAATGGTAAAGACAGGTTGTATAGTGTCCTCATCATCAACCCATTCATTGTATCCTACTTCTGTGATTGCTTTTGCTGGAGGATACAAATTGAATTTCTTTGTCGAATTACCATTAGAAATGTACATATCCCCAGATCTACAACTAATGAAAGCATCAGCTGTGGCTAGCGAAGGTCTTCCTAAGATAAGTGGGTGCCCTCCTAGATTACTCTTGGGAGTCAAAATCATAAAATCTACTGGATATTCCCAAGAATCTAAGGAGACTAAAATATCTTCTAATACACCATCTGGTTTAATAATTGATCGATCTGCAAGTTGCAGTAAAGTAGGTGTAAAAAGAAGGTTAGGAAGTTTTAGTTGTTCCATAGTCTATCTACTCATAATGTTGATAGCAGCCCCTAAGTCAATCAATGTGTTTGGAATTTCTATCCCATTTATATGTGTCTTGACAATTGGACTTCCTGGATCTACATACTTCTGCATGGTAATTTTTCCCATCATGATATCTGCAATTTTTCCCACCAGGTGGATTCTTCTTGTATCTTTTAGTTTCCTTCCTGGTCTTTTGAAACTCAACTCCTTTATTGTTTTTGCTAGAATAGGAATCTCTCGAATGGCTTGTAGCAAGGGAATCTTGATACAAACATTCTTTAATTCATCTAGAAAATCATAGTTAGGCAACAAGATTTTTTTTCCACCCCCTTATCAATTTGTAGTCTTTCAGGAAAAGGAGGTGTAGATTGTCAACCCAGGAGGTAACTCCTCAAATCAGAATGTGTATTAGCTGAAGAATGCATATGGATTTATACATGGAGGTGAGGCTATTGGGATTCATCTCCCAATGACTCTTGGCCTTCCTTATTTCCTAATATTAAATAATATACAATATTAAATGTGCACACCCATCCCATAGGATTAGGTGTCAACATTACCCCCTTTAATCCAAAGGGATGTTGGTGAGTCCAAGCATCGATCTGAACTTTTAAAACTTTTCTCTTCCAAGTGCTTTGGTGAAGATGTCAGCAGTTTGCTCATTTGTGGAACAATGATGTAGATGGATGGTTTTGGCCTGAACATGATGTCGAATTAGATGGTACTTTGCATTGATGTGCTTTGTTTGATCATGGAACTTTGGGTTCTTAGCCAAATTTATTGCAGAAGTGTTTTCGATCATGAGTGGTGTGGAGTACATTTGTTTCATCTACAAATCTTCCAGGATTTTCCGGAGCCACACAATTTCCTTTGTTGCTTCAGCTGCTGCCACATATTCTGCCTCGGTCATGGAATCTGCTAGAGCTGACTGTTTGCGTGATCTCCATGAGACAGCTCCTAATCCAAGACTCATGGTGTAACCTGTAGTAGACACCCCTATTTCTTTGTCGCCATCAAAGTCTGAATCAGAGTATCCGATCAAGCCGAAGTCACCTACCTGTGTATATTTGAGTCCAAAGTCTTGAGTCCCCTTCAAGTACCTTAGCACTCTTTTTGCAGCAGACCCATGTCCTTCACAAGGTTTTTGCATGAACCTTGAGAGGATTCCAACAGCAAATGAAATGTCAGGTCTGGTGGTGGTCAGGTAGATAAGACTTCCTACAAGCTGTCTATACTTAGTTGAATCCTCAAATTCCTTCCCTTCAATGGATGTGAGCTTCAAGTTTTGTTCCATTGGAGTGGTTAAGGGATTACAGTCATCCATGCCAAATTTGTTCAAGATATCTCCAATGTACTTCTTTTGAGAAAGAAATATGAATTTAGGATGTTGAATTACTTCAATACCCAAATAGTAATGAACATGACCCAAATCGGTCATTTCAAAACCTTTCTTCAACTCTTTCTTCATGGATGCAATATAGCTCTCATTGTTTCCTGTTATCAAAAGATCATCTACATATACCACAAGATATACAGCTGTTTTTCCAACTTTCTTAACAAACAAAGTTGCATCATCAAGATCAAAATGTTTGAAGTCAAGTTTCAGAAGATGCTCGGTCAATTTCTCATACCAGGCTCGTGGTGCTTGCTTGAGGCCATACAAGGATTTTACAAGTTTGCAAACTTTGTTTTCTTAACCCTTTACCACAAATCCTTCTGGCTGGGACATATAAACTTTCTCCTTTAGATCTCCATTCAAGAAGGTTGTTTTTACATCCATCTGATGGACTTTCCATCCATTCTGAGCTGCTAAGGCAAAGAGAGTCCGGATGGTGGTCCATTTTGCTGTGGGAGCAAAAGTTCCTTCATAATCGACTCCTTCTTTTTGTGCGAATCCTTTTTCCACAAGCCTGGCCTTGTGCTTGTCAAATGAGTCGTCTGCTTTGTACTTGTTCTTGTAGACCCACTTACAGCCAATTGGTTTCGTTCCCAAAGGCGGATCAACCAGCTTCCAAGTGACATTCTTTATCAAGGCATCATACTCCTTCTGCATCGCTTCTTTCCATTCATCATGAGAAGCGGATTCTTTGAAGGAAGTTGGTTCATGATCTGTAGAAAAACTCAATTCACAGTTATAAGCAATATCCATATCAACAGGAGAATCAGAATTATCTACATCACCTTCGATTTGTTGAGTGGAACTTCTTGTTCCTGTTTTTCCAACCTCATCGGGATGAACATTCTCCAGTGTCTTTGTCAGCCATTTGGGAGGACCTTTCTGAGATGGCCCAGGCTGGTCATTTCACTGAGTTGGGATTGATTCAAGATTCAATCTCCCAATTCTGTCAATCACATCATCCAATGTGTCATCCGTGGTTGTTTCTTCATGTGGGGGAGAGAGTGCTTCAGGACATGATTCCACAGTTTGATTCAATATCGGAATCCCCCTTCAAGATGTGGAATCACATTATCAAATTCTTGGAAGGACTTTGCATGTGTGAATCTATCCAGGCGATCAAGTTGCCGCTCAACAACCTTGTCACTCTTGGAAGATTCAAGAAATATGACATCTCTTGCTATCACAAACTTCTTATTTGCTTCATCATAGAGACGATATCCTTTGGAGGTATTGGAGAACCCCAAGAAGATACATTTTCTGCTTCTAGCACCAAGTTTGTTCCTTTGACCCTTGGGTATCAAGGCATAACAGGTGGACCCAAAGACCCTGAAATGCTTTACCGAAGGAATGTGGCCGTGCCACATTTCAAAAGGAGTTTTGTTTCTAATTGAACTTGAAGGACACCTATTCTTTATGTAAACAACACATAGAACTGCATCAGCCCAAAACATCAATTTCACATTCTTGAAAAATAACATGGAGCGGACCATATTTAAAATAGTTTTGTTCATTCTTTCAACTACACCATTCTGTTGTGGATTATATGGCACAGTTGTTTGATGTTTGATTCCATGTTGACGAAGATACTTTTCAAATTCGTTTGAAGTGTATTCTTTTCCATTATCAGTACGTAGAGAGCCAATATGTGTTTGTGCATCATTTTCAATCCATGCATGAAAATTCTTGAAAGTTTGAAAAACATCAGACTTATTCTTCAGTAAGTAAATCCAACACATTCTAGTGTAGTCATCAATAAATGTCATCATGTATTTGTTTCCATTTGCAGAAGCAATAGGCATAGGGCCACATAAATATGAATGAACAAGTTCAAGTTTTCTATGTGCTCTGGAGTGTGAATCATGAAATGGCTGTTTGCTATGCTTTCCTAGAATACAAGCATCACATTCCTTAGGTTTTCTAGGAATTGTAGGCAGTCCATAAACACCATTTTTCTTCAACAAACGAAGGTTGTCATAGTTTAAGTGTCCAAATATAGCATTCCATAAAAGACTTGATGGGAATGTACCTTCATCATGATGTGAACTGAATGCAAAGTTTTGAGCATGAGCAGATGAACCTTTCAACTTCAAGAGTCTCCCTTCTTCTATTCCCTCCATGACAAGTGAGTGATCTGATGCTTTTCTGACCTCTGCCTTGCCATTAAACAAGTGAATTGAGTGTCCTTGCTGCCGGATTTCGACCAGGGACAGCAAGTTTCTCTTCAACTCAGGGAGGTATAGAACCTCATGTAGGATATGATCAGGAAGACCAGGCAGTTTAAGCCTGACTGTGCCAAGCCCCGATGGCTTGAGTTTGGATTTATCTGCGAAATATACTGCTCCATCAACTTTGTCAGTGAATTCTTCAAAAAAATATTTTCTAAATGTCATGTGACATATTTCTCCTTAATCTAGCAACCAATCATCTCTCCATGAAGTAAATGAAACATCAAATAGGTTTTCAGTTACTCCATTGTTACAATGTGCTAGAAAATAGTGAGCGGATTCAGGTGCTTTACCTTTGTCTTTGTCATTAGTTTTACCTTTGTCTTGATTTCTTTGCTGCTCAATTTTCTCCCATGGTGTTCTGCATTTGGATGCATTATGTCCATCTCTATTGCAACGTGTGAAATGAAAATTGGATTTGTCAGCTTGTCTGCCCCCCCTTTCTGTGAAGTTTCTTCTTCCTCTTCCTCTTCTACCACCTCTTCCTCTGGATGAATCTGGAGCATGACTCTTTTCTCTATGTGCCAAGTATGCAGCCTCTTCGGAAGATGAAGGGACTGTCATCTTCCCAAAAGCTTTCTCTCTTTCTGCAAACTTCTTCTCAAGTTTATCAAAGGTGATATGCTCAAAGTTTCCACTTGCTTGCAAAGACTCAAGATAATGTGAGTAAGTCGGATATAATGCCTTAACATATGCTATGAGAGATATGTCCATTTTTACACAAGTGCTTTCAATGTCATGCATTATAGATCTTACTTCTAAAGCTAAAGCAAGGGGATCATCATTCTTCATTTCAAGACTGAACAGCTTAATCATCAATTGAACATTTTCTAATTCTGAATGTGAGTCATAGAGTTCTTTTAGCTTCTTCAAGGCATCATAGGCATTTGAGAATGATGAAATATGGTGACTCACCTCTTCACTTACGGAGGCTGCAATCAAGGCATAGGCCTTGCAGTTCTTATTTTCCCAAATGGCAAGCTCTTTGTCTGAAGTGGGCTTTGCTGGTGGATTTTCTTCTTGTCCTTCACAGATTCCTTTCCACAGCTCATTAAAAATGAGTGTGTGTTTAATCTTCCGAGACCATTCAAGATAGTTCTCTTTGCCAGAGAGAACCACCCCAACAATAGAGATGAGAGAATGCATTAGATTGCTGGAAAAAAAATCTTCTGAAGAGGAAAAATTTCTGCTATAAAAACTTTCAACTCTTGAAATCTGCTCAATTAAAGGGGACAAAAACTCTTGCTGGAAAAATACTTCGAGTTTAAAAAACTCTTTGCTGGAAACTGAATTTAAAGGGACACAAAAGCTCTTGCTAAAAACTGAATTCTGCACCAAAAAATGTGTATTTTTTGTTTTGTTTGGAGAAAAAAATTTGTATGGGAAGAAATTTTATGAAATGGTAGGGTGATATGAAATGTTTATGGGAGGGCGGTATTGTGAAAATGGGAAGTGGTATGGGAGGGCGGTATTATGAAATGAATGGAATTGAAAATGGAGTGGGCGGTATTATAAATGGTGAGAGGGCGGTATTATAAATGGTGAGTGGGCGGACAGTGGTATTCCATATAAAACACAGCGGAGACAACGTATTAACAAACCAGGAGGAGACAGCATATTAAATATGACAGCGTATTAATGGACGCAATGTATATATGACAGCGTTACACAATGTAAGGACGGTATTATTAAACGCAAGTGGAGTTGGAATATGAATGAAGGGGGGTGTATTAAAATTTGAAAGGGCGTAATGACATTCCAGCGTAATAACATATGACAGAGCGGTATTGAACGTATATATAAGCGGTATTGACAGCGTAATAACATATGACAGAGCGCTGAAAAAATTGGAGATAACGCGTTATATGATAGTCATATAAGAAAAACGCTGTCGGACTTTATTCCGCAGAGATGAGTCGATACCTGCGTTAAGGAGGCGGGTTAAGGAGTGCAGGGGCGTGGATAGTCGATTAAAATGGAGGAGCGCTTATATACAATGTTTAATATGTATGGTAGTGTATGCACAGGGGGCGAAATATTATGTATGGTAAACGCTGTATCGAACCAGGATGGTGAACGCTGTATCGAACTATGTTAAACCAGGAGGCAGCGTGATGTATCACAATGGAGAGGCGATGAAATGGAGAGTCGTGGGGAGTGTGAGGAACGTAGGGAGAGAGCTGTTTAGGGAGATAGCAGGTAGGTAGCGCAGGTTATGAATGGAGAGTGAGAGAAGTGTGAGGATGGAGAGATAGCAGTGAGGGCGGAGTGTGGAGAGGCGTTGGGTAGGTGAGAGAATGTAGGGAGAGAGTGAGGGCGTTAAAAAAAATTGAAATGGCAGTGTGCAGGTGCTGAGTTGCAGGAACTGCAGAAATTGCAGGGGCTGCAAAACACTCAGATATTGTAAGAGCTGAACCTGCAGAAGTCAGAGACTGTAGAATGCATAAATAGAAAAAAAATGCAGAATTTCAGTCTAGCAATAAAGAGCAGCAAAAAACTATTAATAAAAATTGACTGAGCAAAGGAGAGGGAGTTACACCACAGGCAGAAATGCCAATAGTGGAGCTGGCTCTGATACCATGTCAAACCAGGAGGTAACTCCTCAAAATCAGAATGTGTATTAGTTGAAGAATGCATATGGATTTATACATGGAGGTGAGGCTATTGGGATTCATCTCCCAATGACTCTTGGCCTTCCTTATTTCCTAATATTAAATAATATACAATATTAAATGTGCACACCCATCCCATAGGATTAGGTGTCAACATAGATGAAGATGTAGGTTGCTCAACTATAGGAGTTGTGGGGGTTAACTTTTCTTTCTCTTTTTGAATGTTTGAGTTTTGAAGAGATGCTTCCTCAGAACCCTTATTGGCTTTAAGAGAGTCCTCCTCAGAGGTATCTTGATCTTGGACATCTATAGAAGGTTTTTCTAAAACTCTACCAGACCTGAGTTGTACATCATTGAGAGGAACAATCATATAGGTAGGAAATTGTTGTCCTTCTATCATGTAAGTATTCTGAGGATTTTTATTGTTAGGATTTAGCAATGGCTGAGCTGGAAGTTGATTTATCTTTTGTTGGTATGGGAGCATGAGTTGAGGATTTGGATTTTGTTGAGAAGGTTGTTGTTGTGGAAATGGCAATGAAAGTTGTGGATTTGGGTTTGGAAGTTGTGGAGCTTGTTGATTTTGAAAAGATGGAGGATATTGATAAAATTGAGCAAATCTCCCATAAGGATTTTGTATCCCTTGTACCCATGGTTGATATGGATTTTGATGTTGGGGCCAAGGTTGTTGCCAAGGATTCCAATTTGGTGGGGTTTGAAGATTCATAGGATTGTTAAACCCTTGAGTTTGTTGTCCCTTCCAAGGTCTTCTTGCAACAAAACAGAGAGATTCTACTGAATTTGGGTCTTCTTGAAAGACAGCTTTGAGTCCAGGAATTGAAGGAAAATCCTTGGTCTCATGATTCTCTGAGCAAATCATACATGTTTCTACAACTTTTGCATCCAAGGGACATTCCCTTAAATCATGTTTCTTCCTACATTTCAGACAAAAGATGGCTAGAGCATCTGTTTCTGCTTTCTGCTTGTTTTGGATCTTAAGGGTGTCTAGTTGTTCACTAAGGCTCCCTAAGATATCAGTTTTAAATTCATCAAGCATATTTCCAATCTCTACCCTACTTACTGATCCAGTTGCAGATTTGTTAGCCCTGATAAGAGAAGGATCCCTAGGCCCTTTTCCTCTTGAGAGATGGACACATAGTTCTGTTATGTCACGAAGTGGAAGTTGAGAAATGTCTCCTTTCCCCATCATGTTTAAAATATCTATCCATTCATCTCTAATGGCTTTTAATATGAGGGCTTTCAAAGTTTCATCATCTAAGTTTCTCATCTTTGCTCTTTTTAAGTTGTATTGAAATCTTTCAAGTAAATCTTCCAAATTTTCATCTTCTTTTTGCATCATTTTGAATACCTCATCCTTGTGATTGGTGGGCATACAATAGTCCAAGTATCTATCCAAAAAAATTTGTTTCATATCATTCCAAGTCCTAATAGATTGGGTGGCTAATCCCATGAACCATTTCAAAGCAGCTCCCTTCAATGTTGAAGGAAACAGTTTGAGTTTTTGAGAGTCTTCCATATAGTCATAGGTTCGGCACGCGACTTCAAACTCAAACAGAAATGTTTCAGGATCCTCACTTCGCAATCCATAAAAGTTGGGGAGGACAGATGGTGAGATATTTTTCATTGTTGTATGAGTTTCCTCATCAACTATAGGGAATCCAAACAAGTTGTCTCCTTCCCTATTTCTTCCATTATTACCTTCACCATTGTTGTCTCCATTATTTCCTCCTCCTCTACCTCTACCTCTACCTCCAAATCCATCTATTATTTCCTCTACCATGATAGTTTCTTTAGAGTCCTCAAATTCCTCTGGTTCTTCTATCAAGGGAGGATGAGAGGGAGTCTCTTCCTTTTCTTCTTCAGGTGATTCTACTTCTTTGATTACAATATACTCTCCTGTAGAAGTAAAGAAAGGATCCTTTTCTAAATGAGATTTAGTAGGTGGTATAGGAGAATCCTCTAATTCGGTTGCTCCTTGAATTCCAAGAATCTTAAGGCTAGGGGTATATGGTGGTGAATCTTGTCTATGCCTTGAAGAAGATGGAGTTGTGAAAATCGAACTCTTGGCTCTAGCTATAAACCTTCCCCTAGAATCTCTTGCTCTATGCATGTCATTTTTATTTTTATTTTTTTAAGTTGGGCTAATAATTCTCTTTCTGATCTTCCAGGTCACACTAGGTGCAAGAAGAGAGCATACTTAAGAAATTACTAAACCAATAACTCTCTTTTCTGATCCTCCAGATCACACTAGGTGTAAGAGGAGAGCATACTTCAAGAATTTATCAAGTTTTCCCTTCTTTTTATTGATTTGTTTTTTTTTTTTTATTAAGAAATTGGCTACCTAGTTACACTTCCCCGGAAACGGCGCCAAAATTTTTGGTCAATTTAGTGTGTCCTAAATTGCTACATTAATTTTTCAATCTGGGATTCGTAAGCTGATGAAGTGTGGCGCACTATATGTGCAAGATAACCTATCTCTTACTTTTTGTCATTTTTGGTTTTTTTTTTTTTTTTTTTTTTTTATCTTGGTTGGTTTCCTAATGTGAGATGGAAATTCTAAAAGAAAAGTATGGTTATTATTGTTCAAGGCAATGATGTCCTTTATAATGATTTACCAAACTTCAAACTTCAAAAGGATTTTGAAACATACAATGACAAAATTAGTTCTTAAAAGGAAATGAAAATGTGCCACTATTCTAGTTAAACAAACAGTGAACTATTGATCATGAAAACCATTACCCTTGCTGCTGTCTAAACACAAAAGAAACTGTACTCAAAGAAAAGATTGCAAGTAAAGTAAAACTAAAAATCAAATTACATCAACTCATATTCTGACCCCTCACCATTAGTCTCGCTATGGCTTTCGGAGGTAATCATAAACAACTTGAGCAATCTGATATCTAATTTGCAGAAAAATAAACTAATATCAAATTACACACTCATACTTCAATCCCTCACCATTAGTCTCGCTATGGCTTTCGGAAGTAACTGAAAATGACATGAGCAATTTAATATCTATCTTGCAGAAAAGTAAACTAATATCAAACTATACACTCATACTTCAATCCCTCACCATTAGTCTCGCTATGGCTTTCGTAGGTAACTGAAAATGACATGAACAATTTAATATCTAACTTGCAGAAAAGTAAACTAATATCAAACTACACACTCATACTTCAATCCCTCACCATTAGTCTCGCTATGGCTTTCGGAGGTAACTGAAAATGACATGAGCAATTTAATATCTAATTTGCAGAAAAATAACTAATATCAAACTACACACTCATACTTCAATCCCTCACCATTAGTCTCGCTATGGCTTTCGGAGGTAACTGAAAATGACATGAGCAATTTAATATCTAATCTAACTACTAAAGAAAATGTGCAAGACTGAAATAAACAAAACAGTGCTGGAATTAAACAAAAACTAAGAAAAGTAAATTAGAAGAAGGACAATATTGATTCCATGTCATTAGTCATTATAAAAAGATGTGCAAATGCCCGGGCTGCCTATTGTAATCTGGAACAAAACACTGATCAGTTAACAACAACATAAAACATAAAAGATTATGGACTGAAGTAAAATGTAAAGCATGAAAGATTATGGACAAAGATGAAACGTAAATACCATGGAAGATATAATGTATATATACATGTGAGTGATTATGGCACAATGAACATAAGGGAAAAAAATGAAGCATGAAACTATACAGTAATACACAAAACCTCAGCGTGTGCAGGGGCCCTCTGCACAAACCTCGAGCAGCAACTTTCAAATACGAATTACGCTTATGAACAGAGTCTTCTCATATATTAAAATGCGGTCATAATAGAGAAATAATGTCACAGCACAATGGCGACACAATTACATTACAGAGCTAGCTATTATGCGTATGAGAACGCATTATTTATAACAGAGGGTGATATAACTAATTCCCTAAAGTCTGCGCTGATGGAAGACACGTGAACCACCACGTCCAGAGATCTATCATTATGGTCGCCGTGATGATTAAATCTATGGAGAGTGGCTGTTGGATTCGGCTTATGGAGTCGTTTACAGGTGTTGATGTGTCTCCCGTGATTTAGAAACGGCCACGCAAATCTCCACGTGATGAGGAACAGAGTTCTGTCACCGTGGGACTCTTCGGTTGACCACCACTTGGGCACCTTTGACCACAGCCTTCTTAGGTGAATTCAACTGAGCCAATAGGACACGATCCATGTCCATGTCATTTCTAACTTGCCCATGTGGCTCGATTTTCCTGAAGACACCTGCAATATAGACTTTAACAAAATGGCTGCGGAAAGTTGCAGCAGCTGCGGAAAGTGACAAGATTCCACAGCTAAATGAGCAAAAATCTAATTCAAACAGCAGATACAAAACATAGTTAAAAACCATTTTAGATGCTCTTTTACAATTAATATGCAATGATATTGATGACTTAGAAGGTCCAGGTGAATGAAAAAGGTCTAGAAAGGTGTATAAGAAAGATGCAGATTTGAGACTCAACAATATCTATTTTTAGACTGGCAATCTAAAAATAGATTCCGCCCAATATGTCAAAAAATAGAAGTCCATCTATTTTTCCAACTTGACCAACCATCCACAAATAGCATCCTGCAACTCATAGAATATGATCGACATGTCTAAAAATAGACATAGTCTAAAAATAGACTTTGCGCCAAAAATAGCCTGCGGGCCCACTTAGTGAAGGCGACTCTTTTCACTAAGCTCATCATCTTGTTGAATCTCAATAACACACCTATTGGATAACTATCATCGAATCTCCAAACACCATCAATTGTCGTTTTTTTTTTAATTTCCAGATCTAATCCCTGCCACAATTGTAAAAAATCGGCCTAGTTGTTAGTTAATTTTCCCAAACCCCGTGCATATTGAATATTTGTGTCTTCATCGGGGTGAAAAATAACTCCTCATTCTCTTTCCTCCTCAATAAGTTTCTTAAATTGTTATGTTGGCATGATCAAGTTAAAAAAAATTAGCTGTATGGTTTATCTTTTGTGTTATTTTTGCTCTAAAACTCAACTTTAAATTTGATTTCTATCTTTACCTTGACTTGAATTAATAAAAGTTATGGATTTTTGTGCACAAATAAAAATTTCAATAAGGATATGAGAGTTAGGTCTACATTCTAGCCCATGGTCGAGTCAAAAATAGTTAGTCGAGAAAAAATAAAATTATGTATATTCTATTAGTAAGTTGAGTTGGTCAACTTTTAGACCAACATTTGTCGACACCCAGTTGACATCACTTATAGGATCATGTAAGTTGATTCAGTCAAAGTTGAGTATACTTCATGTAATCAGAATTTTTTGTCTCCATTAACAAAATAAAAGAATCATAAATTCACATAACATACAAAAATTCCATCCATCAATGAGCAAAAATAGAGGATAAATTCCAAACACAAATTATCAAACAAAACAAATGAAATATTTGTTCACATGACATAGAAATTGAAGTAAAAATAGATTTTTGTAGCACTAGGAGATAGAATTGACAAAGCATCATAAAAAATTCAGAGCAACAAATGCTTGAAGACAATATTTGGAGCAGTTTCAATGGGTGATGAACATAGCATACATTCAAGAATATCAATTCATATAAGTAGAACACACATGATGATAAGAAACAAATAAAATTATGACAACGTGATGTGCATTGATTGAAGCCCCATGGTATGAAGTTGAAGAATAGTTATAGGGTTGTGAATAGTTGTAGAATAGTTCTTCGGTTGGGCAGTAGAATACAATTTTATGATTTGATAATTACTTCTTGATGATTTTCAAACATTTTTTCTCATTCCACTGATATAATTGAATAATTATATACCAAAAATATGAACAGTAAATGTAACATAAATAGTAAAGATAATAGAAAGACAACCATGCATAATAGACATAGTATTTTTACCTTGAGAGAAAACCGAACAATATTTTTTGAGATAAATTGTCTTTTCAGTAGGGTTTACAAATAAAAAAATTTCTATATATTTGTGCCAACATTATAAGTCAAATATTAGTCAAACTTGGTTATATTGATGCTTAGTCAACATTGTTAAAACTAGTTAAAAGTCAACTATGTGATTAAGCTTTGACCTAGTCAACTCTTCCCTACGGTTAATTTTCTATGGTCAACTTACACATGTATCCTTGTGGTCAAACCACACATGTGGCAAAATCTTTGGTCAAACATCATTGATCAACATTGGTCAAAACTTGGTTTTATGGATCAGTCAGCACTAGACAAACTCAAATGCCAAATTGTTGGTCAATAGTTAACCTCCTCACATGTGCAGCCTCCGTAAGAGAGATAGAAATGATGAAGAACGGATTTCTCCTTTAGCTAAAATTTCTCCTCCACTAGAAAAGATCAAATGAGCTTGTTATATTGATGATTTTTCTCCTCACATGCTAGTCTATTTATATAGAGCTCTAATGTTGAGTCGAGACCTATCAAGGGGCATCTCATCACAAGAAACCCATTCACTAATGGAGCCTACATCACAACTCAACATTATACTAGAATTGTTTGTTCCAATAAACAATAAAAACCCCATTAGATAAACAAATAAAACCTTATCTATAAAAAATAGGTCACTCCATCCCAGAGCAAGCAATGTGAGGATCGCGGCCCAATCTCCCCTATCCAAATTAGCATGGCCCCATGGGAGTAAGAATTTCCTTGGCCATTCACCCCTAGCCACATCAACTTGGATGCATGGGTGAATGTATCATTCTCCCCTAGTCAAATAAACATGACCTCGTGGGAAAATGTTTGCCCGATGCTGCAAAAACATCAACAGTGACAGTGGTAAAGATTAGGGGGGTTAACATTGTAGGCTTCACTAATTTTAGGTATGAATGAAGAAATCCTAGGAGTGACAGTCACGCATTGGATTCATTTGCAGAGAGGAAAGAGAGGCCCCCAAACTGGAGAGTAGCTTGCAACCAATACCATTTTGGAGTAGAAGTATGCATAATAGAGAGATCGTAGAGAATGTGAAGAGTTCATATCTACAACATTTGGTCACATGGTGAATGGAAGTCACAATAAACCACGAATATGTGAATATTCCTATCTAGTTGGCAGATGTTGCAGTTGAGTTACTTATGTAGACTAGTATGCATGGTTGATGTATAGGATACTTCAAGAGTAGAGTTCGAAGACATTGTTTCACCCTTGCTCAGGACGAGAAAGGAATTGAGGTGGGGGGGTTTTGTACGGGCATCTTAGGCCTATGTAAGTCATCATACTTATAGGAGTAAAGATATGTATTAAATGGTAAAAGGTAAGTGTATAGGTAAATATGAATGATTGGCTAAAGCCAGTACAACCACACCAACCACATTTACTATGTATAAATATGCATGAAATTGAAATAAGAAGTCAGTTGGAATTCCTTCCTGAAACTCTCTTCTTCTTTGTGTATGCACGTATGTTCTTGTTAAGTTATGATGCAGCCTACTCTTGATCATGTGTTGAACTTGAGCATTCAACATACACCTTATCCTATCCCCCTCATAGAAGAAAGTGTTTTCCCCATGGATAACATAGCTATGACCATGGACCTAATGTATAAGAACAAGTCAGGCAACACGGAAGATGATAGGCTTTATAAAATCTATCCAAAACAAATTATAATTTAAGCAAGGATGGAAAAAGGATTCCCACTCTTGGCTAAACTATTCGGGATTAAAGGAAGAGATCATTTTGAAAAATTAGGATAATACTAAAATTATTATCACAATAAAATTTGAGGAGAAAATGTGGTGCAAAATTTTTTGAGGGAAATGAAAATTGAGATATTTTAATGTTGTTGTGTGTACAAAAACCTCCCATTTGCTCGAAAATAAATGGGGACCCTATTTAAATTTTTTATTTTCACTTACTTATTGTCCTATTTATAGTATAAGAAGTTCAATTTCTTTTCATCTTTTCCTATTACCCATTTCTCTTTATATCTTACAAAGGTTGTAAAATTTCATGTTTAAGTTGAAGGTTGGTGTTGAAAAATATACCCCATGTGACATTTGTCGTGTTTATCCATGCAATGCTTCTTTACTTCCCCGGATGCCTAGATGGGCATATTTCCCTTGTTCTCATTTTTCACTGAATTTGGACTTGTTGTTGTATTTCACTCAATTTAAATATGTTTAGATTCCACCCCCGAATCCACCCATTCAGGTCAGTGACAAACATGAGTTGTTTTGGCTTGATTGTTTCTTGGAGGCCCAGATATTTGGACATCCACCTATCTTAGCCCGGATGATCGTAAACCTACTTCACCACCCCCGCACCATGGATGACTAGATGTCTTGTTTTAATCCTCTAACCAACCATTTTTTGTAACAAAATGTTGGGTGTGGAGGCTGATTATCTTCTTGATTTAGAGGTCTTTTTTCAACCATGTTTGAAACCCATTCCCTAACAAGGGATGTGCTGGAGCTTGTGTTAGGTCCCTATAATCTTAGTGTAGCCCTTTATTGTTATTGTTAGTGTACCCCCCTTATTGTTATTGTTGTTCCCATGTAGTCCCCATATTATTATTATTGTTCCCCATAGAAGTACACTATTATTATTGTGGTGCCCTTACATTATTATTGTTATGTAGGCTCTCATTATATTGTGACCCCTTAGACTCATATATATAGAAAGGAGGTTTTGTCATTTAAATCATCTAAGAGTTGTTCATTTATGTAATTCAAAGGAGGTTGTCCCCTCAAAGGGGCTAATTCTTTAAGTTGTTGATTTATTGTTTCTATTATTTTGTGAGCTCGTTGCATAACAGTTGGTATCATATCTTTGGATTCTAGGGTTTCACTTCTTCAAACAAATCATCTTGGAATTTTCACTATACTTTTTTTTCTAAAAATCTTCAGAAGCTAAAATTGCAACCACATGGATCAGAAATCTCGGTGAACCTCTTGTACGAATTTCAGATCTTGGTTTGCTATATTTTTTGACGCAACCAAAATCTGCCTTTTATCAAATTTTATGCATATAAAAATGCACATCTTATTATGCCTAGGAAATTCTATTTCCGAATTGATTATTTCCATCAATTACTTCAACAAAACATCTACTAGTACATAATACTTTGTTTAATTTACTATGCGCACTTTCACATTCATGGCATAAATGTTTATACCTTGGTTAAAAAACCCCAACCATCAACATTATACATATATGACTTATCCTTCCTTTTTATTCTTATATAATAGAAATCCTTCAAACGTTACAAACGATATAACCTTTGTTGACTTACCTTTCCGTTAATTTTATTTTCAAACGGAAGCCAAAGCTGACTCCGCACTTCCTTCTCTGTCGTTAATCTCTTCAAGCTTTCGATCTAACGGATATCAACCGAACCCTCAGCTACCATTTGTTTGGGTCCACAAAACATACCAATAGAGCCCCACACTTAACGTTCTTGAGATTCAATGCTCCTTTCTATCAATGAACATATGCGCTCCTCAAATTGACGGCAATCGCAAATCAAATAGCACGATAATTAAAGGTTTCAAACCTATGCAAAATAGGAAATTTCAGGGTGCCACACGTTGCTCCCGGAGACTTATCGCATGTCTTCAACAATTACCATTTATGGCGATAAAGCAGTGCGATTAAAACCACGGTTGTTTTGTAAAACCGTCTTTTCATTTCTCTGTGTCATCGTTTATGATGTCTATCTTTGAACAACTTTCTCCTTTTGGGTGATACGTGCTTCAATTCCAATCTTACTCTAGTAAATACTCTTCACAATTTTAGGATTAAGGTTTACTACAAAAACCTCATGTCCTCCATACACAGTTCTCCGCTCAACATTTTAGATCACTGGTCACTTTCACAGGATTTGAATTATGTTTTTTCAATTCATGGTTTCAACCGAACCATATTTTGTCCTGAATATGGAATTTACTCCAACTTTTCCAATTTCAAAGTATGCTTTTCTGTAACCAATGCTTCTAAATTTCCCAAAGAAATCACATTTTTTCTTATCAACGACTGTTAGCCTTTAAATAGAAAATTGCTATCTTTGCGTTTACTGTGAATGCATAATTTTTTAAAAGAAACCATATACACATAAATCAATTAACAAGAATTTGACCTGTATTTCATCACTTTCAAGATTTAACCATTTACGCATACATTACCCAGGTACAGAATATTTATTTCGAATAATTGTTATTCCCTTGATTCCATATGTATTTCAACATTTCTGATTTCTTCAACTCCAATGAACACACAGAGAATCAATTAACCCAAGCTCAACTGGATTCAATTTAAACTCAAATAGATTTCAAAAATGAACATCCAGCATTTGGAAATTATGCCTATATTTACACATAATTTCCTTCCAGGCCTAATTTTCTAATCTGTGGCCTCTTTCTTCCTACTGTCGTAGGATGTAATCCAAATTCTACCTCTCTATATCCTATTTCTCTCCCCCTAATTTCTTGAGGCTTTACACAATCTATAAAAATGTTTCTGAAACCAATTCTGGTTTCAGATCCTCTATTTCTTCAACAAATTCCTAAGAATCCTCTTTAATCCTAAAATCTCTACTTAATCCCTAAGGACTCTCATAAATTCCCAGATTCATGAAACTAATTCTAATTTAGAAAATACAATTAATTCTCAAATCTCCCATATTCTCTTTCGAGAACATTTACAAAAATCCTCTCAATATTTAATTAATCCTATTTTAAAATATTAAAATCACTCAACTCCAAATAAATCAGTTACATGAGAATCCTCTTTTCTAGAAAATACAAGACCCCTGTGTCTACTAATTTACAATAAAGTTGTTGAGCTAGATGCTCTTGCATCAGACTCCCAAAGTAGAAATTAATCATGATCTCCTAATCATGTGCTTCCAACCTTTTGCCTCCTGGATCCCATACTCTATTTTGTTGTTGTCCATAAGTTGCATTATTCTTCAGTTGCACTTTTCCAGGCTTCCATATTTTATTCTGCATCTTCCCGCTATATATGCTTTCACAGTCTGTTCTGTTCTTTTCCTTGATGTTGTTTCTTTGCTTTCTTGCTGATGTCTTCTTATGAGACACCTTCGTCATCAACCTTTTCATACTTTCAATCTCTATGTTCAGTTTATCTTCTGTCTGAAAGTCACTCTGCCTTTTGTTGCTGCTTCCAATTTCTGCAGCAAATATTATTGTAGATATTGCTCCAAATAATGTTGCCTTGGACATTGTTGTAGATGTTGCTACCTCCCAGACTTCCTAGATATCTTTTAAGATATCTCCCTCTGCAACATCCTTCTTCTGCTTACTACTTGCAAATTTATTTTTAAAAAATAAATTACCTTCTGATTCTTTAACCACAACAACATAATCATTCACTGTTCTTTGTATACTAGCAAGCATAATCAATTTGGGAAATCTAGTATTTTCTCCTGCCTCTTCCATAACTTCAGACATTTTTACTTCAGTGTCTACAATTCCTTTCTTCGGCACAATTGTTCCCAGCAAGCATTTCAGCCATTCCTTTTGTACTTGTTTCATCTCAAACATATCATCAATATGTTGCAATTTAGTTTTAGCATATCCTTCTTCTTCTTCCTTGACAATCTCTAATAATTATCCTTCACCTCCTTGATTGATTTTTTCAATCAATTCAAACTCCTCAAACACTATATTTTCATCCTTTATCATAATAGAATTCTGATTCTTCACCACTATGGCAGTTCTAAAAGTCTATCCTACAGTCTTCTCTTGGCCAATCAGACAAGCCAATTCCTCCTTGTCATTAACAATAACAAGTTCCTTCATATGAGACATGACTATCTCACCTTCCTTGGAATCTATGAGTTCCTTTTTCTACAACAATTCATCTTCATTCAAGACAACTCCAAAAGATGGATTGCCTTCTGCAACACCTGTAAACATAGTCAAATTATCAATTTCAAAATCACAACATCCAATGGTCTCATTTGATGATCCAGTCACCAAATCTTCTTCTTGCAGTTCTAAGTCTCTTTCAGGACTCAGAAAATATCCATTGTCTTTCTTCCTAGCTTCCAAATTTATCTTCATTCTGCCAATCACCATGATAGAATGATGATCCTTTACTATGTTTTCAGCTGACATACTTTCCTTTTCATTAGATTCTCTAACATTTTCCATTTGCTATCCTCTTTTACCTGCATAATTAACACATGAATTATCAGTATTAAAAATACAAGACTTCAATGCCTCTTCATTCTCTGCCAACATCTCAGTATGTTGCTTTGAGTTTTCATTTAGCTCCGTTGTCAGCACATCAGTATGCTGATTTAAATTCTCCATGAGGCTGTCAGCTAGCCTCTCCTTCATATTATCTGTTTCAATAATGTCTTCCTGCTCTCGTTCACTATAATGAACTCCTTTACTTTGCTGAATCATTCCTACATCCTTATCCTATGTTTCCTGACTGTCATTCAGGACAATTTATTTGTCTTTCTCTTTCATCAATTCACCCTGAATATAGATCCTCTGCTTTTCCAACTCTCTTCTTTGAAGATCTAACTTTCTATATAACTCAAAAATTTTAATTGGGGTAGAATTTGGAAACTTTACACAGTTTTTTACACCTTCACTTGTTGTTGACCAATCATTAGATGGCCCTTCTTCCTCTGTTTCAATATTCTGCTGATTATTTCCATGAGACCCCTCTGTCTTCTTTTCTTTCTGAGATCTTGCTATCTCAGCATTAATATGAACAGATTTCAGATTCAGTTTCTTCTCCTTAACAAACTTCAATTTTTTTTCATCATCCTGTGATGTACCTGCAATCATACACAAATCATTAGTTTTAAAACCACAAGACTTTTCAGTCTCATTTGCTTCTTCAAGCACTCATCTTTTGCAATGTACTTTCTGGTTTCCAGCAGATCCTATTTGTTGTGACTCCATTCCCTTGAGTCTTTCCTTTTCCAACAAAGAAATATGTATCTGTTCAAGTTTTATGAACTCATTCACCATCTTATCATTCCATTTCTTTTGCAATAGGTTCCATCTAACCCATTTCCTCATTTTCCATCCATGTCTTCGGCATTCATTCCCCGTCTCTTGTAGCCATCCTTGTAGTACCTCCAGTTGTACTTTCATCACTGCAATATCCCTTTCTCTTTCCTCATCACTTATCTTATCTCTGTGGAATTCTTTAGAACCTCTTCTCTGATCCTCCATGACCATATTTCTCATGAGCTCATCAATGCTCAATTGGCGATCTGCAACATAACCTTCTCTTGTAGCAATCTCTTTTTGCTACTCAATACCCTATCAAGCTTCCTTTCTGAGCTTGACTTCTTCCTGGTATTCTTTTGGTTCACTCTCTTGAACCTGCTATTCCTTTAGCTGTTGCACTCAGTCACCTTCCTTCTTTCTTCCAATTTCTAATTGGATAGGTTCATTGCCATCATCATTAAAACTTTTGTCGTCGTATTGTTTGCAACCATAATTATGCAATCACAATCTTCAAAACCAGATTAAAATTATCTCACCTTGCATGACCTTGTTCTTCCACTGCTAGTACTTTGTACCGTTCTCATGTATTTCTGCAAATACCTATTACACATCAAATCTGTATATCTGATGCTTATCAGATTTAGAACATGAACTTCTCTTATTTTTCCCATCACACATGCATTTTTTTAAAAATATTTAATCTTCAAAAGAGATTTTTCCAGCTCTGATACCACTTCACGCAGCCAAAAGTTGCCTTTTATCAAATTTTATGCATATAAAAATGCACATCTTTTTATGCCCATGGAAATTATATTTCCGAATTGATTCTTTCCATCAATTACTTCAACAAAACATCTACTAGTATATAATATCACATTCATGGCATAAATGTTTAGACCTTGGTTAAAAAACCCCAACCATCAACATTATACATATATGACTTATCCTTCCTTTTTATTTCTATTATATAATTCTTATATAATATAAATCCTTCAAACGTTACAAATGATATAACCTTTCTTGACTTACCTTTCCGTCAATTTTATTTTCAAACAGAAGTCAAAGCTGAATCCGCACTTCCTTCTCTACCATCAATCTCTTCAAGCTTTCGATCTGACGGATATCAACTAAACCCTCAGCTACCATTTGCTTGGGTCCACAAAACATACCAATAGAGCCCCACACTTAACATTCTTGACGTTCAATGCTCCTTTCTATCAACGAACATATGCACTCCTCAAATCGACGGTAATGGCAAATCAAATAGCACGATAGTTAAAGGTTTCAAACCTATGCGAAATAGGAAGTTTCATGGTGCCACACGTCACTCCTGGAGACTTATTACATGTCTTCAACAATTACCATTTATGGCGATAAAGCAGTGTGATTAAAACCACATTTTTTTTGTAAAACCATCTTTTCATTTCTCTGCGTCATCGTTTACGATGTCTATCTTCGAACAACTTTCTCCTTTTGAGTGATACGTGCTTCAATTCAAATCTTACTCCAGTAAATACTCTTCGCAATTTTAGGATTAAGGTTTACTACAAAAACCTCATGTCCGCCATACACAGTTCTCCACTCAACATTTTAGATCACTGGTCACTTTCACAAGATTTGAATTATGTTTTTTCAATTCTTGGTTTCAACCGAACCAAATTCTGTCTTGAATATGGAATTTACTCCAATTTTTCCAATTTCAAAGTACAATTTTCTATAACCAATGCTTCTAAATTTCTCAAATAAATCACATTTTTTCTTATCAACGATTGTTAGCCTTTAAATAAAAAATTGTTATCTTTGATTTTACTGTGAATGTGTATTTTTTAAAAAGAAACCATATACATAGAAATCAATTAACAAGAATTCGACCTGGATTTCATCACTTTCAAGATTTAACCATTTACGCATACATTACTCAGGTACAAAGGATTTATTTCAAATAATTTTTATTCCCTTGATTCCATATGTATTTCAAAATTTCCGATTTCTTCAACTCCAATGAACGCATAGAGAATCAATTAACCCAAGCTCAACTGGATTCAATTTAAACTCAAATAGATTTCAAAAATGAACATCCAACATTTGGAAATTATGCCTATATTTACACATAATCTCCTTCCAGGCCTAATTTTATAATATGTGGCCTCTTTCTTCCTACTTTCGTAGGCTACAATCCAAATTCTACCTCTCTATATCCTATTTCTCTCCCCCTAATGCCTTGAGGCTTTACACAATTTATACAAATGTTTCTGAAACCAATTCTGGTTTCAGATCCTCTATTTCTTCAACAAATTCCTAAGAATCCTCTTTAATCTTAAAATCTCTACTTAATCCCTAAGGACTCTCATAAATCCCCAGATTCATGAAACTAATTCTAATTTAGAAAATACAATTAATTCTCAAATCTCTCATATTCTCTTTCGAGAACATTTACAAAAATCCTCTCAATATTTAATTAATCCTATTTTAAAATATTAAAATCACTCAACTCCAAATAAATCATTTACATGAGAATCCTCTTTTCTAGAAAATACAAGACCCCTATGTCTACTAATTTACAATAAAGTTGTTGAGCCGGATGCTCCTGCATCATTTTCAGAGATATGATCCAAGGAAGTTAGGGTTTTTGCAAGCTCCAGAATTTCATCTCCAACAAATGATCCAGGGAAAATCGTCATAAATTTTGTTTGAGGCATCATATTTGAATTTTGTAAAAAGTGATCAAAAGTGCACATACTATAGTTTTTCCTTTATCAATTTCAAGGCAGAATATTGAAACAGTGACACATGGCGACCCGTACAATGTCGCTCTACTGAACCAGTCAATAATCAGGAGATCGTGGGAGATTTGGCATAACTCTATATTGAAGAATCTAATATTGGTATGACTTGTGGCATTGGAAAGAAGATTCAGAGGGATAAAACAAGACTAAAATTCAGACCTTAGATATCCAAAATTACAGAGTTATAACCGTTGCAAGATCAAGGTCCTAAAAGAAAGAAGAAGGTGTGTAGTTTAAAAAAAATGCATAACTTTTGTTTGAAAAATCGGTTTGAAGTGATTCCAAGGGCATATTGAAGCATAGATATCAGTATCGGGTTCTTAAATTCCTCCCAAAAAAAATAATTCCACACCCATTGAGCCCTCATAAATCTCTACTATGACGCATGAAGAGGAAGAATTGCAACAAGATATATCAAAATTACTAGACCAAGTGCAACAAATTCCGCTCTCACAAAAAACAACCAAATATGAACTAAAAGGGAACATGGATGGTTTAAAATGCAACATACAACCTATGGAGCTTTATAACACAACACGTTGCAGTATTTACAATGACACCAATATATACAACCATACTGTCTATGGAGATTTATAAATCCATCTTGATATAATATTTACAATAATATACACATATGCACAATTTCTCTACAAAAAAATAAAAGGATACGATACCTTTATCCACAACAAGGAAATCCAAAGGCTCACACCTCCACCCTCAAAATAATACTAGGATTCACCTCCTTCCCAAGAAGTCCATAATCCACTAGCAAAGTCAAAGTTGAAGCCAATGTCCAACACTACAATCCTGCGCCACTTTTCCTCTCAGTGAATAGTACTGGCTCATTGTTCCATGGCACATTCCCAACGTGCATTTGATTCCATCTAGTAATTCTAATGACCAAAACGAGTCCATTGGCCTTCCCTTCTATACTACACAGTCCCTTGGGAAATCCAGTAGTCCCCTTCTGTGCAGTCACTCACCTTCCAAGTTCTCCGACATCCCCTACCATGGGAGATCCATTCGTTGGCAAGCCTTCCTCGCATCAGAAGTTAAAACAACCAAGGCATATGCATGCCTAAAAACCATCATACTGGTCATAACATGTTCATGGAAATCAATGGACACTATTGGGTACCAGTGTCCCATAATGGCCCTGCTCCTGAAGTGCTTTACCAACATAATAATGTCTGTTTCAATTCCTTTTGTTGTTGCTACTAATGCTTGCAATTAGTTTCAACCACCCAACCGGGAATTTCCGTGCTTCCTGTACCAAGCACATAACTGCCATTAGATTCAAAATAAATTGAATCAAATTCACTTCATACCTCATTGGTAGCTCGTCAATAAGGTACACTTGCAATTTCGTTCACTTCCTGTTACGACAAGTCAAACTAGTTGTTTGATCAAATCATTATGTATAAACATATCACATCTCGTTAGCTCAAAACACAACCATCATAAATTAAAATCATGAATCACATGAAATCACCATAAACCATAATCATAAATCACATGTAACCATCATAAGTCAGAATCACAGATCACATGCATAACAAGACTGAAATAAAATACCGATACTTATCCTTCATTGGTCCTTACTTTTTCCTTTATTCTTTTGTACACACACTAGATCGGTTGCCATACCCATCAAGCACCCAGTTCCTTTTCTACTCTTCAACCACGTACACATAGACACAGTGTACATCTCATGCATACAACCACACACGACGTACAACACCACACAATACATACACCTACACCTGATATACATCAGGACACATATAAGTACACCCGTTTTACAACACAACACAATACATATACATACATCCAGTGTAAAAAAAACACATACACATATACTTAGTGTACAACAAAACACAATACATACACATATATCTGGTGTACAACACAACACATACACCTACACCTGGTGTACAACATAACACAATACATACACACACATCTGATGTACAACACAACACATGCACCAACACCTGGTGTACAACACAACACAATACATACACATGCATCCGGTGTAAACACAACACATACACCTACACCTAGTGTACAACACAACACAATGCATATGTCATGATGCCACGACTGCACAATACATATACATAGTACCACATGCTCACAACACAACATGTATGAAATGCACACAATACCACATGTACACTAGTACCATATGTACGACATGTACACAGTACCACCTGTACATAGCACCACCTACACAATTTGTGCACAACATCACATGTACATGACACCACATGCACAATGTTTGCACAACGCCACATGTACACCGAACCACCTGTACAATGTGTACACAACACAACATGTACATAACACCACATGCACGACATGTACACGACACTACATGTTTACAACATCACATGCAAGACATGTACACAACACCACCTACACACAATACCACATGTACAACATGTGAAAAACACCACATGTACAATCATGCACACAACACCATATGTACATAGCACCACATGTACAACATGCACACAACAACATATGTACAACATGTACATAGCACTATATTTACACAATACCACATATCCAACATGTACATAGCACCATCTATACCTGGCGATGTATATGCAATATACACACAATAACATATATACACAACACCGTATGCCCATAACATCACAGGTGCAACATGTACACCATATATACAACAATAATACCACACATTTAGAGACCACACTGTCTCTATCAGGAAACCTTGCTTCTATGGTCCTTTCATTATTTATGCATGTTCCAACATGCCACCGATCACACTGCTTCCATTTTGCTGATGCATCCCTCAACATTACCTATCCATAACATAAACATAGGCATAGTACCAACATATAATATCAATTCATATCCATGTGATATTGACCTTGTAGATCTGTTAAGGCTAATCTTCCCAGTCTATTCCTCATAAACTTGGAACCTCTTCATACCATTCACCTGCATAAGCAATCATTCCTCCACGAGAATGATTCCTGATGACCCTGTCAGACAACGAATTATGTATATACATATAAACATTGGCATGAAACAATCATAATCCCTGACCACCCAGTCAGAAAATTTCATACACACATGCACACACACATATATATACATGTGAACACTAGCACAAAACAATCCTAACAACCTTGTCAGTCAACCACATACATACATACATACATACATACATACATATATGCATATATAAACATCAACAAAAATAAATCATGATACTGTCAAAAAATGACATACATACATGCATATATACATATATAGAAATGATCATAATCATGATTGCAACGTAATTACCAGATATCATAAGGTCAAGGTTAAGATAACTCCCTTTATTCATGCACAACACGCACAACATGCACAACATTGAGAAAAATAGTTCCCAACATAGTCAAGGCATATGACGCCACATGTTTATTCACTTTACCTTACTTTATTACCTTTCTTATGACAACTCTGCCATCATCCATTTGTCCCAATGAACCCAACCAATCCAATTCACTATCATACTCTTGCCTTCAACTATCCTTACTCATGCACTGAGCTTCGTCTAAGTCTTACATCACATGTTGGGTACCACACAACTCTTCCCGAACTCCATTAAATTTCCTCTTTCCCAAACCAATTCCCAATAATCTCAATACATAAAAGGCGCACACAAGAAACAAAAGAAGAAAACCATGGAAAACCAATATCTATAAAACACCACAAAAAACTGGCATGATCATACCAAACATAAACAAAACTGCAAATCAAGCGCAAACAAATCACAAAGACTGAAAGCATAAAACTAGCAACAAACACCATGACTCAATCCCCATGGGTTCCCAATGCTTCGAAGCGAAATATCAATCTGAGCCTTCTTCCAGATTTCATGGCAGTCACTTTTTCCATGAAATCCCATGCATCATACCACCATAAACACATAATTGTCAGTGTATAATATAAACATACAATATACCAGCTACCTTACCTTGTTATGTCAGGCACACTGCCTTGTATCTGAACACATACATATATCATCTCTCAAGGGACTCCAATCCCTTGAAGAATCCAACCATAACTAGAAACCAACTGTTATACCTGTCAAATACATGTTCATAAATATAACACATGTCTACGTAATTCCATACAAGATTAGGGTTGATAAGACTTCTTGTTTCCATGCAAAGCACTTATTCATTTGGCATTGCAGTTCCCAAACAATTCCAAAGGAATTATTACCGTATTACTTTATTTTGTCTTGTTGCAATCGAGCCCTACTATGTACGGTCACATTACCCATCTGTTAGTTATATAAACACATAAGCTATTACCTTGTCATTCTAATACCAAGCATGTTTCCCAGCAATTGTTCACACATGTCAATCACGTGTTCCAAATATAAAGACATCATATATATTGACTAAAATCAACCTTTACCAATACTAACAACCATGTCATAACAATATAATAGTCAAAATCATAATACTGCAACTATCACCTACTTATACTCAAGTACACATCAACTATCTCAACACATAGTGTGTAAGTACAACCATCTTAAAACAAAATCATTACTTCATGGAATCCTATAGACACATGCTCATATCACGCAATTAATCAACATTCAAACGATAGATAGACGACATAATAGACACCAAACACTCAAACACAAAATAGACGACATAATCAAACATTCAAACACCAAATAAACGACATAAGCAAACTCATACCTTAATGTATCTTAGGGGACGCTAGCTTGTCTTCACAATCAATCTAATTAGTACGATATAACTTCACAACATATCAACTCAATCATAAATAATGTCAATATATCCATAACAATAACTATATAACATGTTCACCTCATAAGTTCATAAACAATTGTCATTCATTCATAAAAATTACATCTACACAGTCAATCTAGATTAGTACACCACATTATCATAATTAGGTCGACTCATACCTGAATGTCATAACCCTAACCAAATGCATAGGCCAATCTAAATTAGCATGATACATATAACATCAAGATATTAATGCAATAAACCTAATCATCAAGTTAACTAACTTATAACAACCACAAGTTAACATATAACATACTCATCAACAACATATAACATAATCATCAAGTTAACTAACGTGAAGCAACAAAAACAATGCATATAACAACACATTACTATCATTGATGACTATTTGACCCACATGCATATGACCACACTAATTCACTAACATCTACCATGCATGTAACCACAACAACAATAAAATGACAAACATGAATATAACAATCCATTAACTAACATACCTGCATGCCAAACATACAATACATGTATGACAATCTGCTCTTACCCAAAAGTCTAGTGTTGCAATTTCACTTTGATGATCTGCATCTCCTTCTCTATCTCAACCAACACATCAACATCATAACATATCAACAATACCCTAATTACCTAAAATTCCTACAATGATCTCATGGACAACAACTATCACCATGAAAATGCATGCATAACAACACAGAGACACTAAAATGCATATTAAATGCATAACCGACATGCACTCATGACGATCACATCCAACAACAACACCATCAACTTCCACACGACGACACAACTTCAACAATGACCACCACCATGTATACACAACAAGCATATACAAAACACATATAAAAATGACATGTATGCATGACAAACAAATTTCTTCCATCCAGTCCGAGGGGTGAACCATGCTTTGATACCACTCTGTGATATCAAATATCAACCAAAGAGAATGAGAAATAGACATCACCTAAAGAGAACAGAAATTAGACACTGCCCAAGGAGTTCGAAACCATGATCTGATGCCACTTTGTGGCATCATATATGACCCAAAGAGAGCGCAACCTGCTCTGATACCACTCTATGATGCTCTCCTCCCACATCTACCCATGTAACCAACCAACTAGGGTATACATGCAACGAGAAGCTACTATGATCTAATTCAACCTCTTATGTGACCTTAAGGAAGGAGAATTGATAGAAACACATCACACAGACCTTTCACATCAACAAAAAACTCCCATGAGTCATCCCAACCACTCAAGTAGCTAGCCCCTAAGTCCCAATTATTTTTTGGGCCATTAATTACCTGGAAGCTCCCTTGATATGGGCAAGGGTGCATCTAGGAGGCTCTGAACACTCCCACAGCATGGGCATGCATGCTTCCAGGGATTTTTTTCCTCAAACATGTGCCAACATCCCTAGTATTTGAGCCACTTTTTCAGGCCTAAAGCCCAATTCATTTCCCATAACTCAATGACAGGTACATAAATGAATTATAACAATGGAACAATGATACATTTTCAAAAACATTGACAAGTTCTAGACTTGACCCCTATTAGCCATGAAAATCATTTCATCAAACATGTCACAAATATGTAATCTATAGGTTTAAACAACAGATCTATGTATAGGGGTCTCATAATTATGTAAGAATCGCTAAGAAACATTATTCCCTTATATCATTAGCTGCATTATCATCTATTAGGTCATAGATACATTGTTCATTCATTTACAAATCAAAACATGAGGAGAGCCATACATCATCACTATCGTAATACATGCTTATAACCAACATAATAAAAACATAAATATCAAGGATAAATCAACCATATAATCCACATATAAACTAGTACCTTTACACATAAGATGTCAAGGAGAGAACCTCTTATTAATGAATGCAAAAGACAACCCGGGATGGGACTACCACATTCCACCCGACCATAGATTGGCTGAGAGAAATCTCTCTTTAGCGAATCACCCCCATGCCATATTCCAAGCATGAATTTGGGACTCAAACCAAAAGAACCAACCAGGGCATCCCAAGGATAACCACCTCACCCTCATCAATAGAAACCGAGCTTTACCGCAATCCATCCTGGATCACTAGGCTATAAAACAAGCATGAATGGCACCGGATTTCTGCATGTACACTAAGAGGATTTTTCCTATCTCCTAGTATCTCAAGATTTATCTCAATCCACATCGGATCACTAAGACCTAAACTGAGACTCCACCCTCTAGGATTTACCGTATATATCTCCATTCACTAACAAGGATTCCTAGGCCTAATCAAGGGAAACCACCTCTAGGCTTTACCATATATCCCGCCATTAAGTAGTCGATGATTCCTAGGCCCACCGAGGCACACAATAACTGGATTTACCACAACCCATATTCTGGTTCAAGGGTTACTAGGTCATGTGTTCTATCATTCAGAGATCCACCTCACTTAGCTTCGAATCCATTCGGCAATCCAAATCAACCGAAACATGAGAACCCCATCACACCATGGCTATCCGAAAATGGCAAGGCTAGGCTGAAAACATGGTCACACCTGGAAAAACCCATGCCATGACAGTAAGGAACCACATGCAATACCATGCATGCCAAATATAGCAAGGAAATCGTACATGAAAATAGATACCTGCAAATAATTATGTTGTAGCTGCTTGATCCTACTCTTCCTTGTTTTCTCCTTCCTTCCTGTTGCCTTCTTTGCCTTTCTTGATCCAATGCCAAAGTGCTCCAAGAAAAATCTTAGTTTCCAAGAGTGAGAGAGAGAGAGCTCCAAAAAGGTTCACTGACAAAAAAGGTTCATTGACTAAAACTTTCCAACTGATCCTCATAAGCCTTTTTATCAACGAGGCCTCTATTTTCTTCATTTCCCACTAATTTCCTTTAATTTCCTCCTCACATGCAACCTGTGACCTTTCACCTTCATTTTCTCCTATTTTCCATTATTTTCATAAATAAATGTCAAATAATGCCTCTTGCCTTTCCAAATCCTTTGTCATTGCCTTTGTCAATTTCCTTTAGCCATAATTATCAAAAGGAACACCCAATAGGATGTTTTTCCCACCATTGAACTTGGAATAAGTGTCCCATCAACCGTGGTTATTATTTTTCCTTTATTAACTTTTATTACATGGAATTTTCACCAGGGTTGTGTTGTATTATACAACAACCCTCCCTTTTTCTTAAATTTTAGAAATCAAATTCATTTAGAAATAGGGTCCCTTTTTCTTTTTATAGAAATAAAAAAAAATTAGAAATAAAGATTCATTGTTTTGAAAAGGCTCATCTTCGTTTATATACAAACCAAATACAACATTCAAAACTTCCGATCCGATCAAATATAGAAGACCTTATCATAAAAAACAAGTCAAGTATAAAAGTCCAATGAATAACAATCGCAATCGGAGATCGGAGAAAACCCTTAGAAGAAATTTGACATAGAAACCCAAATCCTCCGATGCGATTAGTTCGATCGCAAAACTTCAAATCGCAAAGAGTTTAAGTTATCCATTCACATACTTCCGATGCGATGCGACCAGTCGCAATCGCATGATCGGGATACTCTTTAATAAGCTCTTTGCGGTCAATTTCAAATTCTTCGATGCGACGCGCGTTATTATAATAAACACTTTTCAAAAGAAAACAAACATTTGTTCTTTT
Source organism: Pinus albicaulis (assembly GCA_034641835.2). Lineage (NCBI taxonomy): Eukaryota > Viridiplantae > Streptophyta > Pinopsida > Pinales > Pinaceae > Pinus > Pinus albicaulis. The sequence goes on from CM076573.1 coordinate 486,422,771, forward strand.
AAATGACAAAAACTTTTATATGGTGGACCCACCATCAGAAATCGGAGAAAGCTATTAATAATCCTTTTTGATTGAAACTTCCCGATCGCAATCTATAACCATCGAATCGGAAATCGGCAAAAGTTTACAATCACAATCGGCAAATCGAGAAATTTGTATTGTGATATTTATGTTCCATTTGAAAACTTTCGATGCGATTGATAAATGACATTTATTACATTCGAAAAGTTCAGGATAGGTGAATATTATAATATTTCACAAGCGCCAAATCTCCATTTGTACGTGGGTATTCAATAGCAAATCGAATGAATATTGGTTGATGATTTCGTTTTTAATACGTGAGTATGACCCAAAAAGAACATTTACGCACTATACGAAACCAATAAATAACGAATCATGAGTTCATAATCGTTCCATTCAAGTTGCTTGTTTGTCGCGACTGAAAGTTTATTGTTTTGCAGAGCCAAGGAACACTGAACCCTTTCGTTCACAGACAAAGGGAAATAGTATCAAACACAGAAATGTCGAAGAGAGCGAGGAGAGCCAAGACTGTTGTTCCTGTTAAGTTTGTTGAGACTCCTACAATCTCAAAAGAGAAGCCAACAAAACTGAGATTAGTTACAGATACATCATGCCAAGGGCTCGGAAGAATGACGTGGGAAGGAGTTTACAATCTATTGGAGAAAGAAAACCCCAAAGTCACAGTGGAAAAGGCATCAGTTCCAGATGAAGATAGCTTAGATTCCGACTCTGAGATTACTGAAAAATCACTTGCAAATTCATTTCTACATCGAATTGCAGCCAGAGCAAGCATCATGCCTTATTATGATGTAATTCGATGGGTCATCGATAGTGTGAAAATAAAGGACAGAATGTTTGTTTCAGCTTCTGGAGTGTCTTTTGGGTCGTTTAAAGCAGAAGACATTAAGGCAATGTATCATCTTCCTGATCCGCAGAAGGTGTATAACAAAGAATTTATCAAAGAGTTTGCTGATAATAATAAAGTTCAATCCGATCCTATCAAATATTGGAGGAAAAATCCTGAGAAGCACAGAAATGAAGCATCCGGTATGTATTCTGTAGATTCCCTCTTACCTCCGTATTGCTATGTCGCTGCCATGATGTGTAGATTATTTGGTAATGATAATTCCGCTAGGTTTTCTATACAAATGGTCCCATTAATCTTAGCTGATGTCAATTCCGACATTATGGACTGGGCTGTTATTCGCTCTGATAGAATGGCTAATAGAATACTCGAGTACAGACAAGATAAAACCGCTGGAAATTCCACTCCTTTTTTCTTTTGTGCCTATATTCTAGATGCTCTTTGTTTTAATTCCGAGTTTCCCTTGTTAGGATGGAGATGGACTCCCAAAGACCCTACCCCAATTCATATATATCATAAACTTATTTGGAAAGTTCATTTCCAAGATAATGTGTATAATAATATGCCTTGGTTTCCTTATCCCTGTCTTTCAAACCATTTTCAATCGCTTCCCTCCTAGATTCTCTGATAAAGCTAAAGCCAACTTATCCTCAATAGGAGATTGGTTTGGAGAGAAGAAATTTACATACATCAGGATTTTTGGGAGTATTGTGGAACCCCATGTTCTTCCTCTTATTGTTCCAGACAAACTTCTCGCCCAGGAAACGTCCTATCAATTAACAGTTGAAGGAATATCCAGAGCTTTAAACAATAGTAAGAAGAGAATGTGGCCTCCATTCCCATTCAATTGTGGTCAGTTTACTTTAAATGACTTCAAACATGTAGAAAAGGAAGTCGCCAAAATAAAGGGTTGTAAATTTGCAACCATTCCAGGGAGACAGTATGATCTGCGACAGATAGCCTTTAATGTTACTGCTTCAGTTTCAATTGCTCGATTTGAGCATGAACCAGATGAGTTTGATGATTTGTTTGTTTCATTGAATGATTTTCCTCAAATTTATGATTTAGCCAAGTCTAAATTCCAGAAGGAAGAAATGAATAAATTTTTGTTATTCAAAAGTCAAAGATTGTTGAGAGTTCCTCTAGACCAACTGAGAATTCCAATACAAGGGTCAGAGACAGAGGGTACATCTGGAAAAACACCAGGAGAAACATCTGCCGGTAAAATCATTACACAATCGGCTATTAACCAGCCAACTGTACATACTGAAAAGGTGAGCACTGATGGCAAACCTGATGCTCAGAAAGGGAATACTAATGGTAAATCCGATCGAAATACTGATCAGCAGTCCACTGCTTAAACAATAGAAAAATGCACAAGTACTGATACTAATGTGCATAATAAAAAAGGAGGATCGGATAGAAAAACCATTGAGCAAGGAGAAAATACAGAGAAAGCAGAGACGCAATCGGGAGGAAAAGAAACTACTGAGAAAATTATAGACTTTGCTGATCTTAATGTTTCCTCTCAATTATTGAAACAATATGATCAATTCGCTCAGCAATTGGGATTGCATGATAAAGATAAAGAACAAGAGGATCAGGACGTTGAAATCATTCCTGAACATCCGACAGGGCAGATTGTATTGAAGATTGAGGAGATCCCTCCTTTAGATGTATTTTACAGCCCTAAACATAAGGCTGTTGTTAAAAGACAGAGAAAAAGAAGGAAGATGGATCAGGACATGTTTTCTACTCCACAGGAAGAATTTATGAATATTGTTTACAAGAATACTGAAGTGAATCCATCTGAGGATCTCACTAAATTGTCCCAATATGTAGGAGCATATAGTGCTGCAACAGTAGATAAAGCTGTAGAAGTTTCTCAGATGATGACTCAGAAAGATCTCCATATAGCTTTACTTGAAGAGCAAGCTAAGGAAAGTCAGCAAAAAATTACTCAATTGCAACAACAACTACAAGATCAAGAACTCAGGGCTAAAGAGTTAGAAGAACAACTTACTACAGAAAAGAAGAAAGTTAATGAGCAGGTCTTAGGAAAACAACAACAATTGAATGAATAAATTTCCAAGTTACAAGGTTTGTTACAAAATGAGAAGAATGTGAAGATTGTACAAGAAAAGGAATTTCAAGCAGCTTTAGATAGGTTCAAAGATTTCCCTAAATTAAGTGAATTCAAATCAGAAGCTCTTGAAGTTAATAAACTGCTGTCTCAGTAATTGAATGAATTTTGTGCAAAATTATCACAGGCAGAACCATTTTGTGATATTACCTCATCCTTGATCCAGAACATTATTACTCTCAGGCAAGAAATTGATGATGCTGATGAAAAAATTTCTGAATTTCTTACTTGGCAAGATACAGAAAAAGGAAGAGAAGCTAATCTTCCTAGGATAGAAGAAAGACATAAGGAAATCTTTTTTACAGAATGGGAACATCAGATAATGAAAGCCGAGAGAGCAATATCAAGAGCTAGGAGCATGATGAGTAATATCACGCAATTTATAAATGACAACTTGTATTCAATCAATCTCATTTCAGACTATATTCCTGGCAGTTTGCCTAAATTGAAAGAAATTGAAAACAGATGGAAAGAAGAAATGATAAATAAAAGTCAACAAATCAACAAACTTCAAGCAATATCTTGGGAAAATATGTGGACTTATTTAATTAAGCCAAACAATCAACAAATGGCTATTAAATTCCTTTCAAATGCTGTCGATTGTTTAATTCCAGAATTTTCCGATGCCACCTACGCTGGACAGCTGCATTTCGAGATGAGTCATCCACCAAGGCTCCAAGATATGCTGAAAATTTGCAACTTGGCTACATCAAGCGAGAAAGAAAAGCAATGAATCAGTTTCATTTAAGATAGCATTTCTGTTTTTAATTTGATAGATTGTAGCAGTAGTAGTAGGATTCTGTTTATGTAATTTCTTATTTAAATCCCTCTCATGCATTTAGAGAGGGATCCGGAGTTGTAATATTTTTGGACTTGGAGCTTACATTTCTGTACTCCATTGCCTCTTATATTTTATAAAGGATCACATCTGGTGATTTTGTGCAGAAATTATCTTTGAAGTGTTGCATTTCTGTACCTTTGGATTTGATTTTACATCAGAGTTACTGGATTAGAGTATCAGATTTCATTTGAAAGTCTTCAAGATGAATGAGGTATTTCTATCTGTTCACTGTTGATTTCCTTTGTTATATGATATTCGCTTGAAAATTTTCTATCATTTATATATATTTGGTTTTCATAACGTTTCCTTTTATATATCATTTCTGAGTATAATTGAAATGTTATTTTTCATAAGTATATATAGATGGTATACAATGATGAATGCAATATGCTAATGTAACTCTGTTTAATTTCTTAAACAGAGTTATCTTTATTCGTTTCTGCACATTTCAATTTAAATAATAATACATTTTCATGATTATTGTTAAATTGGAACAATCTTAAGTTGTATTCACATATAATTACCCGGGTTAGTGTTAGAATTTCTTTATCAGCATTTAGTTTAATTAGATAGTTTTATTTTAGTCAATTTAGTCCCATTTCCACTCATCCAAATCAACCCATCACCAACCCATTTAGTTATAAGGAAACTAGTCCTTTAAATCCAGTCGGAGCCACCATACCAAACGGAAAAGGAGTTGTCCTAAGGTCCCGACCGGGTGGTTTTCCCCAATGTTTGAAGCAGAGATTTTCTAGGCTTCAACATTTTTGGTGCTAGAAGGAGGGCCTGAGCTATGAATGGCAAGTAAATATTTATCTACAGGCCATTCTGAGAGCAAAACACCCTCATTAACTTCTTCAATTTCTTTTGAAATTCAAAATCCTAGAGAAGAAATTGCGAAGAATATTCATACACCCACTACCAAAATCTCAAAATATTCAGACAAGCAATCTCCTGAGTCTCCTGAAGTTCAAGATTTAATCCATAAATTGAAAGGATTCTCACTATCTCTTGAAGAGTCTGAAATATCTGAAGGTAGTGTAAGTTCAAAATTTGTTCCTTTAAAACCTCTTACTAGGCTGCAAAGTGAAAAACTTGGTATTCCTCCGCAAGAATTTCCTTTACCTAGTAAGGGCAAAACAAAAAGAATTCAATCGGAATCAGAAAGTGATATAAGTTCATCATCTCATATTCAATCACCTGTTTCCGAAACCACAACTCAACAAAGTGCAGTTGTTTCCACATCATCTCCTCAATCATCATCTCCTCAATCATCATCTGCTCAGTCATCATCAATCTCAACATCATCTATTCCAACAACTTCTATTCAAACACCACCAGTTTCTACTACTCCTCCAATAGTTGTTCCAATAATGGCTAGACCATGGGCTACTCCAGGGGAAGTCAACATGGCTGCACCTTTACATGATTTACCAGACAATCCTGGAAAATGGCTTCCAAAATTTAGTCCAGATCTTAACATTCAAGCTGAAGAACATATCAATAACTTTATGCTGGCTGTAAATTTGAATGGAGTCACACATGAAGATGTTGTAGTCAGATTATTCCCTTATACTCTTCAAGGAGCAGCAGGATCATGGTATTTTTCATTACCTTCGGGATCCATAACAATTTGGGCCATTTTTGCAGATCATTTTTTAACCAAATTTGGAGATGACCGATCAATAACTACTTTACTCAATGACCTCTCAAATTTAAAAATAGAGCCCAAAGAACCCATTAAAGATTTCAACGCTAGATTCAACAAACTCTTGAACAAAATCCACACAGATTCACAGCCTAGTGAACAAGTCAGAAGTGAATGGTATATAACTGCCTTACCCTCAAACATAGCAATTTTTGTAGATAGAGCTGCAAAACCTACATTAGCCGAGAATATGAAAGAGGCTATTGCAGTAGAAAAACTAATTATTTCTCTAGAAAATAAAAATGCTATTGAGGAAAGGAAAACAAAGAAAGTCAGCTTCAAAGATGATTCAAAGAAAAAGGCCAAAGATCCATATGACATGGAGGGTTTACAGAAAGTTCTTAAAACCATGTCAAATGAAATGGTTGAAATTAAAAAACAAGTAGCTGAAACTTCTACCAAAAAACCATTCCGAAATTTCAGAAGAAACCAAGTTGAATTTAAACCTCCTAATGCAATTTCTAATGCAGAATCAGAGGAAGAAGAAGAAGAAGAAGATACATCTTTAGTATCAGATGAGGAAGGTGAGAATGAAGAAATAGCTGAATTACATGGAATGTGGGATTTTATCCTCCCTAATTCCGATAGTGAGGTAGAACAAGAAGCTATGCCTGTAAGTACTAGGAGTAAATCTACAGCAGAGCCTTTACAAACAGCTCCTAAAAAGAAAATCCCAACTCCAAGTACCAAAGACAAATCCCCTGCAAAGAAAGCTTCTCCATTACCTACTCAAAATCAGCCATCTTCTTCTAATCCTCCCACATCAACAACAAAGACTTTAGTGGTGTCAGATCCTATGGAGTACAACATTGTCGAAGACATGAAAAAGATCAAAGCCAACATTTCCTTACATGAACTCAGCAAACTAAAACACCAGCAGAAGTTGCTATTGAAAGAATTAAACACTACACCAATTGCTCCTTTACCAAGCGGTGTAGTTGCAAAAGCAGCTAGAGGAGCTGGTAAACCACGAGATAAGGTAGATGCTACTGATACCGTGCTCATTGGAGAAAATTCAAATTCTCAAACTCCTCCTTTTCTTCTGACTTATGAAATGTACAATAATAATCTGCATAATTGTTTAATTGATTCTGGAGCTTCCTCTAATATAATGCCTACTTATGTTTGTGCCAAATTGAATATCGAACCACAGAAATCGGCAGTTCATATTGTTCAATTAGATCGCTCTAAAGTTCAAGTTGTAGGAGAAATCAATTCAGTTACTATCAGATTAGCTTCCGATCCTAGAATTGTCCAAAGAATTGATATTTTGATTGCTGATATTCCTGAATTCTATGGATTAATTTTAAGCAGGGACTGGTCTACAAAACTTAATGGTTATATCTCGACTGATTATTCACATATGTGGCTTCCCTACAAAGGGAAACCAAATCAAATCAAAATCGAACGAGAAAAACATATGACGCACACTGTCACTGAATTTGAACAACCTAATGAACCTGTGGCATTCAACAACAATATTCTTGGAGGTTATTCTGCTGAATCATTTCTTGGAAACTTCGAAGCACCCCAATCACCTTTTTCTATAAATACTTTTGTTTCTCAAATAGAAAATTTTTCACAAACCGATTCTTCCAGAATTGTAAATACTTCTGATGTAATTGTTGATAAGTTAATAGATAAATCTTAATTTTGGTCGTTATATTTTGATGGATCAAAGTCTAGTGATGGAGCTGGAGCAGGATGCATTTTAATTGATCCGGATGGAGAGAAAACCATGCTGTCATGTAGGCTAGAATTTGAGTGTACTAACAATACTGCAGAATATTAAGCCTTGGTTCAAGGACTTTATAAAGCTATAGGGTTAGATGTTAAATACTTGAAAGTCTTTGGTGATTCCAAAATTGTCATAAAACAAGTTAGGAATACTATTCATTGCCTTTCAGGACATATTAAACACTATCAAACCCTAGTACAAGATCTCACCACTCATTTTTTAGCATTCAATATTTCTCATATTCCTAGGAATCAGAATACATCAGCGGACTTGTTAGCTAATGTTGCATCTAAACTCCTACCTGCTGAAGATTGCAGTCCTGATAGGTTTTCTGTAGAATTAATTTTTCGTCCATCTGTCCCAGAAAATGTCACAAATTGGAGAGTTTTCTATCATAATCAAGATATTTTAAATTTCATGACTTCAGAGAAATCATATGATGAGCAAATTATTGATGAAGATGATCATGATTTACAAATTGCTTCAAAAGGTAATGAAAATCCCATTCTGAAATCTGTTGCTAAATTGGAGGACTTATATGATATTAAAGACATATTCAAGAAAGTCACTAATGCCAAACTTCAAATTTCCACTTTGAAGTTTGAATTAGTGAATCTTGGTTCTGATTCCAAACCTCAAAACGTTAATTTAGGACTCAATTTAGCACCATAGGAAAGGAATGCTTTCATTAAACTCTTGAACAAATATAAAAACGTTTTCGCTTGGAATTATGATGATTTAAAAACATATGATACTTCGGTTATTCAACACACAATTCCAATGCTTCCTGATATTAAACCTGTTCAACAAAAGCTAAGGAAGGTTCATCCAAATCTCGAAGGACAAATCAAATCAGAACTTAATAAAATTTTAAAAGCCAAAATCATTTTTCCTGTCAGGCACTCCAATTGGGTTTCCAATATGGTACCTGTAAGGAAGAAGAATGGTGATATAAGAATCTGTATTGATTTCAGAAATTTAAACAAGGCATGTTTAAAACACAATTTCCCATTGCCAACCATGGAACAGATATTTTAAAAGGTAGCTGGTTCTGAACTTATGTCCTTTCTTGATGGATTTTCAGGCTATAATCAAGTCTTAGTTCATCCAGATGACAGATTGAAAACAACTTTCAGAACAAAATGGGGAACTTATGCTTATCAAAAAATGCCTTTTGGACTAATAAATGCAGGAGCAACTTTCCAAAGAGCCATGGACATATCGTTTAAAGGTATGATCAATAAGTCAGTTGTTGTTTATCTTGATGACATAACAGTATTTTTAAAAAAGAGAACCAATCATCTACATGATCTAAAGCAAATATTTGAAAGATGTAGAAGGTTTGGTATTTCCTTAAATCCAAATAAATCTTTCTTTGCTTTGGATGAAGGAAAACTCTTGGGATTTGTTGTGTCAAAAGATGGTATATACATTGATCCAGATAGAGTAAAAGAGATCTCTGATATTTCTTTACCTCATAACAAAAAATCCATGCAATCATTTCTTGGACAAATCAATTTTTTAAAAAGATTCATTCCTGATTTTTCTTTAATTGTTTTATCTATGCAAAATATGATCAAGAAGAATTCAGTATTCAAGTGGAGGCATAAATAGAAATAAGCCTTTGAGACAATCAAACAAGTGATCATTAATGCTCCAGCATTGAGTACCCCGGATTTTTCTAAAGATTTTATTTTGTATACCTTAGCTACTGAGACATCCTATGCAGCTGTTTTAACACAGCTCAATGATCAGAAAATTGAAGCACCAATTTCTTTCTTTAGCTCAAATCTGCAAGGAGCTGAGCTGAATTATTCCGATGTTGAAAAACAAGCCTTCGTTGTGTTTAAATCAATCAAGCATTTCAGACCTTTTCTCTTGAAAACTCATACAAAAATCATTGCCCCATTCTCTGCAGTGAGGCAATTATTAATTCAGAGAGAAGTAGGAGAAAAACGAGCTAACTGGGTAACAACTTTGCAAGAATATGATGTTGATATTAAACCAGCTAAGATTGTTAGAGGACAAGGTTTTTGCAGATTATTGGCAGGAGCTCATAACATACCAGAAAATGAAGATTCAAATCAAGATATTCAAGTAAGTCAGATAAGTGTTACAGATTCTGAATCTCAGTATGCTGATCTCATCTATTACTTGAAAAATGGGTATGCTCCTTCTAATCTCAGCTATAAGAGAAAACGTGCTTTAAGGTTAAAGGCTGTTAAATATGAGATCATTGATAATGTGTTATTTAGGAAAAATTATGATTCAATTTTATTAAGATGTCTTGAAAAGACTGAAGCTGAAAAGGTTTTGTAGGAGTTGCATGATGGACCAGCAGGAGGTCATTTTGGAGGTGATACCACAGCTCACAAAATAATTCGTGCTGGCTATTACTGGCCTACCCTTTTTAAAGATACACATGACTATGTAAGGAAGTGCAGAATTTGCCAAACTGCAAGTGGAAGACAAAGGAAACCAGCTTTTCCTTTACAACCAGTGAATATTGAGCAACCATTTGAACAATGGGGGCTTGAAATTATTGGTGAGATAGTACCTCATTCTTCCAAACAGCACAAATACATCCTTCCTGCAACTGATTACTTTACGAAATGGGTAGAAACAATCCCTTTGAAGGTAGCCAATTCTGATGCAATTATTGATTTCATAGATCAATTCATCATAACCAGGTTTGGTGTACCTCAAGCTCTTGTCTTTGATAATGCATCTTATTTTTCCGGAAATAGTTTAATAGAATTTGCAATCAAAAGAGGTTTTAAACTGAAATATTCAGCAAATTATTATCCACAGGGTAATGGTTTGGTTGAATCCACTAACAAAAATCTCATCAAAATCATTAAAAGGACTATTGATCAAAATCAAAATAATTGGCACAAGTCTTTAACCTTTGCATTATGGGCTGATCGTATCACTAAAAAAGCTTCAATACGAACTTCACCTTTTAATTTAGTTTATGGAAAAGAAGCTGTGATACCATTAAATTTAACTCTTCCATCATTAGCCCTAGTGCAATTTATTGAAGAAAATCCTTCTTCATCCATTCAATTGAGATATGATCAAATCCTTAAACTAGAAGAAGATAGAGATAAAGCTAAAATTGTTCATGAAAAACATCAACAACTTGTAAAATCTTCTTTTGATGCAAGTTCTATCGGCTCAAAAATTTTGTCAATTGGTGATCTTGTTCTGAAATGGGATAAAGCACACGAAGAAAAAGGTAAACATACCAAGTTTCAGAAAATGTGGCTTGGACCATTTCAGATCGTTGAGAAGATAGGCTCAAATAAATTCATACTCCAAGATCTAACAGGTAAGAGAGAATCTCTTCCTGTAAATGGGCTTATCTTGAAGAAATTCTTTTCATAAGGAGGTAACCCCTTCTTAAAATTGTACATATTCCCTTCTGCAAAGTTTTTAATTGTTTTTGCAAATAAAGGTTGTTAATAAGTCTCTAATTGACTGTTTACTTGTTAGAAAAATTCTTAGGAAGAATATTATTAATATTTATTTTGTGTAAATAAGAATTTTTAAAGAAATGATCATAGTCTTTTGATAGTTTTAAATAAGATGTTAAACTTTGAAAGATTATACCAATTATTTGCATGATCTTTTAAAAAACTTGAGGGAAATGTAAATCATTATAAGTTTATTAAGCAGAGAGAGGTTATCTATAAAAGTAAAGATTATTCAAGTTTTGGTACTCAAAAAACTCTGAAAAATTGTCATCCATTGATTCTTAAGGATAAAACTATTTCACCCCATCCATTTAGGTTGTGATTTTTTAGAATGTAATTCTAAGAAATTATGTAAAAAATTTAAGAGATAAGAGGTCTCATCATGAGCCGACTTACCATATTCATAAGAAGTAATGAAACTGACATTACCAATACTGCACATCAAAACAGGGTAATGGCTTATAAATATAAGACAAGGGGTCTCATCACGAGCCAGTTTGTTCAGTTTAATTACAACTAGTGAATGGAATTGTTATTAACTGGCTACCAAACCAAAACAATGGCTCTTTAAAATAAAAAAATAAATAAAAGACAAAAAAAATGAGATAATATGTCTTATGAATTTATCTTTTAAAAATTCATAATCTTAGTTGGATGGGACAATGAATAGTTAATGGTTAAAAGGAAACCCTGTCGAAACTATGAACGTTTGCGGGCAGTAGAGGCAATACCTATGAAAATAGAGTATATTATAAAACCAAACTTGGAGAAATTCACTTACTTCATTATTAATACCAATCAAAGCTTGAGATAACCCAAAAATGTTTTTATTCTCAAGAAATTAGAAAGAAATTGTAAATAATTTTTATTCTTTTTCATAAGTTAGATTTTATTTTTGATTATCCTAGGATAGTTTTCATTATCTTTAAAAATCTTTACTTACTAAAAATATAGTATTCATTTTATTTTTTCAGAGATAACTGGTTCTTTCAGTGAATCGCCAACTGTTGTATTATACAACAACCCTCCCTTTTTCTTAAATTTTAGAAATCAAATTCATTTAGAAATAGGGTCCCTTTTTCTTTTTATAGAAATAAAAAAAAATTAGAAATAAAGATTCATTGTTTTGAAAAGGCTCATCTTCGTTTATATACAAACCAAATACAACATTCAAAACTTCCGATCCGATCAAATATAGAAGACCTTATCATAAAAAACAAGTCAAGTATAAAAGTCCAATGAATAACAATCGCAATCGGAGATCGGAGAAAACCCTTAGAAGAAATTTGACATAGAAACCCAAATCCTCCGATGCGATTAGTTTGATCGCAAAACTTCAAATCGCAAAGAGTTTAAGTTACCCATGCAAATACTTCCGATGCAATGCGACCAGTCGCAATCGCATGATCGGGATACTCTTTAATAAGCTCTTTGCGGTCAATTTAAAATTCTCCGATGCGACACGCGTTATTATAATAAACGCTTTTCAAAAGAAAACAAACATTTGTTCGCTTAAATGACAAAAAATTTTATATGGTGGACCGACCATCAGAAATCGGAGAAAGATATTAATAATACTTTTTGATTGAAACTTCCCGATTGCAATCTATAACCATCGAATCGGAAATCGGCAAAAGTTTACAATCGCAATCGGAAAATCGAGAAATTTGTATTGTGATATTTATGTGCCATTTGAAAACTTTCGATGCGATTGATAAATGACATTTATTACATTCGAAAAGTTCAGGATAGGTGAATATTATAATATTTCACAAGCGCCAAATCTCCATTTGTACGTGGGTATTCAATAGCAAATCGAATGAATATTGGTTGATGATTTCATTTTTAATACGTGAGTGTGACCCAAAAAGAACATTTACGCGCTATACGAAACCAATAAATAACGAATCATGAGTTCATAATCGTTCCATTCAAGTTGCTTGTTTGTCACGACTGAAATTTTATTGTTTGCAGAGCCAAGGAACACTGAACCCTTTCGTTCACAGACAAAGGGAAATAGTATCAAACACAGAAATGTCGAAGAGAGAGAGGAGAGCCAAGACTGTTGTTCCTGTTAAGTTTGTTGAGACTTCTACAGTCTCAAAAGAGAAGCCAACAAAACTGAGATTAGTTACAGATACATCATGCCAAGGGCTCGGAAGAATGACGTGGGAAGGAGTTTACAATCTATTGGAGAAAGAAAACCCCAAAGTCACAGTAGAAAAGGCATCGGTTCCAGATGAAGATAGCTCAGATTCCGACTCTGAGATTACTGAAAAATCACTTGCAAATTCATTTCTACATCGAATTGCAGCCAGAGCAAGCATCATGCCTTATTATGATGTGATTCGATGGGTCATCGACAGTGTGAAGATAAAGGACAGAATGTTTGTTTCAGCTTCTGGAGTGTCTTTTGGGTCATTTAAAGCAGAAGACATTAAGGCAATGTATCATCTTCCTGATCCGCAGAAGGTGTATAACAAAGAATTTATCAAAGAGTTTGCTGATAATAATAAAGTTCAATCTGATCCTATCAAATATTGGAGGAAAAATCCTGAGAAGCACAGAAATGAAGCATCCGGTATGTATTCTGTAGATTCCCTCTTACCTCTGTATTGCTATGCCGCTGCCATGATGTGTAGATTATTTGGTAATGATAGTTCCACTAGGTTTTCTATACAAATGGTCCCATTAATCTTAGCTGCTGTCAATTCCGACATTATGGATTGGGCTGTTATTCTCTCTGATAGAATGGCTAATAGAATACTCGAGTACAGACAAGATAAAACCGCTGGAAATTCCACTCCTTTTTTCTTTTGTGCCTATATTCTAGATGCTCTTTGTTTTAATTCCGAGTTTCCCTTGTTAGGATGGATATGGACTCCCAAAGACCCTACCCCAATTCATATATATCATAAACTTCTTTGGAAAGTTCATTTCCAAGATAATGTGTATAAGAATATGCCATGGTTTCCTTATCTCTGTCTTTCAAACCATTTTCAATCGCTTCCCTCCTAGATTCTCTGATAAAGCTAAAGCCGACTTATCCTCAATAGGAGATTGGTTTGGAGAGGAGAAATTTACATACATCAGGATTTTTGGGAGTATTGTGGAACCCCATGTTCTTCCTCTTATTGTTCCAGACAAACTTCTCGCCCAGGAAATTTCCTATCAATTAACAGTTGAAGGAATATCCAGAGCTTTAAACAACAGTAAGAAGAGAATGTGGCCTCAATTCCCATTCAATTGTGGTCAGTTTACTTTAAATTACTTCAAACATGCAGAAAAGGAAGTCGCCAAAATAAAGGGTTGTAAATTTGCAACCATTCCAGGGAGACAGTATGATCCGCGACAGATAGCCTTTAATGTTACTGCTTCAGTTTCAATTGCTCGATTTCAGCATGAACCAGATGAGTTTGATGATTTGTTTGTTTTGTTGAATGATTTTCCTCAAATTTATGATTTAGCCAAGTCTAAATTCCAGAAGGAAGAAATGAATAAATTTTTGTTATTCAGAAGTCAAATATTGTTGAGAGTTCCTCTAGACCAACTGAGAATTCCTATACAAGGGTCAGAGACAGAGGATACATTTGTCAAAACGCCAGGAGAAACATCTGCCGGTAAATTCATTACACAATCGGTTATTAACCAGCCAACTGTACATACTGAAAAGGTGAGCACTGATGGCAAACCTGATGCTCAGAAAGGGAATACTGATGGTAAATCCGATCGAAATACTGATCAGCAGTCCACTGCTCAAACAATAGAAAAATGCACAAGTACTGATACTAATGTGCATAATCAAAAAGGAGGATCGGATAGCAAAACCATTGAGCAGGGAGAAAATACAGAGAAAGAAGACACGCAATCGGGAGGAAAAGAAACTACTGAGAAAATTATAGACTCTGCTGATCTTAATGTTTCCTCCCAATTATTGAAACAATATGATCAATTCGCTCAGCAATTGGGACTGCAGGATAAAGATAAAGAACAAGAGGATCAGGACGTTGAAATCATTCCTAAACATCCTACAGGACATATTGTATTGAAGATTGAGGAGATCCCTCCTTTAGATGTATTTTAGAGCCCTAAACACAAGGCTATTGTTAGAAGACAGAGAAAAAGAAGGAAGATGAATTAGGACATGTTTTCTACTCCACAGGAAGAATTTATGAATATTGTTTACAAGAATACTGAAGTGAATCCATCTGAGGATCTCACTAAATTGTCCCAATATGCAGGAGCATATAGTGCTGCAACAGTAGATAAATCTGTAGAAGTTTCTCAGATGATGACTCAGAAAGATCTCCATATAGCTTCACTTGAAGAGCAAGCTAAGGAAAGTCAGCAAAAGATTACTCAATTGCAACAACAACTACAAGATCAAGAACTCAGTTCCAAAGAGTTAGAAGAACAGCTTACCAAAGAAAAGAAGAAAGTTGATGAGCAGGTCTTAGGCAAACAACAACAATTGAATGAAGAAATTTCCAAGTTACAAGGTTTATTACAAAATGAGAAGAATGCGAAGATTGTACAAGAAAAGGAATTTCAAATAGCTTTAGATAGGTTCAAAGATTTCCCTAAATTAAGTGAATTCAAATCGGAAGCTCTTGAAGCTAATAAACTGTTGTCTCAGCAATTGAATGAATTTTGTGCAAAACTATCACAGGCAGAACCATTTTGTGATATTACCTCATCATTGATCCAGAACATTATTACTCTCAGACAAGAAATTGATGATGCTGATGAAAAGATTTTTGAATTTCTTACTTGGCAAGATACAGAAAAAGGAAGAGAAGCTAATCTTCCTAGGATAGAAGAAAGACATAAAGAAATCTTGTTTACAGAATGGGAACATCAGATAATGAAAGCCGAGAGAGCAATATCAAGAGCTAGGAGCATGATGAGTAATATCACGCAATTTATAAATGACAGCTTGTATTCAATCAATCTCATTTCAGACTGTGTTCCTGGCAGTTTTCCTAAAGTAAAATAAAATGAAAACAGATGGAAAGAATAAATGATAGATAAAAGTCAACAAATCGACAAACTTCAATTAATATCATGGGAAAATATGTGGACTTATTTAATTAAGCCAAACAATCAACAAATGGCTATTAAATTCCTTTCAAATGCTGTCGATTGTTTAATTCCAGAATTTTCCGATGCCACCTACGCTGGACAGCTGCATTCCGAGATGAGTCATCCACCAAGGCTCCAAGATATGCTGAAAATTTGCAACTTGGCTAAATCAAGCGAGAAAGAAAAGAAATGAATCAGTTTCATTTAAGATAGCATTTCTGTTTTTAATTTGATAGATTGTAGCAGTAGTAGTAGGATTATGTTTATGTAATTTCTTATTTAAATCCCTCTCATGCATTTAGAGGGGGATCCGGAGTTGTAATATTTTTTAGAGGGGGATCCGGAGTTGTAATATTTTTTGGACTTGGAGCTTACATTTTTGTACTCCATTCCCTCTTATATTTTATAAAGGATCACATCTGGTGATTTTGTGTTGAAATTATCTTTGAAGTGTTGCATTTCTGTACCTTTGGATTTAATTTTACATCGGAGTTACTGGATTAGAGTATCACATTTCATTTGACAGTCTTCAAGATGAATGAGGTATTTCTATCTGTTCACTGTTGATTTCCTTTGTTATATGATATTCGCTTGAAAATTTGCTATCATTTATATATATTTGGTTTTCATAACGTTTCCTTTTATATATCATTTTTGAGTATAATTGAAATGTTATCTTTCATAAGCATATATAGATGGTATACAATGATGAATGCAATATGCTAATATAACTCTGTTTAATTTCTTAAACAGAGTTATCTTTATTCGTTTCTGCACATTTAAATTTAAATAATAATACATTTTCATGGTTATTGTTAAATTGGAACAATCTTAAGTTGTATTCACTTATAATTACCCGGGTTAGTGTTAGAATTTCTTTATCAGCATTTAGTTTAATTAGATAGTTGTATTTCAGTCAATTTAGTCCCATTTCCACTCATCCAAATCAACCCCTCACCAACCCATTTAGTTATAAGGAAACTGGTCCTTTAAATCCAGTAGGAGCCACCATACCAAACGGAAAAGGAGCTGTCCTAAGGTCCCGACCAGGTGGTTTTCCCCGATGTTTGAAGCAGAGATTTTCTAGGCTTCAACAAGTTGTTACAAGTAACTTCTCCCTCCCATTCACCGAATCTTGGTAGTTGTGCTAACTCTTCTGAAGGCATAAAAGGGCTAGGCTTACCATATCATCTCTTAAAACCGTAACACCAACACTCCCAAGTTCATCATGCCATTTTTTGAACCTACTCAGGTATTGCGGTATTATGTCGCCCTTCTGCATCTTGATATTCCGAAGTTTGTCCTTGAGTGCTAGCTTCATGTGGTCACTATTATTCTGGAACATATTTGTCATTGATTTCCTCATTGCATACATAGTCTCTTTCCCATGGATATTAGAGAAAATATTGTCTCATACTCCCTCCAATATGATCCTCCTTGATTTGGCTACACTCTCTTCCAATATTCTAGATTTTGAGCATTAGTTGTTGTCGATTTCTAGATATCATTATCAATGAATTCCTTCAAACCATTATCTTCTAGTATTACATCCATGTGGTCCTTCCAAGCAATATAATTCAAGCTTCCATCAAGGGCATACTCGAGTCTTAGTCCTTAGAAATCCATCCTTTTAGCTCTAAAGAATTGATCCTGCAAATCTAATCCTCCTACAAAGAAAACTTCAAATTCTCTTCTCTACTGTGAAACCTTCTCTAATACCATGTAGAATTTAAATGAAGATTCAAAACTGCTCATGTAATTTACTAAAACATAAGACTCAAATCTAATCTACTCATTTGCAGAAGCAAATTCACGATTGAGAACACATATAAAAAACATGAATCACAATTCAACACACATACACAAATATTTATCTAGGGGAAAACAACTGCTCAAAATCCCTTCCTATATGTATTACATTAATCAGAGAATACATATGGATACAATATGATTTCTTAAGATTTATCACAACCTACACTTGTATCTTCTATCCTCTATTTGACTGGCTGACTTTGGCTAACACTTAGACAATTTTCAAGCCCTCCAAACTCCTATTTCCTTGTGTTGTTCCTTAAGTAATTAGCCCCTATTATTTAGGAAAATTCCTCAATCTGGAGCGTGCAATTCCTTTAGGTCCTTCTCTGACTGCATGCACCACCTGTCCAACTTGGAATAGTTTACAACCGATAGTAAATTTCCCTTGAACTCCAATATCAATTGGCTATCTCGAATTCCATGTATGCATGAGTTAATTTAGGTTGATTGATTAGTTAACTAGTTAAAAATGAAGTAACACCCCACTGCTAGACTCCCACTAGTTCCTCCAACAATTGGAACTAATGTAACTGACCATAACTCAATTGAACTTAATTAAATCGTTACAACTGAAATTAGCTCAACCTAGGCTCATAAAATTTAGGAATCATTGTACATAACTCAATTTCATGCAACCAACTCGAATTAACTAAGCTAATTGAGTGATAACAACTATATCACCTTAGTCAACTCATTCAAGTTGTTTGTTTATCTGGAATTTCAAATTTCTCCTAATTTAATCAAGGGAAAATTAAATCATGAGTTTCTTGTTTCATTTTAAAAATTGAATTTGACATATCTACAACTATTGATGATGAATTTTCTCTTAGTATGTACCATTTTTGTCCCCTATAACTGTTGTTCTAGGTCCTCTAGGACAACCCCCCAACCTAGCAAAATCCCTCCTCAAACTTGAGACACTTGCAACCTTTTATCTGCCTTGGATCTAAGCAACTCTTCTTTGGTTAGGGCTTCTAGAATGCCCTAACTAGGAATGGTAATCCTCCATAAAATAGGTTAATCCCTCTCCAAATATCTGCGTTGGTCCTTCCATAAATGCATCCCTCCCTAAACTAGCAACCTAAACTCATGACCTCCAAAAACAAGGATCTCAACCCCTCTTCAAGGTGGTGTCACAAAGCTCGGCTACCTGCACAAGAAAAAACCTCTGTGGCCCTCAAATTTAGAGAGTAATTTTCCCAAAACACGCCCAAATTATCTTCCAAAAACTCATCTCCTTACTCTAATTTTAAGGCTCTTAAACTCTGTTGCTCTCCTCTAATTCCTGTGCTAAACCAACCCAACCAATAACAAAAGAACTAGTCTTTTCTAAGCTCCTGATCTGCACTTATATTTAAGGTATGGAAATTTCCTTGAGAGAAGACTTGCTCAAGTTGGATGTCCAAATGAAGTCTACACTCTTTCTATCTATATGTTCTTGTGTAGTGTGATTCTAATCCCTTGAGGGCACTCCTCTAACTAGGCCTACTTGTCATCTTTATTAGGATAATCACACATAATATATACAAATTATTGTCTTGCATTGTAGAACTCCTTTTTCTGTGCTTTTTGCAACCCGTAGTTCTTTTTAGGTTCCTCTTTCATCTCCATAAGTCAAATCAAAAAATATCCTCATGGTTTTGGCCCCGCACCTTTGGGTACAAAACCCCAACCTTGGGTTCTAATCCCACAAACCACATTTGTGAAGCTGATTCCTCCAAAACCCTCTAGCCTAGGGTTTGGAGTACCTCCCAAGCTACAAATATCAAAAATTATCACAAAGAAACTATCATATTTTGTCTACAAATTAAGGGATTTATGTTTATCAAGTTATGAAAAAATTTAAGTATTTCTCATGGATGCAAAAATACTATACCTTCCAAAGTCTCAAGAGTACTCTCCATATACAAATTGTAAGTCCGCAAATGATTTTATATATTGCATATGAAGACATATTTTGTAGATTCAAATTAAAAATATATTGGAAAGTCCTTTTTTTCATTAATGGTTGATGAAAGCATTGATCGTAGATTAGAGAAACATCTTGTTGTTTATGCAACCTATTTAGATTCAAATGGTGTCGGGACACCTATCTCACACTTTATGAAACTCAATATTGTACTGAATGGTAAAGGAAAAACAATATATAATAGTGACAATGAATTAATAAATGTTAGGGGCCTTCAAGATAAAAATTTGATACATGTTTCTATAGATGAAGCTTTAACAATGATTAAACATGAAAATGGTTTAGTTTTATTTTTGAAAAAAGACACACCAAACCTTATATAGTTAATTTCATAGCTCAACATGAGTCTTTAGCAACAAAAAATGCTTCTAAGAAAGTTTAGTTATTATATGTTGAAAAAATGACAAACAAAGTGTATTTATGGGTTTAAAACTCTCCAAAGAGGAGTAATGGACTTAATGATTTTCTGAAAGCCATGCGTTCTTGATTTTTTACAAATACACTCAAACAGATGGTCATCTCGGGGAGATATTATTATAAGTCTTGTGAATCTTATGCTAAAAATTTTAGCTTTATGGAAAAAATGAAAGGAATACTTCATCATGGTATGATAAGACACAAATTTACTGCATCCAAATATGTTTTCATATGATATATTAAGTGTTGGGTGAATTAAATAAGTTGAACAAGACATTTCAAGAACAATATGTGTACATTACAACTATTGGATTGGCTAATGAAGTAACTATTAGTGTATTGTCTAGATGATTTTTCAAAAAAGAAACAATCGTAGAAGGCACAACCTATCTTTCAAAAATTTTATGTGATTCTCAATATGGATATATTGAAGCTAAGATGAAATTATAGTTATAGATAGACACAAATTACAAAATTATTTATCCCAACTATGGCGATTGATTATAGTGATGTAATAAAGAAAAATATGAAAGCTCTCATTAAAGGTAGACAAGAGAGTTTCCAACAACTCACAGAAAGTTATATTGAGCCTCTCATAGAATATCTAAATGAAAGATTTCCAAATCTCCATCTTTTTAATATAGAAAAATTTTCCAGTCCTTGTTATTATGCAGAAACCCGCCCTGGTTGTGAGAGAAATTTAGAGTGTTGACTTTTTAAACATTTTCTTTGCAACATACTATATCAAAGGGTGTTGAATTTGTCCATTTATTTGATATTAAAGCACCATTTTGTTGATTCACTAAATATGGCTTGTGAGGGTTTCCCAATGAAAGAAACATGGAAGGTATTTTGTAATACAAAACAATGGAACAAAATTATCCTCATATGATGAAATTATGGCAAGATATACTCACTATTCCTGCTGGTACATTCGATCATGAAAGGGGATTTTCTAAACAAACCATTATCAAGGATATTAGAAAATCAAGATTAGGTTTGGATACACTAGATGCATTAATGAGAATATCTTTGAATGAACCAAAATTATCTAATGTGGATTGGAATGTAGTATATGGGTATTGAGACACAAAGTCAAGAAGAGTTCTTGAGCTTTGAAAGTTGGGAAGTTAGTCTTTTTTATCCTCTGAAATGGTTTTTTGTAAATATTTATTGTACTCTAGTAGGTTTTATTTCCAACAAAGTATATTCACCATATATAATTGAAGAACTTTGGTTATAACAAGAGTGAATAAAAATAAATAATGATGCTTCATATATATTTAATTTATTAATGCTTTCATTATATTTTTCCACTATAATATTTAGTATTGGAATGTACATATTTATAGTTGTACTATATGTTTTCACATTAGATATATGAAATATAAGTACTTGTAAATTGTAGTTAAAAATGCATTGGTTTGTCATAAATTATTTCTAGTTTAAAATATTTTTTTGGAGGAAGAAAAAGTTTTGAAATAGTAAACATTTCAATTATTTGAATAGAAAAATACAAGGATAGTTTCACTAATAAAATTTAGATTGTTGCTTTTATGATTTATGGGTTTATCTTTTGATTTTTCAAACAAAGAAAACTAATTATTGTTTAATATTGTTGTTAGCTAAGTAATAACTCTTTAAAACCAATTTTTAGCATTATTCATTTCATGTTGTATCAAGCAATACTCAATAATACTTTGTTTTTGCTTACAAGTTACCAAAAATGATGATTAGATTATGAATATTTTTTTTGAACTAGATTTTGGACTACCATTTAGATCAATATGTATTGTGTAATATTTAGAAATACTTTGCTTTAGTAATACAAGTTAGAGGAAAAATTGATTAACTATGAATGTTTTCCTTGATTATTTATTGGGTTACTTTTCTATTATAGAAAAGATATACTCAAAATACAAAAAAGGGACAATTTATGGTAGTAAAATTTATAGATAATAACATAAAAGAATTTGATAGTCATGAATTAGCATAAAACGTAAAATAACGAACATGAAAAACAAATTTCTGTAATCAAAATTTCATTCAGACAAGGTAAGTTTGAAGTTCTAGGCATAATGGGAACATACAGTCTACTGCCCAAGTGGAAGTTTAGTGGCACTTGACCTTTGTTGTACATGTTACATTACAGGGAAATTTTTAAGGATGGAAGTTTATCTTAAAGCTTAGAAACCTTGGCGAATCTTACTAGTTCCTAATATCCAAATATTAAAATGTTTTATGATAATTTTGTAAAAATGTTTACATTTATAATTATTTTATAGTAGACAATATATAATATTGGTGATTTTTAAGGTAAAATGATTTTATACTAGAAATTTTAGGCAAAATTGGTGAATCTTGTTTTTGGAAAAAGCATAGAATATTAGCCCACATGTGAATATCAACCCCCAAAATTTTCCCTGTGTTACAATAAGTTCCCTTTGGAGTTGTATTTCCTACGTAAGACCTTCAAAAATATATCCTTCTTTCACACACAAAAGTGATGGTAAATCATATCTCCTTAGCACACATGGTTAATAAACATACTGTAAAAATGCATATAATAAATGGATCCTACGCTTGCAAGAATTTTATTTAGATTTCATGACTCCCAAATCCAAAAGAATCCTTCAAGGCCATTGATGTAGATCTCCTAGCAGAGTTATGCTTGTAACTATGATCCCACTTTCAACTATTCATTTCTTTGTTACCATATATCCCTCATTTCCTTTGATGACTCATGGTTTGGATATCTCATAGTCTGCCTCTGGACCCAAAATTTTGATCTCAACTACGAAAGAGGAAAATATCACATTAAACACCAGGCCCTTTGGTATAATATTCTACAAGATACCTAATATTACAACATTGTTAGTTCCATCATTTGGAAATGTGAATAACATCTTTGTAGTCTTGAATGGCTTGCATAGTGGGGTATGTGGTGGCCATGTTTCTATATTTTCCACCACACAAAGGATTCTTGTTGTAGGTTACTATTGTCCCATTTTATTCAATGATTATATTATCACTATGAAACATTATGAACAATTGCAATTCTTCTCTTGCAAATTACAAGCTCTTCCTACACATTTGCACCAGGTTGTGTCCATTGTTTCCTTCTACAAATAGGGCATTTACTTCATAGAATATCTCATTTCTTCCATCAATGGCCATAAGTATATCATCATTGTGTTCTTTAAATGGGTTGAATTAATTCCCACCTTCAAGGATGATGTTAATAAAATAACCTCGTGCTCTTTTAACCATGTTATTTATCGCTTCAGTCACCCAAGCATGTTTTTAAGGACACAACACTCATTTTGAAAGTCGCTTTTTTCAAAACATTATCATCTAGGTTTGGTCTCACCCAAGCATGTTTGCATCCTACCATCCCAAGGAAAATATTCAAGTAGAAGTTGTCAGCAAAGTATTAAAAATAATTTCTACAAGAGAAAGTAGATAACCATAATACTAATTGAAATTTACAACTTTCCCACATTATGGGCACATTAAACCTCTATTAACATTACAACTAACTTTATTCCATTTCAACTTGCCTATGGCATCAAAGTAGTCTTATCATCGTGCAAATATGTAGAAATTATTGTTGAACTCCCCCCCCCCCCCCCCCCACCATCTCCATAAAGGGATATTACTTTCATAAATCTTAGAATAACAAAGCCATAACTGTTATAGGTCAATTTGGGCATAATCCAAAAACACAGATCAATATCTATTAGGGTCTATCATACTCTAAATTAGTTGCTACATGCCCTAAACAAGTCATCCCATGGATGGTTTTCCTTCATGGAAGTCTCACTGCGTAGATGCCAGTTGAAGTGCCCCATTGAGCCATCTACGCACCCCTAGACTGCAGTAACTACTTTGCAGAGCATATACTCCCATGAAAGGTTGCATTGCAGAGGATCTAGGCCCACTTTAGAGTGCGTTGGTCGATTGGGAGCAAAGTGTTCATTGGATTCCGGGAATCTTCCCAACCTCTAGCGGCTTCTAGAAGTTGTTCCAGCTTTCACCTAATCTAATAGCTTCAAATATGGACACTGTGTAGCCATTAAACCTCTTATCCTCCTATTCCCATGAACAAGGAAACCTCTTCACCCATTTTTGGAAAATCCATTCAATGATTCATTTATGTCAAACTACCTTCATCTACTTATAAATAGATCACTTGTCATAGTGCACAAGAGAGCAAGAATATGTATTAAGTAGAGTTATGATGGTGATATCACAACTATTGGAGGTATCGTGCATGTAATGTTATGTTGTTGGATTGATGATGTTGGTATGATGAGGATGGGATTGAAGCTGGAGGGTTGACATCAAATCGATCAAATGGTTGTAAATTATACGTATACTTCATAATAAATACATTTTTTCCTTTCCTATTGCATGTGTCAATGATGTTATATGTGTATTTACTAATGGAATCGATTCAATTTGTTTAACTTGAATAGATCATATTGCCTTTATGTTGTTTTGTGTATGTTGTTTTCCATTATAGGTACCAATGAAGCGAGTTCAGTTCGATTGAGAGCGACGGAAGCGACGAAGGGAGGCAAGGAAAAGAGAACAGATTACACATAGGTTTTCTTCCCTTATTTATTCATTTAAAAAAAAGGTCAAATATCTTTCTTTCTGTTGTTCTCAGCGCACCACCACACTTAGGGAAAGCATACTTATCTATAGGTTTGATTTGTGTAAAACAAATTGGCGACCATACTGGGGAACGAAGGATCATCACTGGTGGTTTTATCCTTATCTATCAACCTCTAATAGACTTTGCTTGCTTAATTTCAGTCATTTGAATGTGTTTTAGCAAAAGTGGTGTGTTTGATTGATTTTTTAGAGAGTCCTCCAGCACCAACGCACTGTTGGTCTTGACATAGTGCTTTGCATAGCACTGCTAGCTTAGGGACAGTGCTCTGCAACGCACTGTCTCCCACTCAGGGGTTCGTTTCCCCTGTGACAAGCCAAAATCTATCATATTTTGTCTTTTGCAATTCATTTTAGTGTCTTTCCTGCTAAAGTTTTAAGTGATTGATTGCCTCTAGAGATCAGATTGCCTCTACTGTTCTTGCCTCACTTTAGATTTGTTTGAGAAATGTTTCTTTTTATTTTATTTGTCATTTTCAAATAGTTCCAAAGTCAAATTTTACGTTTGATCAATTCATTATTTTCGGAAAGAGGAATTATCATTTCAGTCTTCGTTTCTCTTGAAAGTTTTGAGTGATCGTTTGTGCATTAGTTTCTTTTTCATTCATCTAAACTTAAAATAAATTGAATAGAAAAACATGCATTTTCTTATAGGGATTGTGACTGTTGCATAGGAATAGTTTAGGGAAATTGCATTTAGATGTGCTCATTGTTGATTGAATACAATCTGATTTCTCTATCCCTTGTAGCTAGTTTTTCATTGTCGAAAATCAATTCGAAACAAATGCCTATCATTTTAATTGCATTCTAGGAATTTTCAATACATATCGTGGTGAACCTGAAAGACAAACTCATAAGCAGTATCAACAAAAAATTTATCTGAATTTGTCTAAGGAAGCATTGTAACTTAACGATAAAATTTAGAGGTCTAGGTTAGAAGACGTGTTCTGGCATCGTTAAACATAGCAGTTGTCGTTAATTATCTATGATACATTCCGAACGTACATAAGTATATCAGAGCTCGTCCACGTACTTTTGGGTATATCAAGCAATGTTCTGGTACGAAAAGTATAAGGGGATGTTCTCACTGTGGGGTTTCGTATGAGACATCGCTAGTATGGATTGGGCCTCCACTTACCATCGAGTATATTTGGGAGGAAAACATTAGCTTGCTTACCATCCATAGGTAACCAAGTCGACTGCATTGTACACTGTGATACACCAAACACAACATTCGGGGAGATTTCTTGCACGTACATAAGTCCTTGGTTTATTGGGGCGTTATATTGCAGTTCACAATTTTTTGGTAAAAATTTTTCTTAGCATTACCCTCTTTTTGTTTATTTGTTTTTGTATCAAAATCAATCAAAAATCATGGAAGAATATTAACCCTTTCCCCGTCGTTCGTGTAGGACAGTGAATAAATCAACCTTACCGCCATAAGCTACGCTTAGTACATGAAGGCTCGCTCGTCCGACTGAGTCTGGTACCTCTAGAACCTTTGTTGCTACTTCATCTGATATACCAAAGACATATGATCCTTTCAGTACCGAGTTTCGAGTCGTTTCGACCGATCCCGGTTTATCTGCTACTATCGAGACGAAATCCTCACAGCTACCTAAGGACACTGAAATTCATCCAGTGAAACGGTAATTACAGAAGTCGAGCTTGTTAAATTGGAAGTTGATCAGGAACCCATTGTTCTTTTACCATAACATCTTGATCCTAAAGTTGAACAAAAATAAGTTTTTCATGTGCATCTGTCTGATCCTTATTCATTTGTAACCATTGAGTCTTCCTCTTTACCGCAGAGTTTACAGCCTGAAATTTATCTCAGGCCTGACGGTGAAGTACTTCCAATTGGTTTGATTTCAATAGAGGAAGAACTTCAGGAAGAGACAACCCCTTCATCTCCCACTCATTTTGGGTCGGGCTTCATTTATATCCGTCTTTTCCTCGTTTGACCTACTCTGCTCCTGTTGATCCTTTTCACTCTCAAGTTCTCATAGATTCATTAGAGTATTTGCTTGGTTATTTAACCATGGTTGAGACAACATCATATATTGTACCATCTTTTATAGCTACAACAACATCTACTGTTGCTTCATATTCTATGTTTTTTGACGACACCCGAGTCTCATCTTTATGGTGGTATGTCTGCCCCACTGGGTTACCAGGCTTTAAATAGAACCTACTCTGGTGTCTTCTCTAGTCCATGGACTTCGCCCATGTCATCATTTAGAATTATATTTGGTTCCTCTCTTATGATTACTGAACGACCTGATCCTTTATTGACATCATCAACTCAATATCAGGCTGGTCCATCCAATTACTGTCCATCTTATCTAGTATTTGCTGGATACCCATCATATGAAAGTCAGTATGTGCAATATCCTTATACTCCATATGCTGGGGGGCCACAGATATTTGGGCCATATGGCAGTACTCCATCATTTTTAGGTCAATAATATGTTGTAATACATGTTTGTCAATGGCAACCTACTTTTCCTGTTCAGTCGCAAACGATTGTGTATCAGTATCAACCAGTTCAACCTATTGCATTTGTGCCTACTACACCTTATATTTCTTCTATGCATGTTGCTCAGTCTGCTCAAGCAGGTCCTTCAACCCCTAACCCTCAAGTTTCGGATCTACAGACTCCATCTTCCCAGGCTAGTGTTCAACAACCATCTGTATCGGGAATTTCACAACCACATGCTAGTTTACCTTTGTCACAGGCTTCTATTGGCCCATTCTATTCACAACCGGGTCTGAATTATCCTGGTGGGCAACCGTTTTATCAGATTCCATGGTAGCCACAACAACCATTCCCACAGTATCAAGCTTATCTAGGTCCTGGTCAACAATCCTACCCCTATCTAGGTTACCAAAAACAGAATCCATTTGTTGGTACACAACGACCTATTTCCCAGGCACTTCCATCTTATCCTACCTATGCTCATCCAGACCTTAATTGATAGTTTCCATAACATTAGAGTTACTTGATTTAAACTGGCTCACTAATGATACCATTCATTATTTACCTTGGTGGCCATTGATTCCTCATAAATTACCTTCTGACATTCCAAAATTCAATGGATATTCTAGAGAAGACCCGTCTATGCATGTCATGACTTATCATTTATGGTGGTCATCAAATTCCTTAAATGATGATTATGTTAGATTGTGTGTTTTCCAGCGAACGCTTACTGGTATGGCGGCGAAGTGGTACATTGAATTACCAAGGTCTTATTTTGATAACTTTATAGATTTAGCCACTACTTTTTTAACACACTTCCAATTACCCATCAGATATGAAACTAGAATGGAACTTTTGACCAGCTTTAAACAAAAAACTGTTACTTATATATTGGATCATATACATGAGTGGTGTCGTCGTTGTCAAATGGTTAAAACATTTTTTCCTGATCAGCTTTTAGCTACCAGTGCTTATGCTATCTGCCACTAAGCCCAAAGCTGATTTTTGGTGTCTACTCAAAGTAAAGATTAAATTATTTTTTTGTCATCATCAAATGGTTAAGATACAGATCAACCTACCACTTCAACTTCGACTTCATATGACTCGACTCTACTACCTATCATTATAGAGTTAAAAATAAAGCTGTCGAAGGGAGTAGTTCATAAATCGACATTCAACCCTCGAGCTCGTGCAACTCAAAATTATAATGTAGTGGAAGATCTGGCTCAGTCACCTTCTGCTATGTCAATGCTTGAGCTTCTTCAGATTTGTCCCTCCCCAAAGCAGGCTTTGTTATTAGCGATTGGTGGAATCGATCCGACGGATTCAAATCTTATAGTCTTTAATCACGCAAGCTATGTGCCACAATTACCAGCACAACTAGCATTCTTGATTCAAGTACATGTCCTGAATCGCCTCATTCATCGCACTATCATTGATGTAGGCGCATCTACTTGTATCATGTCTATGAGTTGTTGGAAGTCACTTGGCTCGCCAACTTTACCACAATCACCTACGATGTTGAAAGCTTTTGACGGTCGTACATATAAGCCTTCTGGAATTATTAGTAACCTGCTAGTTAAACTAGGGGGAAAATAAGTTACCATTGAAGTTGAGGTCGTTGACAGACCCCTTGAATACAATATATTACTTGGAAGACCATGGGTTTACGCTATGGTTGCGGTAGTATCTACTTACTTTTGTATGATCGTCTTCCCCCATAAGGGAAGCATCACAGTCATTGATCAACTCTCCTTCTTCGCCTTTGGTTCCCAGGAAACTGGAAGTGTTATGTTTGTTCACAGACCCCCACCATATCTTCAGAACACTAGTGTAGGACTCTTTAAGGATTCTTCCCTAATGGGCACCTTTTCGTTACCATCACCTGCGACATTGACAGAATTCACAAATATAGATACCTGCAATATGATATCTTCCACTTCATCTAACTTAAGGAAGATTCCCAATGATTCTAAAATAGATAGGATGGGTGAAATTATGATAAGGATGGTTCTTTTACAGTGTCAACCTCGTTAAAAAATGAATCAGGTCATGAGCATATTTTCTTTTCTTGTGTCAATCTCGTTAAAAAATGAAACAAGGTTCCATAAGCATAGTTATTTTCCTATGTCAATCTCGTTAAAAAAATGAAACAAATCCTCTCCTAATTAATTCGAGTCTTTTATATGATCTCGTGAATCAACCTTCATTCCATCCAACTATTAGTAACCAGTAAGTGAATGAAATGAAGCTTGGGGGGCATATTATCTTGTAGGTTATGCTTGGGGGGCATTGCAACGAACTACTTTCAAGCATGGTTTTCTACATTTCAAGATTGTGTAACAATGAAACCACTTTCAAGCATAGTTTTCCTCTGTTTCAAGCTTGCGTAAAATGAAACAAACCTATTTCAAGCACAATTTTCTCCGTTTAAAGCTTGTGTAAAAATGAAACTACTCTCAAGCATAATTTTCTCTGTTTCAAGCTTGTGTAAAAATGAAACTAATTTCAAGCATAGTTTTCCTCTGTTTCAATATTGTATAAAAATGAAACCTATCTTGAGTCCATTTCAGTTATTATTTTCAAGACTCGTTAAACTCATGAAAATCTTGAGCTTCTTTTGCTATTCTTTTCCATGCTTGTAAAACGTACATGAAAATGTTGAGTTCTTTCTATCTTTTCCTGCTCATTAATTAAATTGAAAAAGGGCCATATGAGTACACTTTTTATCACTTTTTAGAACTCCTTAAAACTTACGAAAAAGAGAAACCATGGAGTTCTCTTTTAGCTCTTTTCAAACTCCCAAAACATGAAAATATTACCAAGCACTTGTCCTTTTGAGCTCATAAAAGGAATTGAAACGACATCTACTAAGTATAATTTTAACCCTTTTCCAGACTGAGATAGATTATGTTTACGAAAAAGGAAAACCCTAGTTGAACATGGCTAGGAGGTTACCTCAAGTATTATTTTACCCTTTTTCGGATCTGAGGGATAATTTTATGAAAAGGAACTTGTGGATTTTTCTTTTCGTCCCTTTTTCAAACTCTCTAAACATTAAAAAGGACTTTTCCACCATGAAAAGATCGAGTTTCACCTTCATTAGACTCGTTAAAGCATCACATAGAGATGGATTCACCCGAAGGGTAAAATTATACATCAAGCATATGTTATCCTCCTTAAGCTTGTTAAAAAATAAAGAGGTATCGGTCAACAATGACATGGGAAAATTGGAAATGGATAAAACACTTTATGGTAGCAAGTCGCTATTGAACATGACACTCATTCACTTCATCTATGTGACTTTTGGGTTGGGTAATCTGCTTGATGGCCTATCATACCTATGGTATATCACACCATCCATCACTTCGGTTTTGGGTCAATGTTTCCAATTCATTCAGTGTCACTGATATGTTTAAGAGAAGTCACTCAGTTATTCCTCATCCTTTGCAATACTCATAAACCTTCATTTCATGACCGCCATCCCTGAACAATACTTCATCAGTCACTTTCTATCTCTAAAATCATTACTCCCATTTCATGTCATTGATGGGGGAAACATCAAGGCCCTCCTGCGACAAGTCGCTTCCTGTCAACATTATCTCATCATCCAGGAAGTTGACCTTAGAAACAACCTTTCATCACCTTGGAGCTAGCTTACATCAACGATAGGTTTCTCACTTCCGGCGACAGGTTGGCATCAAAGGCCTTCGACCGAAACACTTTGTATGGTATTCGACATCAAATCATCTATTCACACCATGAAAAATGTACTACAGTAACTTGAGAGCCATTATCATCAACGGTGGTTGCTCTCATGTCTGTTAACGGCTTACATCATGGGCTAGTAATCAGATGGTGTCTTCCCATGTTCGACTTCAAATCACATATTTGCATGGTTAGACTCGTAGTTAAAGCGATCGAGTGAACGAGATAGAAGACCTCAAATCTATTTTCATCCATTCGGGCTATGATTTCAGGAGTAATACCAAATCATCCATACGATGGTCATTACTCAAATGGTCATCCTATAAAGGTTCTATATCTCTAGATAAGTCTATATTTGTAAATGAATTTCTGATGTTGTGATATTTTATGTGTTGTGTATGCGTATGCCTCCCTTGGAAATTCATGTCCAAGATGAAAATATATCATGATGTAATGTATTGTAATTGATGCAGGTCACCGTCCGCTTCAGATCCTACTCATCACATCATAAAGCATATCAATCAAAATTATCATTTTTAACTTCATGCTTTAGGGGGAAACTATTACAAGTCAATTTGGGCATCATCCCAAAACATAGATCAATATATATTAGGGTCTATCATGCTCTAAATTAGTTGCTACATTCCCTAAAAAATTCATCCCATTGATGGTTTTCCTTCATGAAAGTTTCACTGCTTAGATGTCAGTTGAAGTTCCCCATTGAGCCATTAACGCACCCCTAGACTGTAGTAACTGCTTTGCAGAGCATCTACTCCCATGTAAGGTTGCGTTGTAGATGATCTAGGCTCGCTTTAGAGTGCGTTGTTAGATTGGGAGAGAATTTTTCATTGGATTACGGGAATCTTCGCAACCTCTAGTGGATTCTAGAAGTTGTTCCAGCTTTCACCTCATCTGATAGCTTCGAATATGGACACAATGGGGCCATTAAAATCTTATCCTTATATTCCCATGAACAAGGAAACCTCTTCACTATTTTTGGAAAAACCATTCAATGATTCATTTATGTCAAACTAACTTCATCTGCTTATTAATAGAGCATTGATCATAGTGCACAAGTGAGCAAGAATTTGTATTAAGTAGAGTTATGCTGGTGAGATCACAACCCTTGGAGGTATCGTGCATGTAATGTTATGCTACTGGATTGATGATGTCGGTATGATGAGGATGGGACTGAAGTTGGATGGTTGACATCAAATTGAAAAACTGGTAGTAACTTCTCCTTCTACTTCATAATAAAGACATTTGTTCCTTTCCTAATGCATGTGTCAATGATGTTATATGTGTATTTACAAATGAAATTGATTCAATTTTTTTAACTTGAATAGATCATATTTCCTTTATGTTGTTTTTTGTCTTATGTTTTCCATTGCAGGTACCAATCAAGCAAGTTCAGTTCGATTGAGAGCGACTGAAGCGACGAAGGGAGGCGAGGAAAAATGAACATATTACAAGTAGGTTTTCTTCCCATATCTATTAATTTTAAGGAAAAGGTCAAATGTCTTTCTTTCTTTTGTTCTAAGTGCACCACCACACTTAGGGAAAGCATACTTATCCGTAGTTTTGATTTCCGTAAAACAAATTGGTGACCATACTGGGGAACAACAGATCATCCCTAGTGGTTTTATCCTTATCTATCAACCTCTAGTAGACTTTGCTTGCTTAATTTGAGTGATTTGAAAGTCTTTTAGCAAAAGTGGTGTGTTTGATTTCTTTTTTAGAGAGTCCTCCTACACCAACGCACTGTTGGTCTTGACACAGTGCTCTGCATAGAATTGTTGGCTTAGGGACAATGCTCTGCAATGCACTGTCTCCCACTCAGGGGTGCATTTCCCTTGTGACCAACCAAAATATATCATATTTTTTCTTTTGAAATTCATTTCAATGTCTTGCTTGCTTAAGTTTTAAGTGATTGATTGCCTCTAGAGACCAGATTGCCTCTACTGTTCTTGCCTCACTTTGGATTTGTTTGATCAATGTTTCTTTTCTTTTTCTTTGTCATTGTCGAATAGTTCCAAAGTTAAATTTAACGCTTGATCAGTTAATTATTTTCATAAAGAGTAATTGTTGTTTCAGTCTTCGTTTCTCTTGAAAGTTTTGAGTGATTGTTTGTGCATTAGTTTCTTTTTCATTCATCTAAATTTAAAATAAATTGAAAAGAAAAACATGGATTTGCATATAGGGATTGTGAGTGCTGCATAGGAATAGTTTAGGGAAATTGCATTTATATGTGCTCATTTTTTATTGCATATAATTTGATTGCTCTAGCCCTTGCAGCTAGTTTTTCATTATCGAAAATAAATTTGAAACGAATGCTTATCATTTTAATTGCATTCTAGGAATGTTCAATACATCTCGCAGTGAACCTGAAAAACAAACTGATAAGCAATATCAACATAAAATTTATCTGAATTTATCTAAGGAAGCATTGTAACTTAACGATAACATTTAGAGATCTAAGTTATTAGACGTGTTCTGACATCGTTAAACATAGCAGTTTTCGTTAATTGTCTGCGATAAATTCCAAGTGTGATACCTCATTCCACGTACGTAAGTATATCAGAGCTCTTCACGTAATTTCGGGTATATCGGGCAGTGTTCTATTACGAAAAATATAAGGATATGCTCTCACTATGTGGTTTCACATTAGACATCGCTAATACAGATTGGGCCTCTATGTACCACCATGTATATTTTGAAGGACAACATTAGGTTGCTTACCATCCATAGGTAACCGAGTTGGATACCTTATACACTGTGATACACAGAACACAACATTCGGGGAGATTGCCTGCACGTACATAAGTCCTTGGTTTACTGGGGTGGTATATTGTGGTTCACAGTTGCTTGGTAAACCTTTTGCCTCGAATTACCCTCTTTTTGTTTTTTTTTTTTTTTTGTATTAAAATCAATCAGATATCGTGGAAGAAGATCAACACTTTCCCTGTCGTTCGCGTTGGACAGTGAATAAACCACCTTTATCACCATAAGATACACCTAGTAAAAGAAGGCCCACTTGTCCTTCCGAGTCCGGTACCTCTAGAACCTTTGGTGATACTTCATCTAAAATACTAGAGACATCTGATCCTTTGAGTACCTAGTCTCGAGTCGTTTCGACCGATCCCAGTTTATCTGCTACTGTTGATATGGAACCCTCACAGTTACCTGAGGACACTAAAATTCAATCCAGTCAAATGGTAAATCTAGAAGCCAAGTTGTTCAACTGGAAGTTGATCCAGAACCCATTTTTATTTTACCAGAACATCTTAATCCTGAATTTGAACAACAATAATTTGTCCCCATGCATCTATCTGATCCTCAGTCATCCTTAACCATTGAGTCTTCCTCTTTACCAAAACGTTTACCGCCTGAAATTTATCTTGGGCCTGACGGTGAAGTAATTCCACCTGGTTTGATTTCAATAGAGGAAGAACTTCAGGAAGAGACAACCCCTTCATCTCTCACTCATTTTGGGTCGGAGCTTCATTTATATCTGTATTTTCCTCGTTTGGCTTACTCTTCTCATGTTGATCCTTTTCACTCTTAAGTTCCCGTAGATTATTTAGAGTATTTGCTGGGTTATTTAACCATGGCTGATACAACATCCCAGACTATATCATCTGTTACAACTGCAGCATCATCTATTTTTGCTTCATCTTCGATGTTTTCGATGACACCCGAATCTCATATTTATTGTGGTTTGTCTATCCCACTGGGTTACCATGCTTTAAATGGAACCTACTCTGGTATCTCCATCATCTGGAATTATATTTGGTTCCTCTCTTACGAGTACTGAAGGACCTTATCCTTTATTTACATCATCAACTCAATATCAGGCTGGTCCATCCAATTACCGTCCATCTTATCTAGTATCTACTAGATACCCATCATATGAAAGTCAGTATGTGCAATATCCTTATACTCCATATGCTGGGGGGCCACAAATGGTCGGGCCATATGGCAGTACTCTGTCGTTTTTAGGTCAATCATATGTTGGAATTCATGTTTATCAATGTCAACCTACTTTTCCTATTCAGCGACAAACAATTGTGTATCAATATCAACCAGTTCAACCTGTTGCATCTGTGCCTACTATGCCTGTTATTTATTCTATGGATGATTTACTCAAGCTACTCAAGTGGGTCCTTCAACCCCTAACCCTCAAGTTTCGGGTCTATAGAATTCATCTTCCCAGGCTGGTGTTCAACAACCATCTGTATTGGGAATTTCACAACCATAGGCTAGTTTACCTTTGTCACAGGCTTCTACTGGCGCAGTCTATTCACAACCGGGTCTGAATTATCCTGGTGGGTAACCGTTTTATCAGATTCCATGACAGCCACAACAATCATTCCCCCAGTATCAAGCTTATCTAGGTCATGTTCAACAAGCCTACCCCTATCTAGGCTACCAACAACAAAATCCATTTTTTGGTACACAACGACCTATTCCCAGGCGATTCCATCTTATCCTACTTATGCTCAACCTGACATTAATTGATAGTTTCCATTTGTTGCAACATTAGAGTTACCTGATTTAAACCAGCTCACTAATGGTCCCATTCATTATTTACCTTGGTGGCTAGTGATTCCTCACAAATTACCCTCTAACATTCCAAAATTCAATGTAAATTCTGGAGAAAACCCATCTACGCATGTCATAAATTATCATTTATGGTGTTCATAAAATTATTTAAATGATGATTCTGTTAGATTGCATCTTTTCCAATGAACGCTTACTGGTCCGGCTGCGAAGTGGTACATTGAATTACCACTATATTCTTTTGATAACTTTACAGCTTTAGCCACTACTTTTTAAACCCAATTCCAGTTACCCATCAGATATGAAACTGGAACAGAAATTTTGACCAACTTTAAATAGACCATTGCTACTCATATATGGGATCATATACATGAGTGGCGTCGTCATCGTCGAATGGTTAAAACATTTGTTCCTGATCAGCTTTTAGCTGCCAATGCTTATGTTATCTGCCACTAAGCCCAAAATTGATGTTTTGGTGTCTACTCGAAGTAAATATTACAGTAATCCACTGTCGTTGTCGAATGGTCAGGATACATATCAACCTACCACTTCAACTTCAACTTCATCTGACTCGGCTCTACTGCCTATCATTCCAGAGTTAACAATAAAGCCACCGAAGGGAGTAGTTCATAAATCAACATTCAACCCTCGATCTCATGCAACTCAAAATTATAATGTAGTAGAAGATCTGGCTCAGTCACCTTCTGCTATGTCAACACTTGAGGTTCTTCAGAATTGTCCCTCCCAAAATCAGGCTTTATTGTCAGCGAATGGTGGAATTGATCTGACAGATTAAAATCGTGTAGTATTTAATCACTCGTGCTATGTGCCACAATTACCAGCACAACTAGCATTCTTGATTCAAGTACATGTCCTAAATCGCCTCATTTATCGCACTTTCATTGATGTAGGCGCATCTACTTGTATCATGTCTATGAGTTGTATGGAAGATAATATTTTCCTAGAATGCAACCTTATGCTACTAAAACTAAGTAATATTGGCAAAACTACTTTACTAAGGTGTGCCATTAAAACTTTAATGAAATGGGTCACCAACACCCTTAGTTATTGAGGTACTACCATAAAGGACATGACAACCTCATAATCCGCTTGTAGCACATGTATTGGTGATATGTTACAATAAATTATCTCTAGGATCCTTGTTAGTTGGAATAGAATTATATTGCCTAGATGCACCATATGCCTTTGTCTGGATAACTCATGTATGGAAGGTCCATTTTCCACTCAACACTAGTGACTCCTTTGCTTCATTAACCTCACATCTACATTCACATAGCATACAACCGTCGGTTATAGCATATATCATTCAAAAACCTAAAGCACACTTTTTTTTTTCAAAATAGTATAAATCTCACACATAATTCCATAATTTATTAATCACCTACAACACCCCAAACCTCATCCTTGATAGGGGGAGGGATACATATTCATTGGAGACTATACCCTCCTACGGGTAGTGCTCTAGCACCATCAACTCCTACTGCGAAATAGAAAAGAAATGAGAGGTGAATACCTATCTCACCTCTTCACCTCTCAATCAAGCCATTAGCACTCCTTAGTGCATGATGTGCGGCTCACAGAGTACCAAATCTCTCATCGACACCCTTGGTTGAATTGAGGGTACAACCTTAAAGAAAAATAGTCTCACAATGCTCACAAAGGAAAAAAACAATCTTATGTCCAATATGAATCTAATTTAATTAGTTTCAGACCATTCTCATTACTACTCTAAACTAATTAATCCAATATCCCTCATGACAACTGTTGGGCCAAAATTGTGAATTACGGATAAATCATGCTTCTCTGGGCAGGTGCTGGTCTAGAACAACAAGTGAAAGACTATACGACTATTTCTAAATGTTATCGTTATGGTTCCAATGCATTGTTAAGTAAATTGATATTAATTTTATGTTGATCTTGCTTAAAAATTTGCCTTTCAAAGGTTCACTGCGATGATGTGTATGAAATTCCTAAAATGCAAGCTAAGAATGATAAATAATCTTTCACTTTTAGATTTTTCAAAGAAGAACCTCGCTACTAAGGGAAGAGAGAAAACAATTTGTGAGCAAACAAATCAATGAGCACAAATTACATGTAGATTTCCTAATGTTCCTTTTGCAAAACACACATTATTCTACATCCAAATGCAAGTTTTTCTTTTCAGTTACTTTAATGTTATGAGTGCAGAAAAGAAACTAGGTCCACTAAATCAATAATTCAAACTCTTTTTACTTTCGAGAAACGAAGAATACAAACAAAAACTTCTCTTTTGAAGGAAAAACGAGGATTTCACCAACAATTTCTCCTATCAAGGAAATGAAGATTTTACAACAATTTCCTATTTCGAAAGCAAATGATTCTTAATGCGACCATAAAAAGTACTTTGAAATCAACTTGTCAATGATAAAGAAATTTTTTTTTAAACAAACATTGAACAAATTTTCAGTCAAAGGAGGAAGAAGTATATAGAGTCACTGGTCAATTAAGGATCAAACTTTTCAAAACACAACAGCAAACAAAATTGAAGCAAATTGCAAAGGCAAATTCAAAGGAATTTGGGTACTTTCAGGAATCAACGCAGTCTCCAAGGGGAGACAGTGCTCTACAACACAGGCTAGGAAGGGAGACAGTGCTCTGCAAAGCACTATGTCCAGTCTAAGGGTGTGTTGGGCGCAGTGTATAAAGAAAAATACTGCTATTTAACTCACTGTCTTTGCTAATTTGGCTTTGAAAAAGTTTAATCTTTATGAGTAACAACTACTGGGTGGATAAACAAAGCAAATCAAAGGCTTAAACACCTAGAACTAAGAGAAATTCTCCCCAGTGGAGTCGCCAATTTGTTGGACCAGAATTGTGAATTATAGATAAATCACGCTTCCCTAGACAGGTGCTAGTCTAGAACAACAGGTGAAAGACTATACGACTATTTCTCCTAACTCAGAACATATATACAAAGAGGATTGGAGGCTTACTTGTTCAGTCGCTTCCAAATGGCTCCTTTTGTCACTTCTGTTGCAGCTTCAAATTCAAGCGGTTTTTTGGGCTGAATGCTTCCTGCAAGAAAGAACACTGAAACAACAGAAGATGCAATAATATAGATATCTATTCAAGCTATTTAGTTAAATCAGTAAAGCATAAACCATACACATCAACTAAGATCTTGCAATATGGAAAATCAAATCCAATGCAAATGCATATAGGGAAAAATAAGCAGTACTCTTTATTGATGATAGAAGGAGAGGTTACAACCTAGTGATTGATTTGAAGTGACCTTCTAGTAACATTCCCAAGCCTCATCACAGTATAAATCTCTCTAGCAGTAGCTACACAAATCTAGCCCTCAATTGAAAATTCTCCAGCATTTCTCTACTCAAATTCTTCCTCTTCAAGCACTTAGATCTGTGCTCAATTTATAGATGAATTGTAGGTTGTTTTGCAATCAATGACTTTCCAATAATAGGCAAGACATGTTTCTATTCATGTATATGTCAAATGGAGACCTGGATCCGAAGCTTGACACATGTGAACTCTTCTAGAAGGCACTGGCCAAGTGGAAATTCTGGAACAACGAGAATTTCACTCCCAATGTGACCAACGCACCTGTGAATGTCGAGAAGTGATTTTTAGAGCAGCCTTGCATGGGGCTACTTGCATATGCAACACAGTTAGGCCCCTTAGAGCCTGCGCTGGTGAGCTATCATATGCTATATAATAAGCTTAAAACCTTGGAAACCTTTGCTTCATTTGTCTTGTTTCTTGTCTTAGGGCATGTAGCAAATGAAATGATAGGGAATGATAGACCCTTTATCATTGGTCTTGGAGATGATGTCTAGTTAACTAGGTCATTGGGAATGGTGCCCTAATTGACCTATAACAATTGCCCAATAAGTATGAGATCCAAATAATAAGAACTTTTGATTGAGATGCTTTACACTGTGATGAGCCTGGAAACGAAGAGGAGTGGTCACCTGCATCAATCTTACAATACATTACATCATGATATATCCTCTTTGATCATAATTGCTGAGGGTAGGTGTTATAGCATCATTTCTCACTTTGACATGATTCATGAATCTTACAATACATTACATCATGATATATCCTCTTTGATCATAATTGCTGAGGGTAGGCATTCTCATGTTCAGCACATAAAACAATCTAATAACATGTACATAATTCAGAAAGTCGTCTTCATTAAAATGTTGCCCAGATGCAAACATGCCCACAGATATAGGCCCATGTTTGGATTACAATCTGTATGTAAGGTCACCGTACAGATGATGTGTACAACAATCCTGAAATCACAGCCCAGATGGCTGAAACTAGATCTGGGGTCTTCTTATCTCGTTCACTCGATCATTCGAGTACAAGTCTAGCCATGCGAATATATGATTTGTAGTCAAACATGGAAATACATCATTTGATTACCAGCCAATGATGTGAGCTGTTAACAAACACTGGAGAACCAACATTAATTTCAATGGCCCTCAAGGTATTGTAGTACATTTCGTAAGGCGTGAATAAATGATTTGATGTCGAACACCAAACAAAATCTTTCGGTCAAAGGTCTGGCAGCGAGGATCTTGTCGATGTTGTAACAAGCCTCATGGTACTGGAATCTGATGTTTCTAAGTGAACTTCCTGGATATTGATTTGTTGTCGACTGGAGTTACTGATTTCGAAGACAAGGGTATGACTTGATATAGCAATTTTCAGGGATGACAGTCATGAAAATGAAGGTTTATGAGTATTGCAGAAGGATGAGTTTTTAATCACTGGATGACTTCCCTTTAACATATCGGCGACACTATGATGAGTTGGTAGCATTGACCCAAAACTGAAGTGAAGGTATGATGAACCATAGGTGTGAATGAACCGTCAAGATGATTACCCAACCCAAACAGTCACGAACATGGAGTGAAAGAAGTGTCATGTTCAAGAGCGACTTGCTACCAAAAAGAAACTTTTCTTACTTTTCCCAAATTTTCCTTGGTCATTTGTCAACCAATACCTCTTTATTTTTTAACAAGCTTCAGGAGGATAACATTTTCTTGATCTATAATTCAACCCTTCAGCTGAATAAAGTATCGCTATTTAATAATTTAACGAGTCTAGTGATGAATGAAACTCGATTCTTGCCATGATCGACAAGCCCGTCGCCATTTTATGTTTTAACGAGCTTAACGACAGTGATAGCCCGATCCTTTTTCATATTTAGAGAGTCTGAAAAAGAGGACGAAAGAGAAATCCAAAAGTAATTTTTCGTAAATTTTTCACTCAGATCCGAAAAAGTGTAAAATAATATCTAAGAGAACCTCTTTGGTCATGTTTAACCAAGGTATTCCTTTTTCGTAAATAATCCATCTCAGTTCGGAAAAGGGTTAAACTTATACTGAGTAGATATCAATTCATTTACTTTAACGAGCTTGAAAAGATAAGTGCTCGGAAATCTTTTCACATTATCGGAGTCTGAAAAGAGCTGAAAGAAGACTCCAGGGGTTTCTTTTTCACTGTTATCGAATCTTGAAAAAGAGATAAAAGTGCGCTTCAAATCCTTTTTCGTTTTTAACAAAGCTCGAAAAATAAGGAGAAAAAGTATGTTTTGTGGTCAATTCATTCTTTGAATAAATCTGCACAACTAATCTGTTCATCAGTTGTATTTCCTGTTCAGAACAACATCAAATGGATTAAAAATACATGTTTCATGATAAAAACATAATAAAACTATAGTCATAGCAATAAATTTAACTTGCAAACAATTAAATGACTATAAAAAGTAGTTTTACTATTCATTTTTACCATTCTGTAGTTACCATTTGCATTTTGGAGCTCTGGACCTGATTTTTCCCCCGAACTTTAGTCGTTGATTGTGGTCGTTTCTGTGGACGGATTTCATCGCCATTTGATCCAGGTTAGTACCATGAACCTCCTCTTCCCTTTGGTATTCATTTCATTTCCATTCTCTGCAGATTTTTAAGGTTTTAAGGCCCCTAGGGTAAATTCTGCCCAAAATGAGGGCAACGCACCCCTGAATGTTGAAACCTGCGTTGCATAGAAGGTACAATGAAGGGTACCTGCATATGCAACGCACTATCTCAACCCAGGGAGTGTGTTGGGTGTAGTTCAAGTTTTTGGTTTTCATATTGTGCCCAAAATTTGCCTATTTTTTTGCAATGAATGGAATCTAATGGATTTTATGGTTGTATTTCAGGTTTCCATCAGATTATAATGATGATTACATGGAGGGAAAGAGAACATGAAGAAAAACATATGATTTCCTTGAATGATCCAGGTACTGTAAGAGCCCTAAGAGATTGTGGACTACTTAAGTACTTCAAATTGTCAGGAATGAGGCAACAAATATAACTCTTGGAGTTCTTAGTTCGAGCATGGGATCCAGCGATAGAGGCATTCCACATTAAAAATCAAGTGGTTCCCATAATAGTTGAGGATGTCTATTTTATCACAGGTTTTTTGAGGAGAGGTTTGCCCATTTCTCTCACGGGGTATACCGTTGGAGGAGAGACAGTGAGGGATTATGTTATGCAGTATTTCTATCCAGGGGCAAAACCTAACAAAGATGGAAAAATAAACATCTAGGATGTCAGGGATTTTCCTTTGACAACCATCCTTTTCACGATTGCTAAACTTGCTGGCACCATTACACTACATGTAGCGAACAGATTGTATATGCAGTATGCGCTAGAGTTCTTAGAGCCAACAGTCTTCAACTGGTCTGAAGTTGTTCTATCTCAGATAAAGGAACAACTGAACAAAGAAAAGGGAGGAAGGAAGAAAAATTTTAGTTATGGTTCAATCCTTATCTCCTTCGCTTTGGAACAGATTCCACTGATGCAGCCACAACATGTAACATTGGATATATCTAGTCCTAGAGATCCTCGAATGTAGAGATGGGTAGAACTCGTGGGTCGGCATGCAGGGCAATCGACCATTGTGTTCTCTACTGCATTCTTTGCCTGGTTCCGGCGACAGATTGTCGCCATCGATGAGTATGCATACGCAGGCGTCGACTTCTGAGGAGATCCAGATCTAGTATTACCAAAAGGCGCTCAGTGGGGTTCAATAGGTAGGAATGATTTGACCATGTTTTTTAATTTTTCTAAGGTTTATACAATTTTTTTTGTGTTTTTATTTATTTCCAAGACTAAACTAAATGTTTGATGTAATGCAGATATCGGCCCTGTTCAACCAGTATAGGAACCAGAGTGCGAAGCAGATGCACCAGCAGAGAGGGTTGTCAGGAGTGCAGTCCTTCAAGACCTTGATATGGCTAAGACCCTAGTTGAGCTTCAATAGCACTGTTGGGTATGTGTTATATTCTTTCCACGACTAAGCACGTTCAGGGGGGTAAGAGGGGGGGCGATAGCCCCCCCTGTCGGGGTTCGGGGCAGCGCCCCAGAGAAAATTTTTGGTCCTTAATTTCTGGTGGGTTTTGTGCATGGTTTTGCACATGGTTTTGGGGTACGATGGTTTTCGGCCCCTAGTATTTTGTAGATCTGGTCAAGGG
The DNA here is from genome assembly GCA_034641835.2 of Pinus albicaulis. NCBI lineage: Eukaryota > Viridiplantae > Streptophyta > Pinopsida > Pinales > Pinaceae > Pinus > Pinus albicaulis. The sequence continues at coordinate 486,465,819 of CM076573.1, forward strand.
AACTACGGTTATGTTCTAATCCAGGGTTGATGGATTGGGGTTCATGTATGCTTCGGCATGTATATATATATTTTGTAACACTAAAAGGAATATAATGAGAAATCAAGCTGGTCATCCCGATTTGGGATCCAGGGGAAAATCTCTGTGTTTATCTGTTTTATGTTTTATGCTCTCGCTATTATTTATTTTCTGTTATAAGATTCGTGTGTAGATAATTTCTGTTTAGGGTTAAAATCTACATTTGGTATCGAAGCTGTTTCAGCTTCAAGGGGACGCCTTTGTTGCTGAGGGTTTTTAGTTTGGGCCTGTGGTAGACCTTGTTCAGTGGGAGATCTGCAGGATCGATTCTTGCGGTGAGAGAAGATGGCGAGCAGCAGAAAGATAGAGATCGAGAATTTTAATGGTCAGAGTTTTTAGTTGTGGAAGCTCAAGATGGAGGATCTGCTGGTGGATAAAGATCAGTGGATCACGGTAGATTCAGGTACTAAACCAACGGGAATGTCAGATGAAGATCGGAAGAAAATGGGATCGTATTACAGAGAAGAATATGGTTGTGTGTCTTAGATTCAGTATTGTTGAATGTATCTGGGGAAGCTACGGCAAAGACCTTGTGGGACAAGCTAGGGACTTTGTACCAATCTAAGTCTCTGGTGAATAAATTGTTCCTGTGGAAAAAGCTGTATAACCTGAGGATGAAGGATGGAGACTCGGTGACAGAGCATCTAAACGCCTTCAATACTGTGGTAAGTCAGTTGTCATCTGTTGATATTAAAATCTCAGATGAAGATAAGTGCATCAGTTTGTTGTGCTCTCTACCAGACTCGTGGGACAGTCTGGTTATTGCAATAGGTAGCAATACAAATACCTTGAATTTTGATGACATTGTCTCAGCCTTGCTGTCGGAGGAAATGAGACGGAGAAATATGGAGGGTCGGAATGGAGATGCCTTATCTGTACGAGGAAGGTCCCAGAACAGAAACAAGAATAAGGTTTCGAGTGGGAGATCCAAATCTAGAGGGAGATCTAAATCTCCTGGAAAGTTTGTAAAGGTGTGCTGGAAATGCGGAAAGGAAGGGCACTACAAAAAGGACTGCAGATCTAAAGCTCCTGAGAAAGGAAAGGGATCCGATGATGCTCCTTCTGCAGAGGAAAAAACCACCTCGGATGAAGGTGGGGATGTGTATTTGGCTTCTTCTTCAAACACACATGTAGATCATGAGTCATGGTTGATTGACTCAGGTGCATCCTTTCACTTCACTCCCCATAGGGAGTGGTTCTGCGAGTATGAGAAATATGATGGTGGTGGTGTCTTCCTAGGGGATGATAGGAGGGCCAGAATCGTTGGACGTGGAAAGGTCAAGTTGAAGCTAAAAAAGGAAGGATTAGAACACTTCCTGATTATCTGCATACTCCTACATTGGCCAAAAATATTATTTTTGTAAGAAAGATGAATGATGCAAGTGTAAAAATAGTGTTCGAGAAATATACCAGCAAGATGGTTCGTGGAGCACTAGTATTGATGAGGGGAGTTCAGATTGGAACTCTGTACAAGCTTCTGGGTAGCACTGTTACTGATGGGTGCAACATTGATGTGGTTCCTAAAAGTGGAGTAGAAAGCCTAGTGGTCTCTAGAGAAAATACCATGCTATGGCATCAAAGGCTTGGACATATTTGAGAGAAGGGCCTTCGAATATTGCATGGAAATGGTATGGTGCAGTAAGGGCATGTCTAATTCTCTTCCTGATTTTGATTTCTCGTGAACATCAGGTATAATGGGAAGTGCATTAGGGTGAGCGCATGGCTGTGCTAAGAGGGCTTAACAAGATATTAGAATCTCAGGTATTAGAATGATGTTCTGACCCGTGCCGGCCCATCACTGGGAAAGTCTGTGTACTATGTTTCATTCATAGATGACTTCTCAAGAATACATGGATATATTTCTTGAGGAAGAAATCTGAATTCTTTGACAGATTTAAAGAATTTAAGGCTCTGGTGGAAAACTAGACAGAGAAGAAGATAAATGCGCTGAGGACAGATAATGGTGGGGAGTTCTGCAAGAAGGAATTTGAAGAGTTCTATAAGAAGTGTGGTATAGCACGACAGAAGAATACTCCATACACACCTCAGCAAAATGGAGTTGCAGAAAGAATGAACAGAACACTGATGGAAAAGGAAAGAAGCATGCTCAGTGGTACTGGGTTAGGACAAGAATTCTGGGTAGAGGCAGTGGAGACTGCATGCTATCTTGTTAACAAATCACCTTCATCAGTGTTGGAGGATAAGACTCCACATGAGGTATGGACTGGTAAGAAACCCTCTCTTTCACATCTAAGGGCATTTGGATGTGATGCATATGTACATGTTCCAAAGCAGAAAAGGACCAAGTTGGATAATAAATCTGAAAGGTGAATCTTTATTGGGTATAAGGATGGTTTAAAAGGTTACAAGCTTTGGAACCCGGAAACAAGGAAGGTTGTGTACAGCCGAGATGTGGTGTTTAGAGAGGTGAAATATGTTCTTAAACATGAACTCATACCAAAGGAACCTGAGAAGATAGAGTTTGAGCTAAAGGAGGATGAATCAGACTCTACAACAAAAGAAGACTCAGAAGAGGAAGAGCCACAAACTCCAGTTGTGAGAAGATCAGCTCAGGAAAGAAGGCAACCAAAAACGTATAGTCCATCTGCTTTCTATTCAGGTTTTGCCTTTACTATAACTGATGATGATCCCAGAACTGTCAGGGAGGCAGTAGATTCAGAGGATGGAAAACTCTGGAAGGAGGCCATGGTTGATGAAATGGCATCCTTGCATAAAAATGAGGCATGGGATCTGGTGGAGTTGACGGCTGGAAGGAAGCCCATCAAGAGCAAATGGGTGTTTAAGAAGAAGATGAATGTAGAAGGCAAGGTGGAGAAATACAAAGCTTGGTTGGTAGAAAAAGGTTATTCCCAGGTGCCGAGAATTGATTTTGGTGATATTTTTTCTCCTGTTGCCAAGGTTACTTCTATTAGATTACTTTTAACTGTTGCTGCTGCATTTGATTTTGAGATAGAACAGATGGATGTGAAGACATCATTTCTTCACGGGGATCTAGAAGAGGAGATCTACATGAAGCAACCTTAAGGCTTTATAGTGAATGGTAAGAAATAACTGGTATGCAGGTTGAAGAAGTCTCTGTATGGGTTAAAACAGTCACCAAGGATGTGGTATTAGAAATTTGATAGCTATATACAGGGACTTGGTTTCACCAGAAGCAAGGAGGATCACTATGTATATTTTAAATTAATTTGTGACCGTGTTATTTATTTGGTCTTGTATGTGGATGATATGTTGTTGATTGGAAATGACAAAGAAATTATCCAATATTTGAATACCCAACTGTTCTCCAAATTCGACATGAAGGATCTTGGTGCTGCAAACCATATTTTGGGCATGGAAATTAAGAGAGATCGGGAAAAGAGGAAGCTCTGGTTAAACCAGAGGAAGTATGTCGAGACTATATTGCAGAGGTTCAACATGCAGGATAGTAAACCGGTGAATGTTCCTATTCCTGTAGGTGTAAAGTTGAAACTGGCTGAACAAAGGTCTCAAGACACAACAAAGAAGAGGAGGATATTCCCCGGTTCCATATGCAAGTGCGTTGGGTAGGTGGGGAGCTCGATGTATGCAATGGTCTCCAGAAGGCCTGATATTGCTGCACATGAAGGGAGTATTGAGTGTGTTTATGTCAAACCCAGGGAAGGAGCATTGGACAGCAGTGAAGTGGGTTTTCAGATATTTACGTGGCACTAGTGATTATGGCTTGTGTTACCAGGGAATACCAGGATTGGAAAGAATGTTGGCCATTCGTGGTTTTGTTGATGCAAACTGGGCTGGAGATCTAGAACAAAGAAGATCTACAAGTGGGTATGTGTTTAGCCTATTTGGAGGCGTAGTCAGTTGGATGAGTAAAAGACAGTCTGTAGTTGCTCTTTCAACTACAGACGCAGAATACATAGCAGCCACAAATGCAAGCAAGGAAGCATTTTGGTTGCAGAGATTGTGTTCAAGTATGGGGTTGGTACAGCAAGCTATAAGGATAGACTGTGATAGCCAAAGTGCAAATTTCTTGGCTAAGAACCCTGCTTATAATTCAAAGACAAAGCACATTGATGTTCAATATCACTTTGTTAGAGATATGGTTGAGGCTAAAAGGGTGTTGCTGGTAAATGTGGACACTTTGAAGAATGTTGTAGATGTATCGACGAAGTTCTCTGGTGAGCACTCAAAAGTTCTCTATGTAGAGAAACAATGGGTGTCAAGAATTGGGCCAATGTCTAAGCTCAGCCCCCGTGGAAAGAAAAACAACAAGTGGGAGAATATTCGGGGTATGTGTTATATTCTTTCCATGACCAAGCGCACACGCATGGGGGTAAGAGGGGGGCATACCGCCCCCTTGTGCCGGGCACAATGGGGCCAAAGGGGGCGGGCTCCCCTCGTTGTAGTCCAGGCAGCGCCCGGCAAAAAATTTTTGGTCCTTAATTTCTGGTGGGTAGTCCGCGCCCATGGTTTTGTGCATGGTTTTGCACATGGTTTTGGGGTACGATGGTTTTCGGCCCCTGTTATTTTGTAGATCCGGTCAAGGGAACTACGGTTATGTTCTAATCCAGGGTTAATGGATTTGGGTTCATGTATGCTTCGGCATGTATATATATGTGTTGTAACACTAAAAGGAATATAATGAAAAATCAAGCTAGTCGTCCTGATTTGGGATCCAGGGGAAAATCTCTGTGTTTATCTGTTTTATGTTTTACGCTCTCGCTATTGTTTATTTTCTGTTATAAGATTCGTGTGTAGATAATTTTTGTTCAGGGTTAAAACCTACAAGCACATAGAGGGTTGACCTTCGGGATTCCAGATTTCCAGATCGAAGAGCTTCCCATGCGATTGCAGCGACACACTATTGGGGTTCCTAACTGTTGGATGTGGTTGCTTCGTATGATTTCTAGATATATAGCATGTTACCATGAGCACCACTATTTTACTTATGACATTTTGCATACATTTTGAGGTCATATGACCAATGTGTCTTGGGCACAAATTTTGTAAAAACCTATAACTATCTATCTATATGATTTCAAAGTTTTTCCTATGTTTAATGTGCAATCCTATTCAATGATGTGAATGTTTTCTTTACCTATGTCACAAATGTCTGTCTAAAACTTGATTAGCTAATGAATCAGTCAATGCGTTCAAATTTTTGGAAATGTGTTGATATTGAACAAAATCAAAATATCTTTCCAAAATTCGAACTCTTAGGAACAATCTAAGAATTGTTGGATTTCTAACAGTATAAACACTAGTAAGTTGTAATACCACAAGTTGTGAGTCTAACCTTACGATTATGCGGTTAATACCAAATGAAATGGCATCAGAGAGAAGTTCGATCAACGCGCTATACTCAGCGATATTGTTTGTCGATCTACCAATACAAATCCCTTGAAAACTCACTAACTCGTCGTTCGGAGTGAAAATGGCCCACGCTGCAGAGGATATATTCTGCGTACTACGACTAGCACCATTAGCATATCCAACAAATGGTTCCAAAGATTCAGACATCTGTGATAAAATTTAAAGCGGATTACTAACGTCAAGAAAACTCTAAAAACAAATTAAGATAGTGAATGCAAATCAACAGCATATATACAATATAATACAAAAAATTACTACGCTCGTGATTAAGCATAGTAACGTTTCAAATACAACCCATTTCTAGGCTGTGCCAATGAAATTCCATCGTAATCAAATAACTCGTAGGCACCCTTAGCAAGAACTCTTTTGACTATATAGGGGCCATGCCACAATGGCTCGAATTTCCCTGTACCTATTACATCAGCTTCTTGATCATAAAGAAGGACCAAGTCGCCCTCTGAGTATATGCGAGGCTGGACATTTTTGTCGCATTTCGCCTTTATACGTCTCTTATGTGCTTCGTTGGCCAATTGAGCTTCACGACTCGTTTCATCAAGATGGATGAGGTTAAGGAGACACGCTTATTCTTTCGAGGTGTCAGGTAACAAGTCTATCGTGAGTTTTAATGATGATATTTTTCATTGGATTGGTAAGATAGCTTCCAAACCATACACCAATTGAAAAGGAGTAAATCCGGTTGCATTTCTCACCGAGTTTTGATACGCCCACAAGGTGGAGTACAGGATCAAATGCCAGTTCCTTTTACGGACTCCTATCATTCGTTGAAGCATTCATTTGAGAATTTTGTTAATAGCCTCAACTTGTCCATTTGATTGTGGATAATAAGGAGTAGAATTATCATGCGAAAATCCTAACTTGGTAGTCAATTCAGACATCATATGGTTGCGAAAATTCTCCCCATGATCCGTAACTATAGCCTGTGGGACCCCAAACTGTGAAATAATGTCGTTGAAGAAAAACAATGCAGCTGTTTGTCCTGTGTTATTGAATGTAGGCATCGTTTCTGCCCATTTGGTAAAATAGTCGACTGCGACAATAATATAACCATGCCCCCCGCATGAAGGAGGGTTATAGGTCATGAAGTCAATACCCATTTCATAAATGGTCTAGCAGAGACAACAAGATGCATTGGCGCTGGCGGTTTGCGGATTTTACGACCAAAAATCTGGCATGCATGAAAACTTCTGACTGCGAGGATGAAATCTCGAAAAATAGTAGGCCAAAAGTAACCAGCACAGAGTATCTTCTACGCAGTAGCATATCTAGATAAGTGTCCACCACAAGCCCCAACATGACAATCATTTAACACTTTTTCGGCCTCCTCATGAGTAAAGCACCTCCTTAAAATGGTATCAACACCACGACGATAAAGTATATCGCCGACGATCAGATAATCTTTGGCTTGGTATCGAATACGTCATTGTTCAGAGTGAGAGGTATTAGGTCAAAAAGTTTGGGTTTGGAGATAAATGATTAAATCCCCATACCAAGGATCAGATGATCCGATCAGAAACAGAGACTCATTAGGAATTGATGGTTCCGACATAGTTGCAGTGCTATCAGAGGGAAGGTCACAGAGAAGCTCAGCCAGAACTAAAGACTTCTTTGACTTGTATTTGATGAATTCAAAATCAAATTCCTGCAAAATGACAATCCACTTTGAATATTTCCCCCCCAGAAATTGACGTGATAAGATATAAGTCATGGGGTTGCAATCCGAAACTATTGTTGTTTTTTGGAGCAGGATATAATGGCGAAATATTTGGACAACTTGAACAGCTTCCAAGGCAATATTTTCCACATACGAGTACTTAACTTTCATGTCATTGAGATTATGACTCAAATAATAGATCGGATGTTCAATTCCATCTTCTACTTGGACCAAAACCATAGCGATGGTCATTTCAGCCGCGGCGATATACAGGAAATAATCATTTTGATAATTAGGAGGATACATTAATGACGCTTGGACAAGAGTGTCCTTGACAGCATCAAAATAAGCTTGCACAACTTGAACCCAATGGAAAACTCTTTTTCAATAATCTATAAATCCTTTGTTTATATTCTCTTATTAGTTGAATTAGAATAATTAGAACCTTCTCAGAGTAACCTTTCCTATCTTTATCTGGTAGAAGTTTGATGTTATGAAAAATCAAGAATGATGATATCCTTCAACAGGATCTATTCAATTTTCTTTTGAGACTATTAATCTAAGCAATCGAATGTAACCAACACAAAACACACATTTATGTGATCGAGGCATATTTTGTAGTGCCTGTGAGCTGTAAGAAAAATTTCTCTAAAATGTAATCAGGTGTATCTGCCCGATTTGTGAACTTCTAATCGTCTAGATATGGTTGAAAAATGTGCTTGATGTCGTTGAAAGCATAAGCCATTGCTCTCTGAAAAGTTACCCCAGCATTCTTTAAACCAAACGGAAGTTTCCTATATGCGAATGTGCCCCAGGGACAGATGAATGTTGTCTTATGTTGGTCATCTGGGCTGATATTGATTTGATTGTAGCCAGAAAATCCATCCATGAATGATAATGTTTCGCATCCAGCACAATCGTCAATAATCTGGTCGATAAAGGGAGTGGGATAGTTGTATTTTGGACAAGCATGATTAACATCCCGATAATCGACACACACTCTAATGGTTCCTTTTTTTTCATAACAGGAACAATATTGGAAACCCACTCAGTTAGCGGAACAAGGTAAATAAAACCAGCACGCAAAAAATTTTCAACTTCTACTTTGATGGCAGCGGCTTTCTTTGGATGAACACGACGAAGCCATTGGCGCACCGGTTTGACATTAGGATACATATTAATAGTGTGTTCAACTATACTAGTATTTATGCCTAGCATTTCCTCTTAAAACCAAGCGAATACGTCACGAAATAAAGAACGATATGAATCAATTTCTGATGGAGAACATGATACACCGACATGAATATTTTCTACAACGCCTGGTTTGGTCGAAATATTGATAGAAATCGTTACTTCGATATTTGATAAGTTTCACTCGGAATTGATTGCATTAATCAATAAAGAATTCGAAAATAAAGTTTTGATGGATGGGTGATGTAGTTCACTAAGATTGTTTTCTTCATAATCAGGAAGATGGGAATGATGATGATAATATTCCCATGGTTCTCCTTCTAACATCATAGCCTCCAAAATATTTTCATCTGTCAAAAAATTTGAGGAAAATGGATCAGATGGAGTACCAAAATCTAAGGAACGATCAACCCAAACACTTGGCGACGCTGATTTCGAATTTTCCGCCCAAGACAAATAGATTGATTTCTATGCCAGCTCAATAGGGCTAGGCGGTAAAAATTCATCTAACGTAGAAATTTTAGAATCACCCGTACTCTCCCTTAAGCCAGATAGAGTGGAAGAGATCATGTAGCAGGTCTCTATACTTGAAATTTTTGCCGACGTCGCGGGCGGCGGTAATGCAAAGATTCCCATAAGAGTGGAATCCTTTAAGAGTCCTACACCAATGTTCTGAATTTCTAGTTGAGGTAAGTGAAAAAATGGAACGCTTCCAGTTACCTGCGAAGCGGAGGCAAAAAAGGATAATTAATTAATGACTATGATTGTACCTTTATGTGGAAAGGAAATCATTCTAAAATATGTAGTAATAATGGCAGTCATTGCATATACCCATGGTCTTCCAAGTAAAATATTATAGTCAAGGGGTCTGTCAACAACCTCGACATCAATATTCACTCTTTTTCCCCCTAGTTCACATGCAGGTAATTGATAATACCACAAGGTTTATATGTTCTTCCATCAAAAGCCTTCAACGTCGTTGATGATTTTGATAATCGCGGCGAGCCAAGTGACTTCCAACAGTTTAGAGACATAATGCACGTAGATGCTCCATCATCAATAATAGTGCGATGAACAAGGTGATTGAGAACATTTACTTGTATGGAGAATGCCAATTCTTATGATAGTTGTGGTACATAGCCCGTATGATTAAGATGACAATATTAGAATCAGTCGGATCAATTCCACCAATGGCCGACAATAAAGCCTGCTTCTGGGAGGGACAATTTTGTAATACCTCAAGAGCAGACATAGCTGAAGAGGATTGAGTCAAATCCTCAACTATATTATAATTTTGTGTAGCTCTTGCTCAAGGATTATATGTCGATTTATGAATTACTCCCTTCGGTGGCTTAATTTTCAATTCAGAAATAACAGTAGGTGGTACTGATTCATTATATGGATTCGTTGTCGAGGTAGTAGGTTGATCAGTGGCCGGACTACCATAGTATTTATTACGCATTGACACCAAAATATCTTGTGAAGGTTTTGTGGTGGATAACATTAACACTTGGGAACTAGGAGCTGGATCTGTAGCAACCAAATTAGTGTCTGGATTTCGAAATGGGTCCGTCAACACAGCTGATGCATGGAAGTCTTAATGATTTTTGAGACTTCAGCACGGTGAGGACAATCCCTAACAAAGTGTTCCTCGTTACAGATTATGCATGTATAACGAGGTTTCCATGGTCCAGACGGTTGATCAGATGATCTTTCCTGCGGGTTAGAAGTTTGATTTTTCTTTGATTTCCCCTTTTTCTTACTTCCTGGTTGCTTGTCACTTTTGCATTTGTCAAATGACACGGCATTAATTTCGGAAGTAGGAGCAGGATCAGATGCAGTAGCGTGGTGTGTGTTTGCAGTGCCTATCAAGCCATCTCCAACATGAGATGCCTTTATTTGAGGAGGAACATTGAAATTAGATCGTGGCGCATTACGAATTTTTTCTTAGAGCGTGCTGGATTGAGTGTAAATCAAGTCTAAATATTGGGCACAAGCGATAACTTGCTCTTCTATGACGACGCCACCCTTAGCCACATCCTCAGTTATAGATGGTAACAGGGACTTAGTGAGCCATTCAGCAAGGAGCTAATCTGGAACAAATGTCTTAACCATTCGTCGACGATGACGCCACTCATGAATAGGATCAGAAATTTGAGTAGCATTAGTCTGTTGGAAGTTGTTCAAGAGTTTCGTTCCAGTTTCGTATCTGAACGGTAACTGGAAATGGGTTAAAATGACAGTAGCTAGGGCAGTGAAATTTTCAAGAGAATCTCTAGGTAACTCAATGTACCATTTAGCAATCAGACCTGTAAGCGTACACTGGAAAAGACATAGTCGAACAGAATCATCATTCAGGGAATTTGATGAACACCATAAATGATAAGTCATGACATGAGTCGACGGATCTTCTCCAAGGTTTCCATTGAATTTAGGAATATCAGAGGGTAATTAATGAGGTATCACCGGCCACCAAGGAGCATAATTTATAGGATCATTGATTAACCGATTTAAATCTAGTAATTCCAAGGTTGAAACAAAAGGCAACTGTCGATTAAGTTCAGGTTGAGCATAGCCAGGGTAATATGGAATTTCTTGGGCAAAAGGCCTTTGAGCACCAGTATACGGAATTTGTTGTTGGTAACCCAGATAGGGATTGTTTACATAGCAAACACTTGAGGATTCTATTGACCAAAACCTAGATATGATACTTTTTGAAATGAAGTTTGAGGCATTTGCGCCTGTGGCTGCCAAGGGGTCTGTCCACCAATGTTATAACCCAAATCAGAATAACTTGGATTCGATTGATATGTATAACCAGGTTGCGTTTGTGATATCCCATAAAATGGTACACCAGCTTGTGAATAAATGATTCCTGATACAGGTTGTTGTAAATTAACCAAAGGATTTTGAGTCTGTGGACCCAACATTTGATGATATTGAGTTGAAGGACCCGCCTGATAAGGTTGATGTACAATATTTTGGTTCTATAACAGGGGTTTAGATGTATTAACAAGTGGTAATGAAGTGGGTGTAACAGGTTGAATCAGTTGATATGAGTGTACAATCGTTTGTGGTTAGATAGGCAGAGTGGGCTTCCATTGACAAACATTCATGTCAACATTAGTTTGACCAAAAAGTGACGGAGTACTGTCATATTGGGTGACCAAAGGTTTCCCCCCAGCATGAGGAGGATAATAAGACGGAAAATAATTCTCTCCAAATGATGGGAGTCGAGTTGATATGGTACTTGAAGGAATTGACCCAAAAGGACCGACTTGATATTGCCTTGATGATGTATGTAATGAATCAAGTCGTTCAGTACTAACGATAGGACTACTAGTTAAAATACCGGATGATGACATTGGCAAAGACCATGATCGTGAAGATGCACCAGAGAAAGTGCCAGATAATGATTTGTAACATGTTGGGACCGAAGGGCCACCATACAAATATGACTCTGGTGAGGTTATGAACATCGACAAAGTAGCGAGGGTAGGAGTTGATGTAATTGGAACAACAGACCCAACTGAAGATGTTGGTTTAGACATGGTTTCTTGACCAAATGTATACCCTCTAAAATCGACGGGAGATTGAATGGGAATAGGATCAACAAAAACAAATGGAAACGATTGAGGAAAAGACTCATACAGGTAAAGGTCCCCCCCAAAATGGGTTGGAGTTAAAGGTGTATCATCTTGTGGGATTTCTTCAATCACAATTAAACCAGGAGGAAGAACTTCACCGTCAGGCCCAAAATATATTTCAGATGGTTGACTGTGTGATATAGGAGTTTCAATAGCTACATAAATTTGTGGGATGACCAAGGTAGGAACAACTTTCGGTTTTTCAACTTCAAGATTCAGATGTTCTGGCAAAGAAGAGACTCTGGATCAATTTGTGATTGAACAACGTCAGGTCCAGGAGGTATGGTCTTAGCGATTGAATGGATCGTGACCATGGGTAGCTGTGAAGACTTCGTTTTGACAACAGTAGACGAACCAGGATATGTGGAAACAGTTTGAGCTAACCCTAGTTCAAGAGATGATGTTTCACCAGAGGTACGAATTGTACTTGATTCGGCAGATCGTGATTTCCTTCGCCTGCCAGAAGTAACTTCCAGTGGTAAAGGTGGTTTTAAAGCTAATCTACGCGAACGACAGGGGATAAGATTTTGTTCTTCCACGATTACTGATTTATTTTAACCAAAAAACAAATAAACAAAAAGAGGGTAATGCTAGGCAAAAGGGTTTACCAAGAAACTGTGAACTGCAGAATACCTCCTGGCGAACCAAGAAGTACAGGCAGGTAATCTCCCTGAATGATGTGTTCAGTGTATCACAATTTCAAGGCAGACAACTCGGTTCACTATGGATGGATAGCACCTAAAATTTTTCCTCCCAAATATACCCGAATGTACGTGGATGAGCTACGCTATATACTTACGTACGTATGAGACCACTCATCGTGAGTCTCAGACACCTCCAGAACCACACTACAGGCTTAGATGCACACCGTGAGCACGCCCTCTAGCTCTGACCTTCAAATACAATGCTATGTTCAAATGTTGTTAAGTAAATTGAGATTAATTTTATGTTGATTTTGCTTAACAATTTGCCTTTCAAAGGTTCACCGCGATCATGTGTATGAAATTCCTAAAATGCAAGCTAAGAATGATAAACAATCTTTCACTTTCAGCTTTTTCAATGAAGAACCTAGCTACTAAGGGAAGAGAGCAAACAAATCAATGAGCACAAATTAAATGCAGATTTCCTAATGTTCCTTTTGCAAAACACACATTATTCTACATGCAAATGCAAGTTTTTATTTTCATTTTCTTTAATGTTATGAATGCAAAAAATAAACTAGGTGCACTAAATCAATAATTCAAATTCTTTTTACTTTCAAGAAACGAAGAATAAAAACAACAACTTCTCTTTTGAAAGAAATACGAGGATTTCAACAAAAATTTCTCCTATCAAGGAAATGAATATTTTACGAAAATTTCCTATTTCGAAAGCAAACGATTCTTAATGCGACCATAAAAAGTACTTTGAAATCAACTTGGCAGTGATAAAGAAAAACTTTTTTAAACAAACATTGAACAAATTTTCAATCAAAGGAGGAAGAAGTATATAGAGTCACTGGTCAATTAAGGATCAAAATTTTCAAAACACAGCAGCAAACAAAACTGAAGCAAATTGCAAAGGCAAATTCAAAGGAATTTGGGTACTTTCAGGAGTCAACGCAGTCTCCAAGGGGGAGACAGTGCTCTGCAACGCAGGCTAGGAAGGGAGATAGTGCTCTGCAAAGCACTGTGACAAGTCTAAGGGTGCGCTGGGTGCAGTATACAAATAAAAATATTGTTGTTTAACTCACTATCTTTGCTAATTTGGCTTTGAAAAATTTTAATCTTTATGAGTAACAACTACTGGGTGGATAAACAAAGCAAATCAGAGGCTTAAACACCTAGAACTAAGAGAAATTCTCCCTAGTGGAGTCGCCAATTTGTTGGGCCAGAATTGTGAATTACAGATAAATCATGCTTCCCTAGATAGGTGCTAGTCTATAACAATAGGTGAAAGACTATACAACTATTTCTCCTAACTTAGAACAGATACACAAAGAGGATTGGAGGCTTACTTGTTCAGTCGCTTCCAAATGGCTCCTTTTGTCACTTCTGTTGCAGCTTCAAATTCAAGCAGTTTTTTGGGTTGAATGCTTCCTGTAAGAAATAACACTGAAACAGCAGAAGATGCAATAATATAGATATATATTCAAGCTATTTAGCTAAATCAATAAATCATAAACCATACACATCAACTAAGATCTTGCAATATGGAAAATCAAAGCCAATGCAGGTGCATATAGGGAAAAATAAGCAGTACTCTTTATTGATGATAGAAGGAGAGGTTACAACCTAGTGACTGATTTGAAGTGACCTTCCAGCAACGTTCCCAAGCCTCATCATAGTATAAATCTCTCCACAGATAAATTCATCTTCAATTGGTACTCATCCTTCAACATTTATCTATCAAGTGTCTTCTCTTCAAGTACTTTGATCTCTGTCAATTATATTAAAATTGTAGGTTTTTTAACTATTTAACTAATGACTCTTCCTATTAACAATGCAAGACATGTTTCCTACCATGGGGATTTCAAAATATTATCTGACCACTTTGGCCACATGTGAACTCTTCTCGAAGGCACTGGCCAAGTGGAAATTCTGGAACAATGAGAATTTCGCTCCCAATGTGACCAACGCACCTGTGAATGTCGAGAAGTGATTTTTAGAGCAGCCTTGCATGGGGATACTTGCATATGCAACGCACTTAGGCCCCTTAGAGCCTGCGCTGGTGAGCTATCATATGCTATATAATAAGCTTCAAACCTTGGAAACCTTTTCTTGATGAAAGTCTTGCTTGATTTGTCTTGTTTCTTGTCTTAGGGAATGTAGCAACTGAAATGATAGGGAATGATAGACCCTTGATCATTGGTCCTGGAGATGATGTCCAGTTAACCAGGTCATTGGGAATGGTGCCCAAATTGACCTATAACAACAACACTATGATAATGTCTTGCGCACTCTTGTATTTTACTCGGCGTGTATAACACTTGCCATCCTCACTGCTAAGTTCACTAGCATGTATGTCAAAAACTTGCAATATCATAAATAGAAATATGGCCCCTTTCTTAGGCACATCATCTATTTTGAGGTTATGGAATGAAAGTGTCACATTCATTGGGTTGTAAGTAGGTTAACCTCTTCATACCTAATAGCGAACCTTGCAAAGACGTATAGATCCAAATCCTATAAAAAAACCAATCCCACATTAGTTTTTCTTAGTGTATATGGATGCTTTTCAAATATGCATTTCCTCTATGCAATTTTTATGCTTCTCTACTATGTCTTTGAGACTGGTGTTAAGCCTACCTTGAATGATAAAGTGATTTTCCTATTTTAAAATCTAGAAGAAGCATTAAATAAAAAATTGATTAAACTGAAAAATTAATGTTATGGATGCTTATACCTACCTAGTTGAATATCTTTGATTCACAAACAAAAGTTTAGGGAAAGTTTTCCAATCTCCACTTTGTGTTCTGCATTGATTTTTTAATATCATATTTTTTACCTATTAATATTACCTTATAAATTCATTTTTCTTGCACATGAGTATACATAATTCATTTCAATCTTGTTTCTGTTGTTGATTTTTTTTAATGCTCTTTCACATGGTGGTGATGTCATTTTGACTATAAGGTGTTAATGTTTGATCCCATTAGACTTGAGAAACAAGTGTTCATTTTTAAATCTAGCATATATACTTTGACCTCCCTTGTTTCACACTACACCTAACCTCCTTACCATTTTTTTAAGCTTTTAGTGTCAACACTATCCATTACCATCCATAATTTAATATTGATGCAATGGTAGAGCATTCCCATATGTACTATTAGTCATTTATTCATTCATTTTATAATTATTTACAAAATACAACATTAGAAAATACAAAAAAGGTGGGGAGGTGGGGAGAGTATATATTGAAACATTTTTAATTTCATCTTATCGTCACGGATTGAGCCGTCATAATCATCAAATTTCTCCATTGATACTTCCAATGTAAAAAATCTTTTTTATTGGTATATATTGTCATCATCTCATTATCACAATTTGAATTTATACTCTTTTGGGCTAATTTTTCATGATCCCAATGTTTTCACCATTTCCAATGTCAACATAATCTATGTACCATGTTAAGGGGAATTTTTATCACCCATTATCTGAGTATTCCTCAAGTCAAGTCTAAAGTGAATTTTCATGTTCCATGAATACTATGATGTTATCTCCCTCACATTAGCTCAAAGGAATCCCAATCACTTTTATTTAATTGATCCACTCTTATTGACCATGACACATTATACTTTAGGTGTTAGGTCCCTATATTACTAGTGTAGTCCCTTATTGTTGTTAGTGTAACCCCCCTATTGTTATTATTGTACCCCTGTAACCCCCATATTGTTATTATTGTGCCCTTAAATTATTATTGTTAGGTCGGCTAGGATTACATTGTGGTCCCACTAGGATTACGTTGTGGCCCCATGGACTCCTATATATAGAAAGGAGGTTTTGTAATTTGTATCATCCAAGAATTGTTCATTCATGTAATCTATTAGAGGTTTCCCCCTCGAAGTGGCTTATTTATAAGGCATTGATATCTCTTTTCTTCTATTTTTGGAGTTGGTTTCACAACATTTGGTATCAGAGGTTTGGATTCTAGGGTTTCACTGCTCCAAACAGGTCATTGTGGAATGTTCGCTATAACTTTTTTCCTATGAAGGTTCAAAAGTTGAAATTTTTAGAGTGCGAAGATGAAATCCTGATGAACATCTTCGAAAAATTTCAGAGCTTGGTTCGTAATATTTTCAGAGATATGATCTATGGAAGTTAGGGCTTTTGCAGGCTCCTGAATTTCACTTAAAAAGGTCATCGCGGAATGCTATAACGTTTTTTCTACGAAGGTTTAGAAGCTGAAATTTTTAGAGCATGAAGCCAAAATATTGAGGAACATCGTCGCAACATTTCAGAGCTTCGTTCATTATATTTTCAGAGATATGATCTGTGGAAGTTAGGTCTTTTTCAGGCTCTCGAATTTCATCTCAAAGAGGTGATCGTGGGAAAATCTTCATAACTTTCCTAATCACGGATTGGAAATTTAAAATGATCTGAAGTACACGAACTATAGTTTTTTGTCTATAAATTTTAGATACAAAGGAGCAAACAGTAACACGTGGCAAGTCGTATAAGTTCGCTCTATTGAACCAGTCCATAATTAGGTCATTGTGGGAGATTGGACATAACTTTGTCTTGAAGAATCCAAGTCAAGTCAGACCTGTGGCATTTTTAAAGAAGCTTCAGAGTACTACTATAGGGCCGAATTTCAGATATTGAAGATATGCAATTATAGAGATAAGTCAATTTCAATATCAAGCTCCTCAAAAGCAAGTAAAAGGTGTGTATTTTTTTTTTCCAAATTGCACAAGTCTTGTTTGAAGAATCAAGTTGAATTGATTCTATCAGATCATTATATCTGCATATCCTTTTTATTTTTCTTTTTGAAGTTTGAAAAAGAAAAATTTTAAAAAATATATATATAAGAATTCGAAAATATGCTATAGTATGAAGTTTTTAATACTTTAGCATAAAAAAGAGAAATGCAATGTATTTCCATTTTTATTCATATACATGAAGCGGGCGTCAACCTTAGGTTGATATATATATGTATTAAGGTTAAAGTCCGAGCAGCTTCCGGAGCGGAAGTCACATTCACGTGAAGAAGCTTATGGATATGCAATTGCGGGGGGTCAATTAGCCCGTCGGTTATCAAATCTCGACCCCCCGCAGTTGACCAGTCAGATCTCAGAAATTTGGTGATCGACGGTTCTGATTAATTACGGGGGGTATGGGTAGGAACTCTCCGCCGTACTCACAGACCCCCCGCATGACGTCATCTGTCGAGGTGGAAAACAAGCTGTCATTCACTGTTAACTGTTTTTCCACGTCACTCTTGCATTTATTATGGTTTCCGTAGTCTATAAAAGGATTTTCCCGTTCCGTTTTGATTTATTTGTGTCTGTTTGCCCTGTTTACCCGCGTCCCACCACCTTTGCATTGCTCATTCCCTCGCGAATTTCTTTCGAATTCCAGTCAGCCATGGCCAAGAGAACATCACTGTCCGTTTTATCAACTCTCATTCCCCTCCTAGATAGCGAGAAAGATGTTCATGATACTGTGTCGTCTGTCAACCATCCTCTCTTGCACTACCAAGTAACCCTGAACACTGATAAGTCCCCGGTGTTCTCTGCTATGAAAAGTTCAGGTGTGTTGTCCGCTTGTGTTCCAAAAACTCATTTCTTCCCCGAATTCATTTCTTGGTTAGTTTCGTCCATGTACCCTGGCAAGTGTTTCATTATGAATTTCCAGGGGGAAAATATCCTGCAGGTTTCAACACAATTAATGCGTCAAGCATTATGTTTTCTAGAAGATGAGTCTCCATTGCAGTTCTCTGAAGACTCGTTGGTTCAGTATTTCGAGGAGCTTTCAAATGAAGATTTTAATCGCTGCATGTCATTTTTTATACCAAGTCCCGAGAAAACTCAATTTGAAGCGGGAAAGTTCAGTTTGGAGGTGTTCAATGTTCAGTACAGACCTGTTCTTAGCTGCATTACGGAAATTTTGGGGAGAGATGATGATCACGAAATTGATAAAGTAGTCTTGGGAATGTTCACCATGATGATGAAACCAGGTGTGGTGCTAGACATCCCGTCTTTTTGGCAAGAAGTAGTAAACTCCCAATTGATCGCCTTCCCTCTAACAGATTTTTTCAGATTTCCATCATTGGTAGTCTACTTCTTTTTATATCAAAATGTTGAAGAGTTCATGAGTGTTGGTTTAAATATAATGGATAGTAATAAGAATAAGCAGTCAGTTCTGCTTTGGACCGATATGGTTAGGAAAGAAGAGAACGAAGCCGGGTTGTTTGAATTTACTGACCATTTCATGACTACTGCTTATAAAATTCTGAATGGAACTCTTCCCCCATGCTTTCTGCCTAAGGCCCAGGAGTTCTTACAGTTAGGACCCAATTGTAAATTTGGAGACTGGTTTATTTTTGAAGATTACTCTGAGATAAGACTGTATGGAGTTAGTATTGAGCCCTATAGGCTCCCAACATTTGTTCCCATGAGACTTTTTGCTTTGGAATTTATAAGGCAAAGTCTTAATGTAGATCAAGTTCATTTTCTGCCCATGAAGAAAGGATTGATGTACAAGTTGCCTATGAGTGTAGGCCCTTTTGTTGTCAATACAAGACAAGCTTTTGAAGAGGTATCAAAAATATTGGAAGGAACGCAGTTGTTGTTGGGAGAGAAATGGCCCTATGATCCACATGGGATAATTTCTCAAAGAAGGGTTGAGAACGGGTATGCTGCTTTTACACATGTGAGTAAACTTGATATAGAGAAATTGGCTAATCCAGGAGGGTCAAGTTCGTCAAAGACTAGTATTCAAACACCTGCAATTTTGGAAAGAATGAGCAAAAGAGGTAGGGAGGATGTTATTGATATCGATGATGAGGAGCCCCGAGAGGAAAAAAGGACCAAACTAGCAGAAGACCATTCCTCCAATTCACCTGGTTTTACTCTCCAGGTCAATGAAGAACAAGATTGCCTTTCATCTCCTAATAGACAGGAACTTCACTTGGAAAAGGCTTCCTCCATGAAGCAAGTGTTCACTCAGATTGAGGAAAGGAACCAAAGGATAAAGGCCAATATAGAAGCACAAGCAAAGCACAATATACCTGCTGACCAAACCAGATTGCTGACTGTGATGGATTTGGAGAAAGATCAGTTTAAGATGGCTCTGTCACATCCGACAGGAATGTCCCTTGGACCTTCAGGCAGCTTTAAGGAGTTAAATATTGTCATGGATGTTAAAAAAATCCCCTTGTGGGACAAAATGAATCTGCACATGCAGACTGGTCAGCTGATTGTAAACGATTTGAGCAAGACCAATGCTACAACAGTCAAGACTGAAAATATGCTGGCAAAGGTCATTAAACAATGCAAAATGGAGAAAGCAAACGCCAGGGCATTAACAACTCAGAATGAAGAGCTGAAGAAGATTATTATAAAAATCGGCGTGGATCCAAATGACAAAGTCGCAGTTCAAAAACTAATGAAGAGTGCAGAAGCGGAAATATCATCATTAAGGAAAAAGTTGAAATCGCCAGCTACAGAGCACTCATTGGCAGCCGAAGTAGCTGAGGTTGAAAAGGAGAAGGAGGAATTGCGACAGAAGCTGATGAAGAAGGACGAAGAACTCACTAAGGTAAAGCAGACTGCTATAACCTTACAGAATCAAATCCAGAACCATACTTGTACTTTTGATTTTTCTGCAGGTGGAGCTGATCCTCAAGCCCAAGTTGTTCAGCTAAACACATAATTAAAGATGGCGGAGAGAGATTGTAAACAAGCCCAGTCTGAATTGGCCACAGTTCTCAAGATGATGCAAGGATGGGAAGGAAAGGCAAATGAGAACGAGCAGAAGCTACGAAAAGCTGAGGAAGAAATCAAAGAGCTCAAGGAGAAATTGAAGGGAAATATTTCCCTTATCAAAGCTAAGGATCTCATTTGGAACGAGATCATTTCAGAAATGCAGTCAAAATGGGATTCCATGAATATAATTGCCAGAGAGAAAAACATTATTTCAGAGCATGAAAAGGAGCTATTATCGGAGAAGCAGGCCGCTATTAAAAGATCAAATTGGGCCAAAAAATTCATAAATTTTATTAATGCCAAGACAGATGAAGAGTTGAGAGATATGGGAATACAGGATAGGTACTTCTATGCTGAAGAGGTAAACAAAATGATCATTAAAAATGACCTTCTAAAGGTCTCAGAGAAACGGTTACAGGGAATTAAGGAGATAATTAAGAAATTTGATATTTCGTTTGACAAGTTGACGAGAACAGGTTTGCCCTCATGCTGGAAGGAGGGAGGAGAGATTATGTCCTAGAAATTTTATGAGGATCAATTGATATTTGCAAAAAGCAGAGCAGATGGCCGACATGAGAAGACACAGATATTGAAGGGAGAAACAGTATTCAATTTCTTACAAAGGCATTTCCTCCTGCTATGGATGGTGAAGACATTGTTCACAAGTAATCTTACTCACAGTCAAGTTGTTGCCTTTACACTGGAATATCATCGTTATAAGAACGCTCCGATAACTCAAGATAAACTCTGGAAAGAATGCAAGAAATTTTCTATTGACACAGAAAAGGGATTTCCAGCCAAACAGCCACAAGTAGCCATTCAGCCACAAATAGTCATTGAGTCAGCCACTATTTCAGGGACATCAGTTCCTTTAGATTAGGAGTTATCATCTTTTATTATGTTATAAATGAAGTCATGTAAATGTAATAGAAGGTTTCCAAGGCACGTACCTCTACTACAGAAAGTAGTTAAGAAGTTAGAGTTAGTTGGAATCAGTTTTATAACTGGAAACCATTTTGGTTCAGATTGTATTTAAAGACATTTTGAAGAAGAAAGAAGGTTCCGAGTTTTGGACCTTGAAGGCTAATTTTGTACTGAACAATATTGAATGAATGAAAAAGTTTTGCAAGTTTCCATTATTCCATCTGTGTTGAAGAGTTTTCTTGGTTTTCATTTCATTTCCATATCTGTGAATAAAGTAGAGTGATTAGAGCTGCAGGTCTCTTGATATTTATGTATCTAAGAGTTAAATATCCTTAATGGGCGCTCCTCTACTTTAGCTTATTTGTTATTCACTTCTTCAGGATTTTATTATGGTAGTTTCTGTTATAAGCAGCATGACAAATTAAAATCCTTTTCTTTCTTCGTCTTCCATTCGCTCACTTCAATATAAAGGCCTATAAAGATTTAATATTTGTGAAATATATTATTAATATTTGAAGGTTTTATAAACAGAGACAGATATACATTTTGTGACATAATCTTGAATGTCTTGGCTTAGGATTCACATTACCTTTGACAAAAATTGTTTCCTCCAGGTGCCATGATTCCAAGGGCATATTATAGAATAGATATCAGTATTGGATTCTCAAATGACCCCTAAAAAAATTCAACACCCATTAAGCCTTTCTAAGGCTCTCCCATGACTCATGAAGACGAATAATGGCAACATGACATATCAAAATTACAAGAGCAAGTGCAACAAATTTTTCTCTCGCAAAGAGCAACAAAAAATGACATGGATGTTTTGAAGAAAGGCATGGAAACTAAGATGGATGGTTTGAAGAAAGGCATGGAATATAATATGGATGGTTTAAAGATTGGCATGGAAGCTAAGATGGATAGCATGGAAGAGTGAAAGATCTAAAGAAAGACATGGAAGAGTTTGACAAAATTACCAAGTACAAGAAATGTTTCCTAATGGTGAAAAGATAGTAGAAGAACCTCATGATGAGAAAAAAATCAATGTTAATCGTGATTTCATAAACTCTAATGTTGGCGGGAAGAACCACCATATTCCAAAAATGGATATGAGGAAGTTTGATGGAAAGGATCTGTAACATGGATACTACAGATGGAGCAATATTTTGATCTCCATAACGTGCAAAACACACAAAAGGTACACATTGCAACTTTACATTTAGAACAAAATACATTTGTATGGTATCGATGGCTTTGCTCCCGTAAAAAAATTGTCACTTGGTCAATTTTTACGGAAGAAATGATAGCACGTTATGAGGATACAAAGAGCAACACCTTCTTTAGCCAATTGATAAATCTCAAACAAAAGGGTTTAGTGGGGCAGCACATTGAGGACTTCCAAAAATTGAATATAAGGGTAACTGATATTCCAGAGGAACACAGGATCGATCTCTTCATAGGCACTTTAAAGGACAACATCCAACATGAAGTTCGCGTTTTGGAACCGGATTCATTGGAGAAGGCATTCAGGTTGGCAAGAAAAGTTGAATGTAAAATAATGGCGACAAGGAAGCCTACCACTCAATTCTATAAAGAAGGAAGTGTTGCTACGCCTAGATTTCCACAACCTACAAGATTGACACCACAACAATTGGAAGAAAAAAGAGCAAAAGGGCTTTGCTACAGTTGTGATAGAAAATACACTAAAGGTCATAAGTGTGCTGAGAAGAAATTATTTTACATAGATTGTGAAGAGGAAGAAGAAAATGAACAAGAAGAGGATATACACCAGGAACCAACCCTAGAAGAGGAAGAAATGAGTTTGACCATATCGTGTAATGCATTGGCAGGAATTACCACTCCTCAAACTCTCAAGATAGAAGGAAATATCAAGAAGAAAAAGGTAATAGTGTTGATTGATTCGGGTAGCACCCATAATTTTATTCATTGTAAGGTAGCCAAGGAATTGAATTGTTTCCTATACCCAGCACCAGAATGTCAAGTGATGGTTGCAAATGGAGGAACTATAAATTGCTCTGGAAAATGCCATAATATAAAGCTAACCATGGGGGAATATGTATTGACTAGTCCAATGCTTTCCATTCCTATGGGAGGTGCTGAAGTTGTACTAGGAGTACAATGGTTACAATCTTTGGGGACGGTAGCTTTTAATTTTCAAGAACTTTTCTTGAAATTTTTTTCAGAAGGAAAGGAAGTCGAATTACGGGGTATTGCGGGGAAGCCAGGAAGGATAATAAGCTCTAATGTCATGACAAAGCTTCTAAAGAAAGAAAAACGAGGCGTAATTGCACAATTATGCTCATTAGAAGTTCCAACATCAAAATCATCTATTTCTGCAGATCTCCAACAAGTCTTGGACAATCATTCCAAGGTGTTTGAAACTCCCAAAGGACTCCCACCTATTCATGATCATGATCATGCTATTCATTTGATTCCGGGAAGTGTTCCTCCAAACATCAGGCCTTATAGATATCCTTACTTCCAAAAGAGCGAAATTGAACGTATGATTGCAGAAATGTTAGAGGCGGGTATAATTCAACGTAGTCAAAGTTCTTTCTCTGCTCCTGTAGTATTGGTACACAAGAAGGATGGATCATGGCGAATGTGTCCGGATTATAGGGAGCTCAATAAGCTCACCATTAAAGACAAATTTCCCATTCCTGTGATTGATGAATTATTGGACGAATTACATGGAGCAATTTATTTTACCAAGTTGGATCTTCGTTCAGGATATCATCAAATTAGAATGAAGACTGAAGATATTCCAAAAACAGCATTTCGAACTCATGAGGGTCATTATGAATTTTTGGTCATGGCTTTTGGCCTTACCAATGCACCTTCTACATTTCAAGGGTTGATGAATTCCATTTTCAAACCCTTCCTTAGAAAATTTGTGCTAGTATTTTTTGACGATATACTAATCTATAGCAGGTCTTGGAAGGATCATGTTGAACATGTTGACAGGGTGCTCAAACTATTGCAGGAGAAACAATTATATGCAAAAACATCCAAATGTTTCTTTGTAGTACAAGAGGTGGAATATCTGGGTCATATTATATCTCACGAGGGTGTTAAAGTAGACCCTAACAAAATTAAAGCCATTAAGGAATGGAAAGTCCCCAAGACAATAAAGCAGTTGCGAGGATTTCTCGGGTTAACAGGCTATTATCGCAAGTTTGTTAAGAATTATGGGAGAATAGCAGCACCTCTAACAGCATTATTGAAGAAAGATGCATTTTCATGGACTCCTGAAGCAACTAAGGCCTTTGAACATCTTAAAGAGGCAATGTGCCTAGCACCGGTCTTAGCTACACCAGACTTCACAAAAACCTTATTGTGGAATGTGATGCCTCAGGAAATGGAGTTGGTGTTGTTTTAATGCAGGAAGGAAGACCCATTGCTTTTGAAAGTCGTCCAATCAAAGGAAAGTATTTATAGAAACCTATTTATGAGAAGGAAATGTTAGCAATACTGCATGCACTAAAGAAATGGCGAACTTACCTAATGGGAAGACAATTCAAGGTAAAAACTGATCATGATAGTCTTAAACACTTTTTGGAACAAAGACTATCTTCAGAAGAGTAGCAAAAATGGGTCACAAAGATGTTGGGTTATGACTTTGAAATAATCTAGAAAAAAGGAAAGCTTAATGTTGTTGCAGATGCACTCTCAAGAAAGAATGAAGAGGTGGAAGCATTGCTTTGTGCCATTTCTATTATCCAACCAGATTGGATAACCGAAGCAAGAGATGAATGGAAGAAGGACAAAGAAGTGTGGACGCTCATTCAAAAGTTGCAGCAAGATCCTAGTACATCTGATACATTTAGTTGGAAAAATGATTCCTTATGGTACAAAGATCGCTTATATCTTTGTAAGAATTCCCAACTAAAACAAAAGATTCTTCTGGAATTGCACACTTCTCCTTTAGGAGGACACTCAGGATTTTTAAAAACTTACCACAGGGTGAAGAAAGAATTGTTTTGGGATGGCCTTAAATCTGATATTCGAAAGTTTGTGGCGGAATGTTTGGTTTGCCAGCAGAATAAAGTGGAAACAATTAAGACCCCAGGACTTCTACAACCCTTATCCATTCCAAGTCAACGTTGGGAGGAGATTTCAATGGATTTTATCACAGGTTTACCTAAGTCCGAAGGAAAGAGTGTCATCATGGTGGTAGTTGATAGACTTACCAAGTATGCACACTTTTGTGCATTATCTCATGCATTTAAAGCAAGTACAGTTGCTACTACATTTATGGACACAATTCAAAAGCTACATGGAAACCCAAGGGTTATTGTGAGCGACGAAGATCCCATTTTTACTGGAAATTTTTGGACGAAGTTATTTTCTTGTTTGGGTACTCAATTAGCTCATAGCTCATCTTATCATCCTCAATCTGATGGTCAAACTGAGATAGTAAATAAATATTTGGAAGGATATCTTCGTTGTTTTGTATCTGATAAACAAACACAATGGGTCAAGTGGTTACCTCTTGCTGAATGGTGGTATAACACTTCCTTCCATACGACAGCAAAAATGACCCCATTTATGGCACTTTATGGATATCATCCACCATCCATCACATCATCTTTAAGGGAAAATTCGAAGGTTCAAGCAGTGGAAGATCACATCGAGCATCAGCAAGAAGTTCTCCAACTCTTAAAGGATAACCTGAATTTGGCACAAATCGAATGAAACAACAGGCAGATCAACATTGCAGCGAGAGAAGTTTTGATGTAGGAGATTGGGTATTTTTACGGCTACAACCATACAAACAATTGTCCCTCAAGCAAGCTAAGAAGGATAATAAATTATCACCAAAGTACTATGGTCCTTACAAGGTGTTGCAAAAGATTGGTACTATGGCATACAAATTGGAGCTTCCTGCTTCTTCACGAGTGCATCCAATTTTCCATGTTTCATGCTTAAAGAAGGTTATAAGTGAAAATATTTCAGTTCAAACAATATTGCCCAAACTTGATGAGGAAGAAAAAATCATATTGGAACTTGAAGCAGTCACGGAAAGAAAAACTCGACAGCTACGAAATCGATCAATTTCAGAGTATCTCATCAAGTGGAAGAACTTACCCACTGAAGATTCTACATGGGAGGATGAGAATTTTATACAGAAGCACCCAGAGCTACTCAAGCGTTGAGGACAACACTTTTTTGAAGGAGAAGGGCATGTTAGGTCCCTATATTACTAGTATAGTCCCTTATTGTTGTTAGTGTAACCCCCTTATTGTTATTATTGTACCCTTGTAACCCCCATATTTTTATTATTGTTCCCTTAAATTATTATTGTTAGACGGCTAGGATTACATTGTGGCCCCATGGACTCCTATATATAGAAAGGAGGTTTTGTAATTTGTATCACCCAAGAATTGTTCATTCATTATTGGAGGTTGCTCCCTCGAAGTGGCTTATTTCTAAGGCGTTGATATCTCTTTTCTTCTATTTTTGGAGCTAGTTTCACAACATTAGGCTTCTTAGTACTCTGAGACCTCCCTTCACATGTTGCACATTCTATTGCATTTGGAATCGAATCTCCCTCATCAACTCCACATGTAGGAGATTATTATACACACATTGATCCTCGTTATCCTTAATTTTAAGTGTTCTTGTAGTCAATAGCTATGCTCAATACTCATTTTGAAATAATTGATCTCTCCCACACTTGACATGACTTATTCACTCTCATGGTGATGAGACATACTTTATGACAATGTTAATTTTTTTTCTCAAATA
Organism: Pinus albicaulis; assembly: GCA_034641835.2. Lineage (NCBI taxonomy): Eukaryota > Viridiplantae > Streptophyta > Pinopsida > Pinales > Pinaceae > Pinus > Pinus albicaulis. The sequence continues at coordinate 486,492,877 of CM076573.1, forward strand.
TGACTCTATAATGGTTAGAGGGACAAAAATAATTCATTATCGCCTCCCCATCTAATAATGGCACTATCACATCAACATCATGGCCTACTCTACTACTCATATAAGATCCTAGTTCTCTAAGTATCTACACCATCACAAAGGCAACTTGGAAAGCCATGTTTCAAAAATAATAATAAAATATATTATTGTATTAAGCTTTTGGACCACATTATTACAATTTTATAGAATCACATAAGAGTCATCTTTATAGAGATATATTTCACTTAAGGATGTGTATGGTTACCTCATGAGAAAATTACTTGTAAGGTTATCATATATAAGGAACATAGTTGAGATAAGGAGCTTGGCAAGACATTATGAGATTTGGTAGGGAAAATGTTGGAAATAAATTAAAATGTCCTAAGAGCTGGAGTAGTCCCTAGTCCCCGTCTATAAGGTCCTTTTGTTGGGTGATTTAATCGCGAGTTAAATCCCTGTCATTTAATTTTCAACCTGGGGTTTTTTAAACTTACGAGGTATACCTGTACTATATGTACTAGGTGGTTATCCTTTAGATTAGATTAATATAATGCAATTAAAACTAATTCAAAACAAATTAAATCAATCAAAACAAAACCAAACCAAACATAAAGAAATTAAAATCACACTTGCAGAAAGGAAATCACACTTTCTTGAAATTGAAATCACACCTGTGTAAATGAAAATCACACCACACTTGCAGAACTAAAATCACACCGCACGTGCATAAATGAAATCACTGTTGCTAAAACTAAATCACACTCACACTTGCATAATTGAAATCACACTTGCTGGAAAGAAAATCACACCTGTTGAAAATAAATAAAATAACATAATTACACTATGTTACCAATATGTGAAAACTATGGTTGATGGGGTCCCTCCATTCCTCAGCAAACACACCGAACAATTATCACAACTTGGCAATCAAGGAAGCAATATGCATTTCATAAAGTTTGAGGAAAAATCCAAAAGATATTACAACACTTCAATTCTCTATCCTCACTTTACAAATTACATATTAGATCATACTTTGATATGAATGAATAAATGATAAAAGTTGAATGGATGGATGGATAAAAGTTGGGCTCCTTTGAAGGATGCACTCTTATTTATACAAAGCTGAAGATAACTATAGATCCTCAAATCTCTCCTAAATCCACATTTATCTCATGTGGTTACAACCAATCACCTAATATAAGATACAAATCCTCTCAAATTTCTCTCCTATCCATGATTCTTTTCCTTTGGATGTGCTTATTTAATGATCCACATCTTCTACAAATATTCCACAAATCTTCATGAGTTGGAATTAGAAATTCGAATTTGTGGTTGGATGGCCAAATAAGACCCTTCTAGAATCTTCAAGTAGGTCTACCATATCATAAAACTTATACCACTTTTATGTATATATGAAAACATGTTAATTTTATAATATTTAATCACAAATTCACGTAAAATACTTAAAATAAATGACTCTGGAAAATATAATGTTAAAACCATATGATCATGAAAATGGTTACTTAATGTAGGGTTATGTAGCTACGAAATTACGGAATGAGGGTAAAATCATAGACATGTGGGTAAAAGTGGATGGCATTTTGGAGACCCAACATACCCCCAACTGAAGATGTTGCATGTCCTCGTGCAACTATTGCATTGATTCCCTTAATCATAAGTTAATATTCTTGAAATGTTGTGATTTTATATGAGCTTTGGATTTGTATTAATTCTCTTTTAATTTTTCATTATCATATCATTTAATAACTTTATTATTTTTGCAAAGCGTACTTTGAAATATATTTGATTGCAACATATTTTTTAATGGTTGGTTTTTGTGTGACAACCAATTTTTTTTTCTAAGTATTGGTTCTTGTGTAACAATACTTCTCTTATTTTTGTCGCATCAAAATACTTGAAAACATTGAGAATTCCTTTTTAAGGCCCCATAGTCAGCCATTTAATGTGCTCATCAATCGATCATTGCAAAACATATAAAATTTTGGAATCAAAATGAAATAATAGATGATTTGGGAAAAATATATTGGTTAGGACGAAATGAAATGTGACATGTGGCATGAAATATGAATATCCCTTCCCCCCAACTTAAGGTGTTTTCCGTTTTCTTTCAAATGAGAAAGGGAATATGAATGTGGTGAGAGATTTTCCAAAATCATAATTTTAGTATTTAAGAAATTACATGATTAAATATTAGAAAACAACATACCTTCACTTACTTGAAAAGTGGACAAGCTATGTATATAGAAGAGTGTGGCTGGTGTTGCTGGATCATGGAATGTGAACTGACTGAATATGATCTTCTTTTCCTTTCTCTCGGTTGTATGAATAGAGGATGAAATTGGAATCTTTATTGATATGGCTACTAAATTGAGTCATGTTGCAAAGTGCCAAAATCATATAGTGTTGATTCGTTCCCACCCAGCGGCATAATTATTATATATGTGAATGGATGTGTTGATGTCAAACATATAAAGAAATTGCTGGATTACTGGCCATTAATTAATGCCATTAACCAACATGAGACTACTCACCATTGATTTCAATAAGATTCAATATGCCTAAGTACATCTTACTAGGTAAAAATAGATGTGTTGAAGTCGAGTTCCCTAGAAGATCCAAAAAACATGGGACATTGATGTATTCCCACTGTTTATTGGCGAGATTACTTGCCATTAAGCTCTGCAAGCCTCAAGGTACTTGAAAGATCTCTAGTCTTGATCCCAGATGATGTGTCTAAGTCGATGGGTCATGATTTGTTAGAAGGGGGGCCTTAATGAATCCTCCATAATCTAATGTGAGTATAAAACAATAATTTGAAGGACTATGGATAAAATATTTGTATTGAAGTAAGCTTTATTGGGTATGAATGAATATGAAAATGGGGTGACTCAACTTTGTAAGGGAGCTGAATGAATTTATTTTTGGGAAGGGTGAGTGAAAATGAGGCAGGAAAGTATGAAGATTACAAAGGAAAATGATTTTTTTGTAGTATGGAGATGGAAATTTATGGGTCGACTGCAGGAATAGAATGAGTAGCAATGGTAAAATTGATATCTTTTTTAGTAGCAATGGGTAATGGATCTGATTTGGCATCAAATGATCATGCTCTTCCGAAAGAAACTTGGTCTTTAAAAAGACACTCGTGCACATAGTGATCTTCTTTCATTGTGTCCTGGACCTACAAAAACTTATCAATTTTCTGCAATAAAATGTAATACTATCAAGAGAGAGAGGTGATCAATCTCTCTTCATCTGATATATACACACACAAAAAACCCAAAAATAGTACTAATAAAACAAATTCAGGAAACAAATTCAAGAAAAAATAAATGCACTTTTACCTGTTTCTTACAAATATTGAGCTTGAGACCTCTTCTCCATACACTTAATTCTTCATAAATAGACCATTATTAAACCAATTTTGCATAAGCTATTGAATTGTGTCGATTTTGCAACTACCAAAAACATAGATCGTTGTACTGCTTTGTCGCTTTACAACCTGCAATTATACTTGGATGGTGGTTTTTCAATTATTGCTATTAGATTTTTTTATTTGCGATTTTTTATGAAATTTTAAGTTTGTAACTGCATTTATTCTTTTTCTCTAGCGCTCCACCCTTGTCCCTGATACAATGGATCAAGAAAATGCTCAAAATTCAAAATTATTGGATTATCTTGAAACCATCTCCAAAGCATATATCTTTCCGTTCTGAATCCAACGCAATTTGTTTCACTGAAATCTGACTTCGGATGCTCCCAGAATCACATTCTGATCATTTTAGGAAATAACTAAAAAAACGAATTTTTGATTTGTAGGAATGCCCAGTAAACAATCCGTACATTGACTGTGTCATGATATGTGGCACTGTTTGACTGGTCTTTAATTGGCTAATGAGTGATTGACACTTTTCATTGTTTGATTCATTAACACATGGTTGTTTTTTATTGGTTCACAGGTTTTTGTTGTGAGGGTCAATGAGGGGGTGCCACATGGGCCAACCTTTGGTTGTCACGTGGCATCCTTGCGGTGGATAAAAATTTATGTGAGAGCGAACAACCTCCCCATAGCTTGAACCTGTGACCTTGATCATACCACCAAAGTCCTTAACTAATTCACCTAGTGTGTGTTTCTTATTATTAATGGGAACGCGCATACATTTAACTATTAATACCCACGCCATTGGAGGAGAGGGGTCAGTCCCCGGGCATATGGGACCATATGACCATAGACACAATGGAGTTTGGGGTGGTTTTAAGCATCATACAAATTCGATTGTCATTCGGGAAGGCTAGATTTGCGCGCCATTCCCGTTTTCTGGGCGCACAAGCCGGGTTTGGATCAAATTATAGGATTATTAACAACATAATTGGGTAGAAACTTGAAACAATAATATTATTCTTAGTTTTTGGCTAGATGAGGTGCAAAAAGAGTCAAAACAGGGGTTTTTGATAGTGTTGGATCCATTGGAGACATTATTTTGTTGTTTGAGCTTTCTAAAAGCCTATAATTATACTTTTGGTTATGAATTTATATCTCTTATCCAATTTTTATTGCAAAATTTTAAAACTAACTTTGTGCAATTGTATTTTCTGATCTTCCAGGTCACAGATAGCACAAGAAGAGAGCATAATCAACAATATTGAAACTATTTACTCTATTTGAATGTGAAATTTAAAATACAAAACACAAGGAATTGATCTCTAAATTCATATTGTGGCTCTCAAAACTCTTATTTATTCTCCTTATTCTCAATTATTCATTCTCTTTCTACATCTTCCTGCAAATGATTAGTGGGTTGGGTGGCTCTTACTACACCACCAAAGAAAATAAAATTGCAAAAATAATTAAATCTAACTTTAAAACTTAAAAACAACATCACCAAAACATGGTTTTATTCATTAATTATATTCTACTCTTCTCTACTGGAAATAGAAGTATTGATTAAGTGTTGCAATTTCCAGTGTAACCATGTGCGTAACAAGATTAAAAAGATATTCATGCTAAGGTTAGAAAAATATGCATTAAAAATAATCAAAGCATGAAAGACCAATTATTTAGATAATGCAATCAAGAAGTAAAGAAGGAAGAACATTCTTCAAACCCTTAATTTCTTGTGAATTACTCCAACTTGTTGATAATTCCTATTGCACACATAGAATAGTACAATTTTTTATTTTTATTTTAAATTTAATATGAAAAATTATTTTAATATGAATTTAACCATGGATCTAAGAATGAAGGCATCTATAATGAGTTTTCTAAACTTCAAAATAAACACCTATGTGTACCTCCTTGACAACGACGCTAAAATGTTGGGTGATTTAATCGCGAGTTAACACCTTGTCATTTAATTGTCAACACGAGGTTTCGTAAACTAACGAGGTATACCTATACTATCTGTACTAGGTGGTTATCCTTCGGATTAGATTAATCTAATGCAATTAAAACTAATTCAAAACAAATTAAATCAATCAAAACCAAACCAAAGCAAAGATAAAGAAATTAAAATCACACTTGCAGAAAGAAAATCACACTTGTGTAAATGAAAATCAAACCACACTTACAGAATTGAAATCACGCTACACTTGCATAAATGGAAACACACCAAACTTTCATAATTGAAAGCACTCTTACTGAAAGGAAATCACACTCACACTTGCATAATTGAAATCATACTTGCTCGAAAGAAAATCACACCTGTTGAAAATAAATGAAATAACCTAATTACATTATTTTACCAATATGTGCAAATTGTGGTTGATGGGGTCCCTCCATTCCTCAGAAAACACATCGAACAATTATCACATATTGGCGATCAAATAAGTAGTATGTATTTCATAAAGTTGGAGGAAAACTCCAAAAGATATTACAACACTTCAATTCTCTATACTCACTTTACAATTTACATCTTAGATCGTACTTTTATATGAATGAATAAATGATAAGAGTTGAATGGATGGATGAATAAAATTTGGGCTCCTTCTAAGGACGCACTCTTATTTATACAAAATCTAAAGACAACTATAGATCTCAAATCTCTCCTAAATCCACATTTATCTCATCTGGTTAGAACCAATCACTTAATATAAGATACAAATCCTCTCAAATTTCTTTCCTATCCATGATTCTTCTCCTTTGGATGTGCTTATTTAATGATCCACATCTTCTACAAATATTCCACAAATCTTCATGAGTTGGAATTTGAAATTAGAATTTGTGGTTGGATGGCCAAATAAGACCCTTCTAGAATCTTCAAGTAGGCCTACCATATCATAAAACTTATACCACTTTTATGTATATATGAAAACATGTTAATTTTATAATATTTAATCACAAATTCACTTAAAATACTTAAAAATAATGACTTTGGAAAATATAATGCTAAACCCATATGATCATGAAAATTGTTACTTAATGTAGGGTTATGTAGCTACGGAATTACGGAATGAGTGTAAAATGATGGAAATGTGGATAAAAGTGGATGACATTTTGGAGACCCAACACATTCTCTCTCCCTTTTTCTATTCAAATGTGTCCACCTTAGCTTCCTTATCCTTATTGATAGAGCTAAGGTAGGAAATAGGTAAGGGGTGGGTTAGCATGTTATAACACTAAGACATACAAATATTTAGACCTATGTAGGTCCTAACATTTTTTGTGACTATTGACAAGCGGAAAAATTCCTCTTGCAACGAGTGAGTATTTTCCCGATCAAGGTCCCAACTAGACCTTTTTTCATTTAGATGGTCGTATACTCTCCGAAACAAAGGCCTGGTTGCCTTTGGTAACTTAAAATAATTTATAATAATAACTAATGACTAATCTAGGGAAAATATATAACATGTTCTAGTAATTACAATTATTTACAAAAATATAAACAAATTGCTAGTAAGATGGGATCAATTTAAATAATAGTGAATTAAAGGATTCGAATGAATATAATACCACATGAAATATCATGTGATTTAAAATCCCGACTGGATTTTAGTTCCAGAAAACCACACAGATAAGTTTTGAAAGAGTTTTGATACATAAAACTCAAAATACATTTTTTAGGTTTCCATCCTATTCAAATAATTTGTTTGTTATTTTTCTGGAATATATATACGTGTATTGACTAAAATAAATAAGATAAAATGTTTATCTCGAAAACGAGAGCAGTAGAAACATATCTTGTGAATATCAAATTCCAATGGTCAAACAATAAAAAAAAAAAAATATTCATTCAGAATTAAATAGCACAAGTTGAAGAGAAATATAGGAAGCATTCATTAAGTAATTAAAATGATGTCCATACATAAATATCATAACTCATCACACATTAAAGCTGAAACTGGTCTTCAAAAAAGCTGATACTTCAAAATTGATTCAAAAATACAAGTGTGTAGTCTTCACATTTTCTCGACCCTTTGCGCCAATGCAATAGGTTCTATAAATACTTGAAAATTAGGATATGTTTTTTTATTATAAATAATATAAGTCTAAAAAGCAAGAAAATCAAAAGATTTTATGAAAAGTAAATGTCTATTTCTAAAAACACAAATTCTATCTGTGTTCAACTGATATTCCCCTAAGAAGTAGGTAACTTCTCATCGTCCTCAGAATATTCATATTTAAGATTGAGTAATAGATGAGATGCATTAATTTCGATATACTTCACTCGTTATGAATACACCTCGGAAACATCCGAGAAGCGAATAGAAGGAAACTAATTTATGCTAATTTGGAAGCTTGCAATCAAACCTTGGATCTTCTTCTTTCTTTTTGGATATTTGATTTCAGATTTAGAAATAACTTGATTTTTTCAGAAGGAATCTGTAGAAATTTCTCAAAAATTTGTTTCTTCCATACCTTAATCCTTTTGATTTCTACCTGACCTTGGGATACAACGTCCTTTGTTGGATGTTTTAATTCCCTTGGAATAATTTTTTTCAGTGGCTTGGAACCTGGTAAATAAAATTCTTCTATAAAATTAGTCCGTTTTTCCGAGATCGTCAAGCATTGTCCTTGTGCAATTTTGATCCATTCTCTAATTGCTTTGGCTTCATCTTCCCCACGGCTAAAAGATGCAAGCATTAATATTTTACCTGTTTTTGAAACTTTTAGAATTTCATCAAATTGAAATTCCTTATCCCAGTCAAGAATAAACATAAATATATTTTTAATGCATCTGTATTCTTATATTAAAGAGTCAATCCTTTCATTTAAATATGCAATCTCTTGATAAAATTTTGAGATTTTATCCATATTTTTGTAGAATTTCGATTCATTTTTTCTTAAAATTAGAAAAATATGTAAAGCTTGTTCTCTAAAATTTTCCAGGCTCCATGTGGCCTCTTGATTTTGATTCAGTTTGCTTTGAAGAGAATCAATTTTCTCTTTCAAAGCCTTAGACATGATCGCAGAATTGCTTGCAACTTCTTCCTTCATAATGCAAGTTTAATGCTCATGGATTTATATTAATTCTTGAATATGTTGCTCATGTTTTGAATTTAAGTCTTTCAATTCTTCTCGAAAGTGTTTTTGTAGATTTTTTTTCTTCTATAGTGAAACCTTGAATCATAGTTGCAGAGTATTTCTTCCAATTTTCTTCATTAAACAATTCGTCTTTCTCCAATTATTTCTCTACCACTTTAATTTTTTGTAGAGTATTATCATATGAGGTTGCAAGCTCATTTATATGATATTGGTTATAATTAAAAAAATCTCCAAAATCCCGGGAGGATTCTTGGGATTTTTATTTCACATCCCCTTGAGTTTGCCAACTGAATTCAGACATAGTCTCCAATGAATCATGCTTCCTTTTCTTTGTCCTCCTCACTACTAATTTTGTTTGAGAATTGAAATAGTAATCTGTCAAAGAAGGAACTATATCTGGAACTGCCTCTAACTCAGAAACTGGTTTAAACAAAAAATACTGGTAAGGGATGTTGGTAGAAATGGGTGTCAATGAGGTTTTAGGAGATGTAGTGGAAACAATATCCATATTTCTTTGTGATTCCATTGGATCTTCATTTTTCTTAGTGAAAATTTCATCGGATATTTGATTATCCTTCTCCTTTTCCTTGTCAACTTCCATTTCTGAACTTGTTCTATTTTCTATTTTCTTATGTTCCATCTCCTTAGGGGAATTGACTAGAATATTATCCTTTTCAGTTTATGTTTTCTTCTCTACTTATTTTGTTGTCACTAGACTTTCTTGCTTTTATTTAGGAAATTTCATAGCTCTAATTCCTATTGTAACATCCTGATATTTTTTCCTGCTTTCATGGATTCATACTTATTTACTTGTAATAACAACATCTTCCATTTTTTCAATTTCAACTTCTTGTTCCTTTTGAGAGACAATAGAAGGATCTGAAGTGATTTGGTTGAAATTAAATTGAAAAAATTTAGAAGCCTTTAATTCTTAAAAATAAATATTGAGATGGGGACCTTTTTCTTTTGAAAAATTTTCAAGCAAATTTTCCCTAAACTTTTGTAACCGGTCTCCTGTTTCAATATCTAATAGTTTTCATCTTTCAATAGTTTGTTGAAAGTCATCAATATCTATGAAAATATCATCAAATGGAAGCTCCTAATGAATAAATATTTTCATAAAGCTAGCTATTATATAATGAATACTAATAATCCATTAGGATCATATTCATATAGAGGTAGAGAATGTAACCAAATTTCTTTATCCTCTTTGGATTCCTTGAATCCATGACCTTTGTCCCTGATATTTATGTCACCAAACTTAATCGGAAACCCATGCCAATTTTTCTTTTGTAGCTTACTTAACTTCATGGCCTTCCCATTCAAAACAACTTGATTTGCAGTTGATCTCCAAGCGAGCCTTCCAGGTATATAACAAGGTAAAAGGTGAGGTCCAACCTCATTCCCATAAAATTTGATGTAAGAAAACAACTCCTCCACAAACCAATGACCAATGGACTCTAGTCTTTCTTTCATATTTTGAATAATTATTTGGAGGGTTTTTTCCAAATAGGATTTCATAAAAAGGAATCAAGACACATTGATAAATATCGTAAAAATGAAATTTGAAACTAGAATACCACAAGATTGGGGAGTAGTTTTGGATAGTGAGTTGCTGGTAAGATGGGTAGTTCCATTTAATGAAAGGAAATATAACTGAGGCAATGCCAATATATATCATATATGCAAACATATAAAAAATGTGTTTGTAGCTAGGGGGAGATGCTAATAACAATTTTAAGGCATATGTGATGATTTGGGACAACATGTCAGCCCAATTGAGACATTTCCCTTATTTTAGGATGTTATAGATTATTGGAATCCATTTGATTTTGCAATGTTTAGGGTCCTTCTCTCCATATAACATGGTCAACATCTTGATAAGAAATATGATAGGTTTCTTGAAAATTGCTATGGGATATTCTTTATTTTCCTTAAGATTAAACCCTTCATTCTCTTCCCTTAACCATTATTCAACTACTCTGCCATAATTTTCTCCACATTTCTTGAAGACAATGTTTTAGAATTTTTTGAGAAAATCAACATTGAGTTGGATTTATGGGGAACTGAGCTTATAAATGGCTGATAAGTTTTAAGTTTTCCATGAAGCTATGAAAATTTTGATATGGTGTGACACTGTACGACTTGAGTTATCAACATGAATGAAAAACCATGAAACCATATCATAATAAGGAAAAATCTTGTCCCTTTTGTAACTTCTTCCTTCTTATTCCTTGTGTAACTTCGTCCTTCTTATTCCTTCAAATTGATTGTTCTTTGTTTGAGAAGACCTGGAATTTTTTAGCCATCGTATTTCTTCAAAGAAATCGAAAATTTCCTCCCATCTCATTGTACCTGCGTTTTGGATCTTGTAAGAAGAGTCAGAGAAACGGGTTGATGTGTCCTTCCTGCAGTTGTGGATTTTCTATTTCTTTAAAAAATTTCCTTATTTGCTCCACTTGATGTTTCGTTGTTGGAGATTTTCCTTTCTTCCCAATTTTGTGACCTGTGAAAAAAAAAGAGAATATATAAGATTTTTCTAATTAAAATTTAAAATTATTCATAATTTCATCTTTCTTACACATAATTTCTACAATTGATATTGCATTTTCTCAATTCAAACTTCTCCAAACTACGTATAATGGATTGAAAACAACTTGCAAGTGAAATACTCTAAGACATGGTGAATTTTGATTAGAAACCCAAGAATGGCGTGAATTAATTTAGTCGTTAATTTCTCGTAGAGGAATCTAATTGTGTTTTTACTAAATCGAGACACAACCAGAGAAATTTATTATTGAAATCAAAACAAATCAAATAAGTGTGAAACATCAAAATTTCAAATTAATTTAGTTCAAAAAGTGAAATGCATGCAAATCAAGAAAAATGAATATTTTATTCAAGGAATCATACTGTCGGGGGGGTCAGGAGGTCAAGAGTTTTTTTTGTTTATTGAATTTTTATTTCTTCCCATCCCCGACTACACGAGAGTCGGGATTTATTCATAAGTCAGGTATTCGGGTAGGAAACATAAAAAATATCATGAGTTGGCCCGACTTGCTTGTCAGAAGGTTGGAAGGTCGGGAGGTCGGGAGGTCTTTGTGTCTAAACATTTTTTTATGGTTCTAACCTCTGACTTTTAAAATCACTTTTTTTATGTTTATCTTGAATTTTTTTTAAAGTTTTTTGTGTTTTTTAGGAAAAAGCCTAAAAATTTGTTTAGGAATTTTTTATTTTCTAATGTACAAAAAAAAAAAATAGGGTTGTTGTAATCATTTTTTTTTTCTAAGTTGGACTAAATTCTATTAATGTAACATAATATACAGGATGAGTCAGGCCTCCTGAATTACTGTACTAGCCAATTACAGAGGCATTGTAAGTCAAAAAAACAAAATAATGACCACCCCAGATGGGGAAACCAGTCATGATATAGCTGCCCTCAATGGGGAAACCAGTCGTATACAAAAAAGACTGAAAAGTTGAGAAAATATTCTGGAAAGATAGTTTAGCATAGAAAATAAACATAACAGTAAAAAAAGACCTCTCCATGCTAGGTGTCATTTTTTTGAGGCAGTGGTTCCTCCACAATGAGGCACCTGTAGTCGTCAGAGGAGTCATCCGCATGCATCGCCTGATGGGAAGCTAGCTTAGGTTTTGTAGCGGTGCGAACTACGCTGGCACTGCCCTTCCTGCGTTCTTCACCCGACCATTCGGGACTCCCACTTCCACTGTTGCCATTACCATTGTTGCTGGAGGAATTAGTATCAGACTTAACAGGTAGGGCCTTTGACTTCCTCGAGACCTGCGGAGTCATTGTGGCTATGGTGGATTTTCTTGGTCTTTTCTTGGTGCTTCGTTCTATAGAGAAGGAGGCTTCTTCCTGGAAACTGATGGTGATGGTAGCAGTGAGACGGGGTCTGTACAAAGCACAATTGTAATGAATTGCGCAGAATTCTCCTTAGGTAGTTGTGGGTGAGGCTCCAATTGAATGGACTGCAGAGGATGAGAAGCCCGACCCCATCCTCTGCCTTGGCCTATGGAGTGGCGCTAGACAATAGTCTCTTCAAGCAGTAAGGTGCATGGTTTAGGATGAACAGAAAGAGGTAGTCGAGAAGCTTGACCTCTACCTCTGCCTCAACGAGTGGAAGGATAACGGGTGGAATTTTCTTCAGGTGGCAGAGAATGAGATGCTGAGTGAATGGACAAAGGGGGAAGAGACACTTGACCCTGACCACTACCTCAACAGTAGCGCATTTTATGCCATCTGGGCATGTTGGAGTAGTCAGAATCGTTTGGGAGGCAGGTGAGCGGAGACAGGGTAACAGAGCGAGCGAAGGGATTGAAAGCCTAAGGCGAAGGAGCGGGTGTGAGGCTGCAGTATAGACTGTGAGTGAAATGGAGGTCAGGAGCTAGCATGAGGCAGCAATGGAGGCTGCATCGCCTCCCTGTGTGCATTCGAGAGCTCAGCTCTGAGACCGCAGAGGGGCATATGAAGTGGGAGGGAAATGGAGGAATAATGAAATGCGGAGCCATTATGAGGACAGCAAAGTGGCATTTCAGTCTGAGCACATTAAAGGCGGAAGGAGGCAAGCCGCTGGCTATTATAAATGCAGTCGGACAGAGCCCATACGTGGCAATGTGGCATGGCCATGTGGCACACGCTAGGCTTGCTGTCCTCCTCTAACATTTATACACCCGCATTCGAGAAGGGTTATTGTAATCATTACAAGAGTGACTAACAATTATTTATTACATGAATGTCCTTCTCAATTGGTTTTGAAAAAACCATAGTTACTAGTTGCAATACCTACGGTTATTATGTCGTCTAAGTATGCCATGATGTGTAGGGGGAGTAACACCCCCTCCTATACTAAGATTGTCTATAGGGACAGTAAATCTAACCCCAAAATAATCTAAGTACAATCAAAAGATATGCAAAAAATCTTCTCATCCCTTGAGTGAAGGAGGGTCAAAAAACCATGTAGTGGATTAGATCAAAACAAAAAATGGGATTTTACTACAACACCAAAACCTAGGCTATTGCTTACCGATGACAGTTATGGATCCAAACTATGAAATCAAGTCTAAAAAATTTGAAGAATACAACCAATACATGAATGACAATGCTTTTATAGGGAAGTTAATGGGGTTTTTAACTATTGAGAAAGCTCTAATATGGTGGATACAACACAAATGGTAGTTGAAATTTCAATTAAATATAGAACCAGCATCAAAAGGGTTCTGTTAGTGTCAGAATATGCATTCTGCCATCAGTGATCAAAATCACTCATTTCATTATCATTTTAGGTGTCTCACTCTGAAATTTTTATATCATTCCATTAGGTCATGCTAAAAATTGTTTCATTGATTGTAGCCCTACTCAATAAAACTTCACTCTCCCTCATAAAATCACATTTGTTGACTCACCTTCATGTCTTCTTGAGCATAATAACACCTATGAAAAGCTCATTTCACCATGTCTTGTCTCAGTTAAATTCAACCATCGAAGTCAGGTTATTCAAAGTCTCATTAGGTCATTAGGTTTTGTCTTTCAAGGTCAAAAAATGCACCATTTCATTTCCATAAGGTCAAAAAAGTATGAGAGTGATCCCAATAATGTCTCTTTACCATGTAAATATGACCTCCAAGATGGTTTCCAAAGTTGTAATTTGATTTCAAGTGTGAATTTCATTCCAAGATGTAATTTTTATTTATTCATGTAATTTTATGTCAATTCAAATGTAATAAGTATTCAGTCTCCCAAAGGCTGCCAACTCAAATTTCCACATGCCAACACATGAAATTTCAAAAGTGAAAGATTTTTTAGCTCATCAATTGATCAAATTTCAAAGGGAGTTGTCTTTTTCCAAAGGTGCCCAAGTTATCGTTGTTCACAAGCATCAAACCCTAATTTCCTCTCCCACTGAGCTAGGGTTTGCTATGGAAACGAGAAATTTGAGCAGAGGAGCCATAAGGTAGGTCATATCAGTAAGTATGAGGTCATTTCAGCTCATAAACATCATGTCTCCATCATTTTTTGAGAAATCATTCCAAGAGTCAAGTCATTTGCTACTCATAGGGTCGGTTTTTTTCAAATCATGTTTTCGACCAAACAGAGATGAATTTGAAAAACGTGAGAGATTTTTTTGTCCATAATATTTCAAGGAAGGAAAACCTCATTCAATTTTTACATAGGTTTCATAGTTTTAGAGAAATGTCAAAAACACAGGTGCCACAGGAGAGTTGTTGCACTTCTGGAGTGACCTTGGGAAAACCAATTTTTCTCATATCTGGAGTGTCCAAATAACCTACTTGATAATTCAAATGATAACTAGACAATGAGATATTTCCAATGAGCTATCATGAGCTCAATTTTTATTTGAGAAATACCTCCAAAAGTTTCCTGCAACATCACTCTGCATTTTTGCACCCTCATTCAACACTTTTTGACCAATCTTGGGAAAATCAACTTTTGACAAGGAAAGTAAACTCCAATTAGAAAAAAAAGATATATTTGGAAATTAGACTTGAAGGTATTTCCAATGAGCTATCCTGGGCCCAATTTGGACACCAGGAAGGCCTCCAAATGTGGCCTTCAAAACAGTGTTGATTCTGTGTTTTTAAGGGTATTTTTTGCATAGTGAAATTTTCCAAAGGCGCAGCGACCTGCACACTGCGCTCTTTTTTGGGGCCTCCAATAAAAAAATGGCCACCACCATCATGTTCATAATGATAATGAAATCAACCCTAGAAAGTTTTAGAAGATTTGGAGGAGAACTGGTCCCTCAAAAATGCAAAAAACTACCTAAATTTCATGTTTCTGCCTCCTTTTTGGCCTGTACATTGCGCGTTTACCAGTCTTGGGAGATAAAGTTTTTGATAGGGAAAATGAGCACCATTTTGGAAACTAGAGGTATATTTGGAAACTAGACTTAGATATTTTTCCAATGAGATATCATGGAGCTTATTTGGACACTGGGAATCCATTCAAAACCATCTTTGTAAACAGGTTATTTTTTCTTCTTGCACGCTACGCATTTACCGGGAAATTTCCAATTTTCACAGTCTTCAGCAATTTTTCTCCAGTTTGACTTTTCACCCTGGGAAATGAGAAATGACTAATGTAAATGGTCAAGATGAATGTAAAAGTCATGTTTTTACTTTTATCTAGGGTAGATACATTAGGTAAGTCAATCAGTTGAGGTGTAATGAATCAGTTTCAAGAGATAGGAATGAGTCACTTTTCTCATCCTACACTCTAGCTTTCAGCTCAACTTTTCATGTAACAGCTCCCTCACCTCATGGATTCGAACCCTGAGGATGGGAGGAGGTGGTTTGAGGTCTATTTATCTCAGCTTTTCAGAGGATTCAAGGGGTCACATGAGTTTGAAAGTTTGTGTATTGATCAAGAAACATTTTGGCCTGGATTTTAATGACAAATTGCAGCTATTTCTTTGGGATTCATGTGGTCTAAATTTTTGACATATTTTTTCTCTGTAAGAATTTGTATGAATGTATTGTAAGCTCATAAACCTTTTTCATGTCTATGATATACTTAATTTCAAGTTTAAATGCAGAATTCATGTTTTTCATGCTCTGTTTTGGGGAATTTTTCATAATTTGTCCATTTTCTTCAGTTTAGGGAGAATTCATCTCATATGCTCTTCCTATCTCCTCACCGGTCTATTCATCTCACCAAAATAACCTTTAAGTGTTAAACCTGCCTACCTACATTGCCCCATCGAACGGACTACAATTTCATCTCATTGGCCCTAACCTAGTCCCCTTGACCTAATCCTCGTTTCAGTGAGCCCAACCCCAAAATCAAAACAAACCCCTGCATTTCATACCTAGCCTAAAACCTTTTCATCCAACCCTCTTGGCTGTGATTTTTGTGGAGAGAGCCCTCTCCGACTTGGTAGGGCTAGATACCAAGTCAAAAGTTTGCTTTGTGGTTACCTCTGTTGGGATTCCTTCCTTAGCCTTGGGAATCTGGCGGAGTGATAACAGGTTCTTCAAAGTGATATTTGCTAATATAAAGAATTGATCAAGGGTTTTTAATAACGGTTTGAACTTATGTAACTTGAGAGGCATGTAGCTCTAATTCTAGATAGAGAATTTTAGTTTAGAAAATGAATATTTCGAGATTTCCATAGTATGGATTAGAATTTTTCTCTTCCAAGGGAATTATAGGAGGAGAAACATTGGAAGTGATAAAAAAGTGTGCTATGATACTTTTTAAAAATATCGGAAGCCACTAAACATGGTCAATATATCTCCTATCATAGGATATGTGTATAGATGAATATATTATAACTTTTCCATAATCAATCAATATATCATTTTTCAATTTGGAAACAATCCCTGGATTATAAGCATATCCCTTTATGTTGTAAAAGATGTCATGAATACAGTCAATTGTATGGAACCCTTTTCAACGGTACAATCATTGAACCCAACCCCTTATCCAACAAGCGAAGGCCCTTAGACACGTAATAAATTTTAATCTATAGCAAGCATGCAATATCCACTTGGTTAAAAATCATAACGTCTGACACCGCTAGAGCATCACTATCACCCTTCAAAAATGAAAGAAAATTAGTGAACCGACAAACTCCTTTAGAATCTGAAAGTAGATCCAACGAAAAAGTACACTTTAAAAGAAACTTTTATCCAAGAAATAGTAATGCTGGAATAAGAGGGTATGCATGAAATATAAACAACTAAGGACATGCACTTCGATGCATTGGAATTTCCTAGATTGGCCATGGATTGGAAAGGAAAGGACCCCTAATTTGTCCCAAAACACTAAGTACAAATCCTTCACAAAGCATTACTCAAATTTAGACTTTGGGTTTTAGGAGAATCCTTAGGTATGACTTCAAAAACTCAGATCTTGGAGTTCACAAAAGTTCATTTAAAGATCGTGCCAAATACTATAAAGATAAAAAGTGGCTCATAAGAGTAAGAAGTAGCTTCTTCAAGATATAGGAGTGATGTTATTCAACTTGGGTCGTATAACGTTTATGATGGAGACATTCTCTTATAAACATTCAAATCCTCAATGAAGATAATCTCAAGGAATATTAAGGGTTTAAATTGTCAAGGCATGTAGAGGCTCCTTAGAAATAAGTTATAAAGGATCAACTGAAATCCATGATAATACATGAAACTAAATGTTCTAGTGAAATTTTCTCATCAATAGACCCCAAATGTTGAAGTGGTTGTTTATTAGTAGCAATAGATGCATGAGGGCAAGTAGGAGGATTGGAAATCTTGTGGAACCCTAATTGGAATCATTAATAGGTATATCATAAGTCACATTTGGCCATCCTTCAAACTATCTTTACCTCTTTCCTCACATTTAATAACATATTTTTTACTATAATGTGTTTATTAAGAATACTAAAGAATGTTTGTCATATCTTGTGGCCTAATGTGATTAATGTGCAGGAAAATAGTGAATTTTAAGTACATTTACTATGCAAAGATACACTGGAAGCAACTTGAGGAGATATAGGAGGCTTGTCCACTACATTTACTCACCAATAACTCAACTTGCTCCTTGTATTTACTCACCCATAGTTCGAAGATCCACTAACTGTTGATCCACTCAAGGATTGCGAGGATACCAGGGAGCTAGATTCATCTTTCTAGGGATTTTGGAGGGAAGCGACCCTCTTTCCGATGAGGCTACACCTCAGTCATTTTTGTCTAAATAAGGAAGCCTAAGGGCTTAATAGGATTGGAATTTTTGGAGAAGATAGAGACTACTAAGAGTTAGGAGCTCGAACTTTTCATTTTCATTCCTTTGCCATGTACTTGAGCACTATTTTATGTCAATGATAAATCTTTTGTGATCTTAAATCTAAGCTTGTTTTAGAGGGTTGAGTCCACTTGGGTTAGGGCCCAACCCAGAGGCTCTAGTCTCTTTATTTGTAAATTTGATTTAGACATTGTCTTTCCTCGCAACATTTTCTTCCTTTCTTAGTATAATCTATTTATGAAAATTGCTTGTGCATGTCTATTTTCCACCTCTCTTGTGGGAAGTGTGGTTGAGGATATTGTGTTGGCAAGTCAAAAATATATATAGTTACTTTCTTTTACAGTTTTTGGACCTCAGAATAGTCTTCTTTTTGCATCTCTGTTTTCTATAGATTAGTGATTGGTTTAATAGTTTTATTTAAGCCTAGGAATCATAGTACCTTGTGGATCAATATATTGTGCATACTTCAATATAGGTTGTCTTTCAATGAAATAGTTAGATTTCAAATAAAGTTCAACTCATCCTTTCTTTGTCATTTCAGTTTTCTACAATTTACATTGTTAACATGTTCTAGTTGTTTGGAAAAATTGAATCAATTTCTATGGTGTGTTGGTAATACAAGGTTAGCATTTTCATTTACACTCCTTATACTACCATCAAATCCTTCCTTTCTACCTCAACAACACCTTTAAAACATTGTCCACAGAGAGTACATTTCTGGGTTGTTGAAGGCCACCGTGTGCATTTGTACTTGTGCAAGATAGGCTTCGGAACGGTACTAAGATTGGAAAATGCCTCCCAAAACCCCCATTTACCCTCCATCACCATTTCCTACCTTAAAATATGTTGGGTATGTGTTATATTATTTCCACAATTAGTCGCATGCGCGGGGGGCTCTTAGGGGGGGTGATAGCATTCCTTGTACGTTGCACTAGGTGCAACAGGGGGGTCATAAGGGGGGGGGCTGGTATTTTGTAGATTTGGTCAAGGGAACTACGGTTATGTTCTAATCTAGGGTTAATGGATTGGGGTTTATGAATGCTTCGGCATGTATATATGTGTTGTAACACTAAAAGGAATATGATGAAAAATCAAGCTAGTAGCCTTGATTTTGGATCCAGGGGAAAATCTCTGTGTATATATGTTTTATGTTTTATTCTCTCGCTATTGTTTACTTTCTATTTTTAAGATTAATTTGCAAACAATTTATGTACAGGATTAAAACTTACATTTGGTATCAGATTTGTTATGGCTTCAAGGGGACGCCTTTGCTGCTGAGGGGTTTTTTGCTAGGGCCTGTGGTAGACCCTGTCCAGTGGGAGATCTGCAGGATCGATTCTTGCGGTGAAAGAAGATGATCAGCATTGGAAAGATAGAGATCGAAAAATTTAATGGTCATAGTTTTGAGTTGTGGAAGCTCAAGATGGAGGATCTGTTGATGGATAAATATTAGTGGATCATAGTAGATCCGAGTATTAAACCAACGACAATGTCAGATGAAGACTAGAAGAAGTTGAATTAGAAGGCAAAGAGCACAATATGGTTGTGTGTCTCAGATTCAGTATTGTTGAATGTATCTGGGGAAGCTACGACGAAGACTTTGTGGGACAAGCTAGGGACTTTGTACCAATTTAAGTATTCGATGAATAAATTATTACTGCGGAACGCCTTCAATATTGTGGTAAGTTAGTTGTTATCTGTTGATATTAAAATTTTAGATGAAGATAAGTGCATAAGTTTGTTGTGTTCTCTACTAGATTCGTGGGACATTCTGGTTATTGCAATAGGTAGCAATACAACTATCTTGAATTTAGATGACATTGTCTTAGCCTTACTGTTGGAATGAGACGGAGAAATATGGAGGGCTAACATTGAGATGCCTTATCTGTACGAGGAAGGTCCCAGAACAAAAACAAGAATAAGGTTTCGAGTGGGAGATCTAAATCTCCAGGAAAGTTTGTAAAGGTGTGCTGGAAATGAAGAAAGGAAGGGCACTACAAAAAGGGCTACAAATATAAAGCTCCTGAGAAAGAAAAGGGATCTGATGATGCTCCCTCTACAGAGGAAAAAACCACCTCAGATGAAGGTGGGGATGTGTATTTAAATTCTTCTTCAAATACACATGTATATCATGAGGCATGGTTGATTGACTCAGGTGCATCCTTTCACTTCACTCCCCATAGGGAGTGGTTCTGCGAGTATGAGAAGTATGATGGTGGTGATGTCTTCTTAGGGGATGATAGGAAGGCCAAAATCATCAAACGTGGAAAAGTCAAGCTGAAACTACAAGGTGGAAGGATTACAACACTTCCTGGTGTTCTGAATATTCCTGCATTAGCCAGAAATATGATTTTTGTAAGCAATATGGATGATGCGGGTGTAAAAACAATGTTCGAGAAAGATACTTGCAAGATGGTTCGAGAAGCACTAATATTAATGTGGGGATTTCATATTGGAACTATGTACAAGCTTCATGGTAGCACTGTTATTGATGGGTGCAATAGTTCTGCGGTTCCTGAAAGTGGAGCGGAAAGCCTAGCAGACTTTGGAGAAAAGACCATGATATGGCATCAAAGGCTTGGGCATATTGGAGAGAAAGGCCTTCGGATACTGCATGGAAATGTTATGTGTAATTTCTCTCTGGATTTCAATTTATGTGAATATTGTGTATATGGGAAGCATAATCGGGTGAGTTTTCCTTCTGGTGCTAAGATGGCGAACAAGATATTAGAGCTTGTGCACAATGATGTGTTTGGACCTATGTCGGTTCCATCACTAGGAAAATATGTGTAATATGTCTCATTTATAGATGAATTCTCGAGGAATACATGGATATATTTCTTGAGGAAGAAATCTGAAGTCTTTGACAGATTTAAAAATTTAAGGCTCTGGTGGAAAACCAGACAAAGAAGAAGATAAAGGTGTTGAGGACAGATAATGGTGGAGAGTTTTGCAATAAGGAATTTGAATAATTCTGTAAGAAGTGTGGTATATCACGGGAGAAGACTAATCCATACACACCTCAGAAAAACAGAGTTGCAGAAATAATGAACAGAACACTGATGGAAAAGGCAAGAAGCATGCTCAGTGGTATCAGGTTAGGACAAGAATTCTGGGCAGACGTTGGAGGATAAGACTCCACATGAAGTATGGATTGGTAAGAAACCCTCTCTTTCACATCTGAGGGTATTTGGATGTGATGCATATGTACATGTTCCAAAGGATAAAAGGACCAATTTGGATAATAAATCTGAAAGGTGCATGTTTATTGGGTATAAGGATGGTTTAAAAGGTTACAAGCTTTGGAACCCATAAACAAGGAAGGTTGTGTACAGCCGATATGTGTTGTTTAGAGAGACGAAAGATGTTGTTAAACGTGAATTCCTACCAAAGTAACTTGAGAATAAAAAGTTTGAGATAAAGGAGGATGAATCAGACTCTACAACAGAAGAAGATTCAGAAGAGGAAGAGCCACAAACTCCAACTATCAGAAGATCAGTTCAGGAAAGAAGGAAACCAGAAAGGTATAGTCCATCTTCTTTTTGTTCAAATTTTTCTTTAACTATAACTGATGATGATCCCAGAACTGTCAGGGAGGTAGTAGATTCAGAGGATGGAAAAATCTGGAAGGATGCCATGGTTAATGAAATTGCATCCTTACACAAAAATGAGGCATGTGATCTGGTGGAGATGCCAGCTGGACGGAAGCCCATCGGAGAAAATGGGTGTTTAAGAAGAAGATGAATGAAGAAGGCAAGGTGGAGAAATACAAAGCTCGATTGGTAGCAAAAGGTTATTCCCAGGTGCCAAGAATTTAATTTGGTGATATTTTTTCTCTTGTTGCCAAGGTTACTTCTATTAGATTACTTTTATATGTTGCTGCTACCTTTGATTTTAAGGTAGAACAGATGGATGTGAAGACAACATTTCTTCATGGGGATCTAGAAGAGGAGATCTACATGAAGAAACATGAAGGCTTTATGGTGAATGGTAATAAAGAACGTGCATGGGTTAAAACAATCACCAAGGATGTGGTATTAGAAATTTGATACCTATATATGGGGACTTGGCTTCACCAGAAGCAAAGAGGATCATTGTGTATATTTTAAATTAATTGGTGACCGTGTTATTTATTTGGTCTTGTATGTGGATGATATGTTGTTGATTAGAAATGACAAAGAAATTATCTAGGATTTGAAGACCCAATTGTTCTCCAAATTTGACATGAAGGATCTTGGTGCTACAAACTATATTTTGGGCATGGAAATTAAGAGAGATCGGGAAAATAGGAAGCTCTGGTTAAACCAGAGGAAGTATGTCAAGACAATATTGCAAAGGTTCAGCATGCAGGATAGTAAACCGGTGAAGGTTCCTATTCCTGTAGGTGTAAAGCTATCTGCTGAACAATGTCTCAAGACACAAGAAGAAGAGGAGGATATGTCTCGTGTTCCATATGCAAGTGTAGTGGGTAGCCTGATGTATGCAATGGTTTGTACTAGACCAGACATTTCACATGTAGTGGGATTATTGAGCATGTTTATGTCAAAACTAAGGAAGGAGCATTGGACAGCAGTGAAGCGGGTTTTCAGATATTTGTGTGGCACTAGTGATTATGGTTTGTGATACTAGGGAAGACCAGGATTGGATAGAGTTTTGAACATCCGTGGTTTTGTTGATGTATACTAGGCTGGAGATCTGGACAAAATAAGATCTACAAGTGGGTATGTGTTTAGCCTATTTTGAGGTGCAGTCAATTGGATGAGTAAAATATAGTTTGTAGTGGCTCTTTCAACTACAGAGGCAGAATACATGGCAGTCACTCTTGCAAGCAAGGAAGCAGTTTGGTTGCAGAGATCGTGTTCAAGTATGGGGTTGGTGCAGCAAACTATAAGGATGGACTGTCATAGCCAAAGTGAAATTTTCTTGGCTAAGAACCCTCCTTATCATTCAAAGATAAATCACATTGATGTTCAATATCATTTTGTGAGAGATATGGTTGAGGTTAAAAGGGTATTGTTGGTAAAGGTGGACACTTTGAAGAATGTTGCAGATGCGTTAATGAATTTTGTGAGCACTCATAATTTCTCTTGGTGTAGAGAAACAATGGGTGTTGCAGAGTTGGACTAATCACTAAGCTCTCTTGTGGCCCCCTGCGGAAAGAAAACACCAAGTGGGAGAATGCTGGGTATGTGTTATATTATTTCCACAATTAGTCGCATGCATGGGGGGGTTACAGGGGGGGAAAGAATGTCATGTACATTGTGTCGGGCGCAGCAGGGGGGCGGCAGCCCCCCCTGTTCAGGGTTCAGGGCAGTGCTCCAGGAAACTTTTTTTAGACCCTATTTTTTGGTGGGCGGACCCGCCCATGGTTTTGTGCATGGGTTTGCACATGGTTTTGGGGCATGATGGTTTTCGATCCCTGGTTTTTGTAGATCCGTTCAAGGGAACTATGATTAATATAATGAAAAATCAAGCATGTAGTCTCGATTTGGGATCCAAGGGAAAATCTCTGTGTATATATGTTTTATGTTTTATTATCTCACTATTGTTTATTTTCCGTTTTTAATATTCGTTTACAGATAATTTGTGAACAGGATTAAAACCTACAAAACCACCTTTCTCACCCTCAGAATGCTCATGGATTCAATTATGTAGAAAAACAGGGCAATCATGTAGCATCCTGTAGCAATCTTATATCATCCTGTAGCACCATGTAAAGCCCCTCCAAACTTGACCAAAATTTTCCTTGAAGCTTGATTTTTTCCTCCTATCCCCAAATTAATGCCCCCTAGGCTCTGAAACCATGATTGAGGAAGACCAAATACCACTTAGGACTTTCCTTTTTACCATTGCAACACATTTCAACAATTAAGGTTAGTAGACAGGTTCTTGAATTGAATGACAAAGTGATGATTTTTGTGATTACTTTATGAAGCACCTAATGAACTCTGTTATTAGATCTAATCTCTTTGGAATGCAATGATTATAAGTTGATTACATGCTCTTTTCCTTATACAAGGTATATTAGGTTTTATTTCTTTGATCTATGCTTCTTAATCTAGGGTTTCTATTTCAAGCATTGTTATTTCCTATGCATAGACTAGGTTTCCTTTTAATGCAACATTTACATTCTACAAATATATTAATGTTTACATTTCTACAAGTAGTGTAGCCTTTACATTATTGCAAGTACTATAACATTTAAATTTATGTAAGTAGGCTAGCATTTACATTTGAGAAAGTATGTCAACATTTAACATTTATGCAAAAGTAGCATTTACATTTTTGCAAATAGAATAATAATTCCATTTTTGCAAGTGTATTAGAACTTTCCTTTCATTCAATTTCTTTCCTTGTAAATCTAGATTCAATTGATAGAGTGGTATTTGTATACCTTGGTCTAGTCCATTTCTTCAAAGTAACTTGATTAGAGCTTAGCCTATTGTGCATATAGAACTTGCCACCTCTTAAGTTTTTATGAACCATGGTTTGATAATTAAAGTTGGTAGCCAAGGGAGTTGCAACACTCATGTTGCAATAGTGAGGCTCATCACTTTTTGGCATCGTTGTCAGGGAGGTGTTGTTTTTACTTAGAGTTGTTTCCTTTTCCATTTTACCTTGCATAAACTTTTCTTATCTTGATTTTTTTTTTAAGAAGAAAAAACATAAAAAGAAAAAATTATTTCATGCCCCATAGGATTAGGGATAATCTAGGGAAACTTATACCAAAAACCCCAACCCCTTCTAGCATTCAACATCACTCTTTTTTGGTGAGTGTGAGACTCCTACTCTAACCATATAGGAGTTAGAGAATAATTTAGGTGAGTAGCCAAAAATATTTGAAGAACCCACATCACCTACCCAAAACATGGTAGAGAACAGGAAAATTGAGCTCTTTCCTATCCGAGAAACCAATGGAGAGGAAAAATTGAAGAACATAAGCCCCACTTCTCTCTCACACTTTCATGACCTAGCCTCTAAAGACCATGATAAATTCATGTTGGAGTTTTTGGTGGTTTTTAGAACTTATGATTACACTTCTAATGAGCAGAAGCTAAAGTTGTTCCTTTCTACCCACATGGATGCAACCTTACGCTAGTTCATGAACCTGGAAGGAGGCAACACCACCACCTGGGCTCAAATGCAACATGATTTCTATGATAAACATAGGGACTATTGTAGGTTAAGAGAAACAAAAGAAGAGCTCTTTAGGATGACCTTAGGGCCAGATGAATCCTTAGAGGATTATGAAGAGAGATTTCAACTCAACTACATAAGAGCTAAATATACCCTTGACCCAAAATCCTTGAAGCTTGTACTTATCTGAGGGATTAGGGAGGATTTGATGGAGACTATTAATATGTTGTATGGTGGATACATTTACCAGCTAACTTATGAATACATCAAGAAAATATTCAAGAATCATTCTAGGGCTGCAAGGAAGAGAGGTAGGTTTAGTCGAGGCTTGGTCAACTCTTATCCCTCTACCTCAACCATAAAACATGAAAGAGGGAGCATGCTAGAAGACTTTAAGAGTGATATGCTTCACACCTTCACCTTGAAAATGGACACTATGTAGATAAAAAAAGAAGAAAGTGCAAGTAGAAAGGGCTCTGCCTATCTTTTTCCATAGATGCACCAAGAGGCACCCCAAAAATGAGTGCCCACTGAATGTCATAGAGGTATGCTCTGTTTGTGAGGAGAACCATGAAAATGATAAATGCCCCTCTCACTGAATCAACTTAGGGTTTCCATCATGGGGCTACTGCTGAAGTATATAATCGGGTTCACAAATCCAAGATATCTCCAAATGACCTCCTCCTCCTCTTTTATAGATATGATGGATAGATCTCCAAGCCTCTAGAAGCATCTTATTTTATTATTTTGTTATTATTCTAGAAGCTCCTCCATTGAATTTATCTTAAGTGACTTTTTAATTTTATTTTGTTTCACTTAAGTAAATTTTAGGCATTTTCCTAAAATTAATTATTTTTCCACAATTAAATGATTAATTAAATTCATTTTTAATTAAGGAAAATCATAAATTGCCCACCATACTTTCTTCAACCACTAGAAGTCACTTCTTAGCATCACATCCTGTAGATATTCTTGTTCCGGTTCAAACGAGATATTACACTAAGGTGTTCCATCAAATAATATTTTTGGAATGCCATTATATCTTGAATTTGTTGTCATTTATTTACCTTTATTATTAATTTCATTAGTTATTACAATGATTTTCATCTAATTTATCTTATATAGGGCCACTAATTTATACAATTTAGTTATAGTTGTTTTTATTTTTTATTTTATTAATATATTCTAACAACTTTAACTATTTTATTTATTTTCATCTTTATGTTGTCCTCTTCTTGGTTAAAAACAAAATTCTATATCCCAATATGGTATTTCAAACAGTCTATAAAATAATCCCCCCTTTTAAATGTTTTTTCCTCTGTATATATTAATCGATTGGCCAAATATAATTATTTGTATTTTTTGACTGTTATCCATTGAATACATCACCCATAATCTTCTTAGTAATAGGCTCTCTAGCACTCGTTCTCTCATAAGGCTCGCTTTGGTCCCTGGTGATGGATGGAGTAACCATCCGAAACGTTGGATAGATCACACGTCTACATAGTTTTATTTCGGAATGATCTACTAATATGAATAACTGTGGAAGCATCCAATCACTCATAATTAATTAAGTTAGGTCCCATATTAATGCATTTTTTTTTATAAATTTGTCAGAATGCAACGAAACGAAAGGAAAGTTATGAAACTGATGGAATATGCCAACCAAATGCCATCGAATCCCATAAAAACTCCTCAAAAGTCCCCCAATACCACTGATGTTGTAATATTGCTCTTGCGACCTGGTCATCACATACCCTGGAAACCCATCCTGGTTGTACTATAGAAGAAAATAGAAATGGGGACATGACATTTCGTTATATTGGTCTCAACTGATTACTCTGTTGAAGATGCATTTTCTCATATTTATTGTCAATGTAGTGCTCATTGGCAAAAAGAATTACACAGAATGATCCAAAAAAATCAAGCACACTCTAATTTTTAATTACTTTTGAAAAGAAAAATGTAAAGGAGAGGAGGATAAAACACTTTAAAATCCTACAATAGATAAGGAGCTATCCATTTGGAATAATAAGGACAAAAATTCCTATGCCCTTGTTGTTGTATACGTAAGTGATGAGTGTTGATTTTTGTAGCATTGGATGTTCTCTAGCCTCAATATTTTGTAGAGTGGCTAAGACACATGCATTCCACAATACCCAAAAATCGTTTTGGGAAATTCCACCCATAAAAGATTTAATTAAAATAATTAATCATTTTTAATGTATTCCTATGTCTAAACTTAGGAAATGTGATTAATTAAAATGTATTAATTAGACCGGGTGTGAATATTCTAGATAAAGACACAAATCAACTCCCGGTTAATCTTAGCCTTTGATTATGTTTTAATCTTGGTCATTGATATGTCAACGAGAGATTATAAGAAGGAGCTTGATGGGAATTTGGAAGACACATTCGATGAGAGATCTAGAGATCGAATTCTTGAGAGAGCAGTGCAGCACTTGCCAGAGAGAGATCGAGAAGATTTATTGTAGTGAGGAGTAGAGATAGTTTGTCAGAGGAAGTATTCCTGATTTGGTGAATACATTGCAAACGAGGAAAATTGAGGCGCAGAAGAAATAGCAAAAAGCCACACAGAGGCAACATAGAGCTTCAGAGGGATTCCAAATATTTTTCGAGGAGTAATTGAGATCCAGTACCAGAAGCCGAGGTGTGAGATTGGGAGGTTAGAGGATCGAGTTTCCAGCCAACAAAAGATCATCTGGGAGGTGTGACGATGTCCCAACAACAATGACATAGTAACTGCATAGGTGTGACACAGAGCTACACAGAGACAACACATATGGCTCATCTCTAGTCAGAATAGTACCAGATATTTCCATACCAGTGTGAGGTTATCTCACTATATTTTTCGCTAGTTGATTCTCTGTTTCAAATTTCCAATTGGGCATCTAAAGATTTGTATTAAAAAACTATTGCATAATAATTAAAACCCTTAGCTACTACATTGATTTTCCCACATTGGGTTTTTATGGGGACATTGTCCAAAAACAATTATGTTTATGCATGTGTTTATTTCTTTCCTGCTCGGTACTTGTTTTCACAATATTTTTATGTTGTGAAGGCTGCAGTTGTATTTATTTTGATGTTTACTGTGTAACACCATAAATAAATTGTATCAAAATTAACAAGTAGAAGAAATAACATCATATTGTTGCAGTAGGTTTTCCCATTGTGGAATTTTCACAGGGTATTAGAGCACAGGTGAAGTAAAAGAGCAGAGCAGGAAGAGCCCAGCGTTGAGCAAACGAAGGAGTTCAAAGGACTGCGTAAGCAAAAGATCGAACCCAAGATGGGTTGCGTAGTCCATTGACCGCGAAGACTGATTTTCATGGAAAATTAATTCTCTGAGTGAGTTGATGAAGAGTAAATTTTCTGGATCAAGATCTTCTCCGAGGTAGAGGGATCAGTGCAACAAATTCAACTTTGAGAAGATCTTTAGCTGGGATGCAGTTTTCTGCAGCAATTTGTTGGGACAAAAAAGGGTCAAAAGAGGAAAGAAAAGCACATACTGAGGGAATTTCTTCCTCAGAGAATTCATAACCAAGGAATTCAATTTCTCACTGTAGAGAAGCAATATCCAGGAGAAAATCTACTTACTCTAGTAGGGAGTGTGTAAAGCTAGTGAACAACTGCGCATAGGAGAGAGGAGGCATTTTGACATTTGCTTGGATAGATGCCAACAATAGGGCTGAGTGATCAGGATCGGTTGGAGAGCTCCTCCAACTATGTGATATGGAAGTCAAGGATCTCCTTCCTTGTAGATGAGCATGATCTCAAAACCTTCATCGATAGTGATCCATATTTTATGCAGGAACACAACAGAATACAGATATAACCATAAACACAGCTATGCAGTGGAAATAATGCTTCATTTTATTAATAAAAGAATGAATGAAATAGGCTTACAAACATAATGGAAACAAGCTAGGGCGCTGGTAGCGTATCTCTGAGAAGAGATGTGGTGTATGCAAGCCTCTGAACTGTGTTACATTGAGGCTCGAAAGCCTATTATAGACATGATGGAAATAGATGAGCGAGTACTGGAAGCGCTTATCTCTGAGAAGAGATGTGTCGGCTACCAGCCCCTGAACTGTGTTACAATGAGGCTCGAAGGCCTATTTATTGTTGAGAAACAATGTAAAATCCGAAACGTCCCAAAACCTAACCCTAGGAGATGAAGCGCTAAAACTGTGGGCCCCGGTGGGTAAATTGGTGTTTCAACTTCCCGGGGACGTAAATTTGGCATCCGATCTTCGTTTGACACGCTCGATAGCTTGTTAGAAAGATCTGTCTGAGGTCTACAACTTTTTACTGAGAAATGCTCCCGGTTTCCTCAAAATCGTCGTTTAGGCCCTCAAAGCGGCTCCGGAAGTTCAGGACCCGAAAAACTACTAAAAATAGTAAGTTGTGCTGAAACTTACGAACTGAAAGAACTGATGGTGTGAGTTCAAATGGACTCGGTGGGTGTCCGCCAATATCCACCTGGATCAATTCCCCAAAACGGCTCTGAGTGTGCAGCACTCGAAACCCTGCTAAAAATAGTAAGTTGTGTTGAAGCTGAAAAACTGAAAGAATTGATGTTGCGAGTCCAAATGGAATAGGTGGGAGGCCACCGATATCCACCTGGATCATTCCTCCCTCCTTAGGAAGCAATGGTCTCCATTGCGTTAAGTTCCTCCATGGGGGGGGAAATTTTGCTGAACTTGGTATTGGATTTGTCCGGGATGTCGCGGACCTGTTGGCGGACGTGCTAGATGTAGATGTGTCGTTGGCGGCCAGCCGTTGAAGGATCTGGTCAAATTTATCCATCATCGTGTTCCTTTGTTTCTCGAGGGAATCCTTGAGAAATAATTTGATAGGATCTCCTGCTCCCTCATCTTTCTTTCCTTCTGCCATGGGGGGTCGTCGGGGTTCACAAGGTTGAACTCCTTATACCCTGGCCGCGTTGGGGACATGAAAAGAAAAACAGAGAAAGAGCAGACCGCTCTGATACCACTGATCTGGATTTATGCAGGAACGCAACAAAATACACATATAGTCATAGATATAGAGATGCAGCGGAAATAATGCTTCATTTTATAAAAATCAAATGACTAAAATAAACTAGTTAGGGCTCTCGTAGCGTATCTCTGAGAAGAGATGTGGTGGCTACATGCCTCTGAATTGTGTTACAGAACTAAAATTTGTTTACAGATAGAATGTAAATAAACAGCTAGGGCTCTGGTAGGCTTATCTCTGAGAAGAGATGTGGCGGCTATAGGCCTCTAAACTGTGTTACAAAAAAAATGACTGAAACATGCTTATAGAAATAATGGAAATGAGCGGGCGAGAGCACTGGTAGCGTATCCTTGAGAAGAGATGTGATTGCTACAGGCCTCTCCACTGTGTTACATTGAGGCTCCAAGGCCTACTATTCCAAACATAATGAAAATAGATGAGCTAAGGTACTGGCAGTGTATCCCTGAGAAGAGATGTGTCAGCTACTAACCCTTGAACTATGTTACAATGAGGCTCGAAGGCCTATTTATTGTTGAGAAACAATGTAAAATACGAAACGTCCCAAAACCTAACCCTAGGAGATGAAGTGCCAAAACTGTGGGCCCCGTTTGGGTAAATTGGTGTTTCAACTTCCCGGGGACATAACTTTGGCATCCGATCTTTGTTTGACGCACACGATAGCTCGTTAGAAAGAAATGTCCGAGGAATAAAAATTTTGAGTGAGAAATGCTCCCGATTTCCCCAAAAAGCGTCGTTGGCCTCAAAGCGGCTCTAGAAGTTCAGGACCCGAAAAACTGCTAAAAATAGTAAGTTGTGCTGAAACTTACAAACTGAAAGAACTGATGGTGGGGGTTCAAATGGACTCGGTGGGTGGCCACCAATATCCACCTGGATCATTAAGTCCCCAAAGCGACTCTGGGTGTGCAGCACCTGAAACCCTGCTAAAAATAGTAAGTTGTGTTGAAGCTGAAAATTTGAAAGAATTGATGTTGCAGGTCTAAATGGAATAGGTGGGAGGCCACCGATATCCACCTGGATCGGATAGTGTGGTAGTTGTCCCTGTAGATGTGTATCCATTGAAATCTTACATGAAGGATATGGCAAAGGCCAAGGGGTTGATCCTCGACCACTCCTCGACGGAGTGAGAGATCACGTTGTATCTCACATAGCAGGAAAAGGCATAGCCAAAGAAATGTGGGATACATTGGCCACGTTGTATCAAGGATATTCCGAGTAGCAAAAGATGTACTTGAAAGATAAGATGAGATCCACGAGTATGAAAAATGGGGAGCGCATAAATCCCTTCCTTACGA
This sequence comes from Pinus albicaulis, assembly GCA_034641835.2. Taxonomy (NCBI): domain Eukaryota; kingdom Viridiplantae; phylum Streptophyta; class Pinopsida; order Pinales; family Pinaceae; genus Pinus; species Pinus albicaulis. The sequence goes on from CM076573.1 coordinate 486,524,633, forward strand.
GGCTTCAGGATGTCTGGGATTAGCTGGCAGTGGTAGGTTCAGCGCCTCAGGCTACGAAGATTGTGAGATTAGCCCTGAACAACATCTCAAAAGAATGGAAAGTTTTCGCCCAAATCATTTTGGGCAAAGAAAATTTTTGGACTAGGAAAGGATGTGGGCTGATCTCCAACAAGAAGAGATGAGGCATGAATTATTGAAGAGCAATCTTGAAGACCACAATAATAGTGGGAAAAAAAGAAGAAGTGAAGGAAGAAGAAAATGAAACCCTCACATCAAAGGGCTAGCAGGAGCAACACTGGAGAAATAAGGATATTCCCAAGATCAGGTGTTTTCGATGTGGTGAGATGGGTCACTTCAGTTCTTATCGTCCTCTTTGAAAGAAGGACAATGAGAAGGACCAGGATCAACAAGTTTCTACTGCAGAAATTGTTTGGTTTTCCTCCATATTGGAGGAGAATTTTGACATGATTTCCCATATACCTTCAGGGGAGAGGTGGGGTGATATTTTTTTGTAGCCTCAATGAGCCACAATATGGGTATGATCCTTGAGGAGTCCACCTCTTGGATCAATTCCTTGCTACGGGAGCCCATAACAGTAGTAGCAGGGTGCACTAGTGGCATATGGTGCAGTCAGGTTCCAAAGTGATAGTAGTAGTGGTTAACAACATTAGGAACTAAGTAACGCAGAGTAGAGTTGGTAGCAGTGTAGTTGCCACAGTGTAGAGTCAGCAGCAACGCCGAGGCTTCAGTGACAGTGCATAGGCTAGCAGCAGTCATAACTCTGTGGACAGATGCATCAATCTGAACAAATTTGGTTCAGTTGATGGACATCCCTCAGTTGCAGCATCAATAGATGAGAGGAGTTGCAGATCTTGAAGTGGAAACAACAATAGATTTGCAGTACAGATGCAACTGACAACAACATGCAGAGTCAGCAATAGCACAGATGCAGCGCAAAGAGAGCTACGTAGTAGTTGGTGGACAACAACAACCAGGCATCAGCAGCGCAACTGGGATGGTGCAGAAGTCAGAGTGATGCTTTAGGAGGTTGCAACACTTGAGCACATTCCTCGCTAAGAGGGAGTGTTTATTTTTGTAGCATTGGATGCGATCTAGTTTCAAGATTTTGCAGAGAGGCTAAGACACATGCATTCCACAGTACCTAGAAATATTTTTGGGAAATTCCACCTGGAAAGGATTTAATTAAAACAATTAATCATTTTTAATGTATTCCTAAGTCTAAAATTAGGAAACGTGATTAATTAAAATATATTAATTAGACCGTGTGTGAATCTTCTTGATAAAGACATGGATCAACTCCTAGTTAATCTTAGCCTTTGATTATATTTTAATCTTGGTCGTTGATATTTCAATGAAATATTATAAGAAGGAGCTTGATGGGCATTTGGAAGACACATTAGATGAGAGAACTAGAGACTGGATTCTTAAGAGATCAGTGCAACAATTGTTGGAGAGAGATCGAGAATATTTCTTGTAGTGAGGGGTAGAGATATTTTTTCGGAGGAAGTATTCATGATCTAGTGAATACATTGCAAAGAAGGCATAGAGAGGTGCAAAAGAAGTAGCACAGAGCTTTAGAGGGAGTCCGAAGATTTTCTGAGGAACAGTTGAGATCTGGTACCAAAAGCTAGGGTGTAAGACCAGGAGGTCAGAGGATCGAGTTTCCAGCCAACAAAATATCATCCAGGAGGTGTTACACAGTCCCAATAGCAGTGATGTAGTAACTGCGTAGGTATGGCACAGAGCTGTACAAAGACTGCGTGAAGACAACGCAGATGGATCATCTCTGGTCATATCAGTACCGAATCTTCTTGTACCAGTGTGAGGTTATGTCACCATATTTTTCGCCAGTTGATTCTTTGCATTAGATTTCTAGTTGGGCATCCAAAGATTTATATTCAAAAACTATTGCATAATAATTAAAACCCTTAGATGTTGCACCAGTTTTCCTGCATTAGGTTTTTCCGGGTACATTGTCCAAAAGCAACGGTGTTTATTTCTTTCCTACTCAATACTTGTTTCCACAATATTTTTTATGTTTTGAAGGTTGCAGTTTTATTTATTTAGATGTTTACTATCTTACACCATAAATAAGTTGTGTCAGAATTAAGAGGTAGAAGAAATAACACCAGATTGTTGCAGTAGGGATTCTCATTGTGGAATTTTCACAATGAGGTGAGTTGTCAAATAATTTTCATGACAATTCTTTTGGTGCATTAAAAAAAATTAAAAGATTTATATTATTCACACTCATAATTGGATTTTGTTCAGATGATGCTAAAACTATTCAACCTTGAGTTGAAAGATGATAATCCCTTGGCTATAAATCAATGCCATCATGCATGATAATATAGATGAAACTGGATTATAAAAACTTAGATTAACTGGAAATGTATATATTATTATTGATAAAAAGATGAGATGGTTACAATGGGGAATGACCAAGGCTTTAAATATAGCCTTATGGTGTCCCTTGGTGAAGAGGCATGATATTTGATCATGCCCTTTTACTTAATAAATCTAAGACAACTATATTAGATAATAATTAATAAATTATACATAACATTGCCCTCCTCTCAAAGATGCTTTGTCCCCAAAGCATACACAATGAAGAATGTTGTTGACGAAATGCTTCGGTCTCCCCAGAGGCGGGCTCTTGCTTTTTTATATGACCCCGCATTTAAAAAAATCTTGGAGTATCTTCTCAATTTCAATCTTTCAGTGATGCGGATAGCTATATGGCTTGATGTTGACAAGGCCTGACCCTGCTTTGATTTCTGTTGTATGTTCAATTCCCCTATTAGGAGGCATTTTCATGGGCGGGCCTTGGAATATGTTTTCATGCTTCTGAATTAGCCCTTGTACTTATGGTGACCCTTCACTGAATATTTTTGCAGATAATAGTTCTAACTGGTGACATTGTACTATATAGGCTAGCGCTCCTTTTCGAATCGTTTTCACCCTCTGGAATGACGATACGATTTGATTTTCTGGTGTTTGGAATCCATATAACTTGTGCTTCTGCCCTTCCCACTTAAAGCATATAAACTGCTTCTGATGGTTGGCAGAATAAGTACCTAAGGTTTGTAGCCATTGGATTCCTAATACCACATCTACTCCTTTTAATTGTACGGTGTAGAATGGAGACTCTAGATTAAAGTATTGAATATGCAATTTGACCTTATGGCATTTCCCTACCTTCTCAATCTTCTTACCATCGGCCACCATTACCTTCATATTGGGTATGGGAAACGTAAAAATGTTGAGTTTTTTGGCCGTGGTTGAATCTAAAAAATTGTGGGTGCTGCCGGTGTCGAGGAGAACCATTATGTTGTTCTTCTTAATATGTCCTTTTAGTTTTAGTGTCTGAGGTTGTGATATACCTGTCATAGCTGATAATGACACTTGTGGAATGCTTTCATCATCTAGTTCTATAAGGAACTATGGGGTGTCTGCATCTAATTCATCATTGTTAGAGTCATTAGTTGCTTCGCAGTTACACAGATTCTTTATCTCGTTTCCTTTAGCACACCTATGGTTAGGATCCTACTTTTCACTGCAACGTTTGCACTTGCCCTCTCTCATCCTTTATATTTCCACGTTAGATTTTTCTTCTTCACGAAGATCGGGTGGGACATATTTTGTGTTATCTATATTTTTAGATTGAGGAAATATTCATCTCGAATATACACTTTTCAACTTTGACCAAAATAACTTTTCGAATTTCTTTTCAGCAACTTTTGCTTCCTGTCTTGCTAGTTTTATTGTCATAATATCGTGAAGTTCAAGCTCTACTTTTATATGGGTTTTAAGTCCCAGAATGAAAGATTGGACTAGACGAGATTCTGACAATCCAGGTACACGTGTTGCTAAGGTCTCCCATTCTCGAGTGTACTCATCCACATCTCCTTTTTGGCGCAATTTGATGAATGTTGAGAAGAACTCTTCTTCCTTGATACCTTGGAATCTTTTAAAGAACGCATCCTTAAATTTCCTCTAACTAATAGCAAGTGTCGTCTTTTTCCACCACATATACCAATTATATGCTTCTCCTTCCATTTCCATGGAAGCATGCCTAATTTTTCTTCATCATTGTCAATGTTGTAAGTCTCAAAATATTCTTCGGCTTTATTAAGCCACGCAACACTATTTTTTTCATTACCGTCGAACTTGGGTAGCTCGATTTTTTCTCTTCGTAGATGTGCTGCTAACGGCGGAGCGAAAAAGGGGTATTGATTAGCGAATGCATTCCAGAGCTGCTTATTTTGAGAATTTGCATTACTATCTTCGTGATGGTGTGGGGAGTCGGTTTTTTCATGATGATCTTCTGAATTCCGTGAATCTGCTGAATTGTTCTGTTGATTATGTTCAATATTCAGGAATATTGGTCCTTGCGTCTGATTTATCTTGTCGCAAATGTCGGTTAGCTTTTACATTGTTTGGTTATGATTTTCTGTGGACTCGCTATGGTTTAGCCAAATTTGTCTTTTTATTCGATTTGTCGTGTCTTGAAGCTTTTTGTTGTCGTTGGAATGCCCGGTAACTTTACCCTCAAGATCGACTAATCTTTTGGTGAAGTCATCGGAATTATTATTGATCTTACTCTCAAGATCAAGCAATGTTTTTTGGAAATCAGCCATCGACATTGATGAAGTCATTGAGTGGGTCTGAGGTGGTGTATATTTATCTGCCATTTAAAAAAAAAAAAAAAATAATAATAATAATAATAATTATTTTGTTATATAATTATATAATTTAATTAATTATATAATTAACAATTAAACAATTTAATTACAAGGTTAATTAAAAATATAATTTAATAATGCGAAACGGTGGGGCACGAACAAATATGGTAACTATTCAGATTTGACAAAATCGACTTAGACGTGGTCAATGAATGACATGGGGGAAAATTACATAGGTGGTTGGGTTACGATGACAGTGGAATGGTAGGCACGACGACAGAGGGAGATTACGGCGGTCAACGAAATGGACGGTGGAAGGGAATGACAGAATATCGGAAGGAATTGATATCGAGCACTAGTGTATTAACTTTAAGCAAAGTTGGGTCTCTGTTCTGGACGACAGCCAAGAGGGCTCGTATATGTGGATTACCATAAATTATCTTCTATCAAACTTGGGTAAGGGTTATCCAAATGCTGTTGGGATTTGTCGATCTTGGAGGTGCGGCTTGGACGGACAACGAAATTGATCACACAGATCCTGAAGAGCGACTGCTCCGATACCAATGGAGTATAAAAACTCAGATTAACTGGAAATATATATATTGTTATTGATAAAAAGATGAGATGGTTACAATGGGGAATGACCAAGGCTTTAAATACAACCTTATGGTGTCCCTTGGTGAAGAGGCATGATCTTTGATCATGCCCTTTTACTTAATAAACCCAAGACAACTATATTCGATAATAATTAATAAATTATACATAACAGAAACTGGAGTGAAGATAGACATTCCTCTCAACCCTTGTCAAGGCTCTATACCTTTCATGTGCTCATTATCTTAAATCCTCTCAAGCTAGTGACTAACTCAAGTTCATTAATTTTGGCTATTTGGTGGAGAAAATTATAGAAAAAAGAGAAAGCTTCCGAGAAGAGGGAAACAACAGTTTATCCTCTTGAAGAAACAATGTGCCTTGTTTAGAAAGAGAAAATTTAGTCACATGATTCTCCAAAATGAAGATGTGGTAAGAGAGGATGTGGAAGAAATAATTTCAAAGGAAAGTGGGGTAAACGCCATAAAGGATATAGATATGATATTCACCACATTCGACACAATAGAGATGGTGGCGTGATGCATCAACATGCAAAATACCCTAGGATAATATCAAAGGCAAGTAAATTTAGAAAGAAGATGAAGGTAAAACCCCTGATCCAAGAAAAGTTAAAGCACTTGGGTCTACTCATTATATTTTTTCCCATTGCAATATTGGAGTAATTGAAGGTTTGTTTCACACTTAATTTTCTTCTTGGAGAGATGCATGGCTTCTTGACACAAGTACAACATGCCACATGATCTTCTGGAGAGACTTCTTTGAAGACTTCAATGACCTTGTAGATCATGCAACAATGTATTTTGTAGATAAATCAAGTCTCAAGCCCGCAGGATTTGGAATCATTAGGCTTAAACTACCTAGATTTCTTGATTTTATTATGCATGATGTACTCTACCTTATATAGTTGTTAAGTATCTCTTGTCCTTTGTCCACATTCGCTAGCAAGGTCATTATATTCATATCTTTGTTGGTAAAGTGGAAATAAGGAAGACACTTAACAACATGGTTATCATAATTGGAGTAAAGGATGAAAGATTTCTACAATTGAAAATAACAACTATTCGTGCAAAAACCTCTTCATACCTATCTCATAATTTGTGATGAAGGTACATTACCATCTAGTCTTCTATGGCATACTAGATTTGGACTTATTAATTATGGAAACTTTCACTTATTGAAAAATAATGGTGTTTCTAGTTTTCCTACTATTCCTAGGAAACCGAAAATGTGATGCTTGTATCCTTGGAAGGAAGAGCTAACAACTATTTCATGATTCCATTTCCAAAGCATGTATAAAACTTGGATTATTACATTTTGATTTATGTGGCCCTATCCCTATTCCTTTTACTAATGGAAATAAACATGTGATGACTTTTATTGATGATTTCATGGAATGTATTGGGTGTACTTGTTGAAAAGTGAATCTTAAGCATTTGAAACTTTTAGAAATTTTCATGTATGGGTCTAGAAGAAAAAGTATAAATCAAATGGATCACTTGAAAAGTACAAAGCAGGGTTCATGGAAAAAGGATTTCATTGAAAGAAGGCGTTGATTATGAGGAGACTCTTCCCCATAGAAAAAGAAGCCATGATTTGGACTCTCTTTTCCTTGGAATCTCAAAATGGATGGAGATTTCATCAAATGAATGTGAAGACTGCTTCCTTGAATGGTGACTTGGAAGAGAACATCTTCATGTCTTAGCAAAAATGTTTTGTTGTGAAGGAACAAGAAAATAAAGTGTGTAAACTCATCAAATCCTTATATGGCCTAAAACAAGCACCATGATCCTAGTATGAAAAATAATTAAGCTTGTTCTGAAATTGAATTTCAAACCCTTTATTATTGATGATGCAAGTATGTTTGTCAAGAAAGTTTGGAAAAGGGTCGTTTATCTCGTGGTATAAGTACACAATCCATTAATAATGGGGAAAAATAAACACTATATTGCATCCATAAAGAAATAATTGATGAAGGGCTTTGAGATGACATAGTTAGGACATCTTCACTACTATTATGGCATTGGACTCAACATCCGAAGTAATATATTCATCTCCCAAAACATGTACGTTAGAGAATTGTTAAATATGTTTAACATCACTGAATGTAAAATTCTATCTACTCTGATGGAAGATAATTTGAAGCTCACATCAAAATAAGGGAGTGAATTTGAGCATTCCACCAAATACATATAGCTTGTGGGAAGTCTTATCTACCTTACTACCCCTAGGCCAAATATTTCATTTGTTGTTGGAATTTTTTCCAAATTTATGAAAAAACCTTGTGAAGGACGTTGGTTTGTTGAAAAAAAGAATTCTGAAGTACATGAAAGGAACTCAAGACTTTAGAATCAAATATTTACAGGTGGATGAATTTAGTTTGAGTGGATATTTTGATTCAAACTTTAATGGAGACATATAAAATATATTTTCAACCTCAAGCTATCTCACGAGTCTTGAATCAATAGTTGTCTCCTAGAGGTCATGCAAACAATGAGTTTCAATAGATTCTATGATAAAGGCAATATATGTGGTAGTGGCAGAAGCAACAAAGGAATTGTGCAACTCAGGAAAATATTTGAATATTTGTAGGAGAAAAAGTGAATGCTACTCCTCTTTTGGTTGGCAATACTTATGCAATCAAGTTGGCCAAGAATTCTAGATTCCATGATTGAACCAAACACATCAACACAGAGTGTCGTTTGATTTGATATCATGTAGAGCCTAAAATTATTCATTTAAGGCATTGTTCCACAAATGAGAAAATTGTTAGACATCTTCATGAAAGTTTTAAAATTTAGAATAATACTTAGGCTCACAAACACCCCTTTGACTTAAGGAGAGAGTGTTGGACATAATATTTTGGAATATTTATCATACAAATAAATTTGTAAATGAATAAAAGAATGTAAAAGAACCCTTAAAACCTAATACAAAAGATCACTCCACTACATATAGTTAGTGCACATAGTTAATTACACATTAATAGAAAACATCAAATGTGAAGTTATTCATAGCCTCACCAATATATTATGAAAAAAATGAACCTAATTTTTGAAAGAATTGTCCATTAAAATACATTTCCTCTCATTGCAATAATGTCTCTAACCTATTCAATAAAAAAAGCTCGAGAATAGTTCTTAGAATGTTATATTTCCACCCTAGGAAGGTGCACTATAAAGTGAACTTCTTTAGTGTAGTAATTTTTAATAAATCATCTCATATTCACATATATTTGGAATATCTCCAATAACAATGTTTATATATATACTAAGAATAGAAATACAAATTAATATAAAAATATGTTATTTTAAAAATAAGTATTATTTATTTAATATGTAGATATGCCACTTATGAAGAAGGTTCAAGGTTAAATTAGAAGGATGGGCCCTATATTCTTGAACAAAACCACCCATAAAATATGTTAGGGGTTTATTTAGTTTTGAATGTAGACAAAGTTCTAATATTGGTTAACAAATGCTTTCTGGTGTGGGATGTCCATTGTTCAACCTATCCTGATAGACTAACCAATTACAATGGTTAAAAACATATATCAGGCCTTGCCCAAATTATTCCAATAAGTTACTAATTCACTAAGGCTAAAAAATAATGTGCTTCCTCTTATGAAATTCAGGTTCAAATTTGAAGGGTAGAATATATACACTTGCTTTTTTTTTCAATATTAAGAGAATATGTATAGTTGCCACTAATCACCGAGGTCCGAGGTCAAGTTGGAGGGATTGCCCCTATACTCTTGAGCTTGACATAGCCACCTAGAGGCAAACTAGGTGGGTTAAAAGTTTCAAACCTAAGTAGGGTTGGAATATTAGCCAACAAATGATTTATGGTGTGGGATGTCCACTATTTGGCCTAACCTGATAGGTTAAGCAATTTTAATGGTTAAAAACATATATTGGGCCTTATCTCCTCGTGTGACAACTGAGTGGTTGACACAATGAGATGTTATCACTCCACCCAGTTTCATATCCCACAATGTCTCCCCCATTCTTGTGGAGTTTCAACTCTTTCTAAGTCATAAATTCCTAGTATATCTGACTTACAAGCTGTTGGATATACTCTTGGTGTTATAGTGGCAACCACTAGGTTTGATCTTGGGCCTCACCCATATTACTCCAACAAGTTACCGATTCAGCATGGTAAATAGAAAAAAAAAAAACATAGCTTTTGCCTTGCCTAGATTATTCCAATGAGTTTTAGCAACTAGGTTTGACCTTGGGCCTCATGCATATTACTCCAACAAGTTACCAATTCAACATGGTAAAAAGAAAAAGAAAAAACATATGCCAAGCCTTGCATAGATTATTCCAACAAGTGATAGCGGATTGGGCCTCGCCTAGATTACTCCAACAAGTTACAGATTCAACGTGGTAAAAAGAAAAAAAAGAAAAAAAAAACGTATCATAAGTTTTGTCTAGATTATTCCAAGTGTTAGCAGCTAGGTTTGATCTTGGGCCTAGCCTATATTACTCCAATAAGTTACTGGTCCATCATGGTAAAAAAAACATAAAAAAAATATCCCATGCCTTCAAATCCAAAGGGGTAGAATATATACACCTTCATAAGTCAAATCATTAGGAAAAGACAGACCCCTTGTCCTACAAACAAGAGATCTAGTACACAATTTAGTGTTGCTTAACTATAACCTTAAAAAGTGCAACCATATAAATTTAACAGGTAAATGCCCATACACATCAATCCATAATAAGCATCAAAACATTTACTTAATCATACATTTCAAATTGTTAAAATGAAAAAATCCATATGATTTAACTAAATAATAATTTTATTTAAAATAATTATTATTATTCGTAATGATAAAAAGAATCAATATATAACTTAGATATATATACATTAAAAAAAAACATGTAACAAGATTCTTAATCATGGAGATTTATTTCAATTTTATTATGGAGATTTTAATATGTAAAGAGATTTTGTCACAATATTATGGGCTATCATTGTTTATTAATACTATATTCTCAAAAAAACCATAACTCCTTTCATATCACATTTATTGAAATAATATTTTTTTAATTAATAAATTTAATTAAAAGGATAAGCAAAATATAATTACTTTGAAAATAAATCTTAATCTTTGATTTGTGTATACTAGTAATAATAATAATATTCTAGAATATTTTATAAATATTAAATCCCTATTATCTACTTAATAAATATTAAATATTGACAATGAAATTAAAAATTTGAAAAATAAACTTACCTATTAATTTAATTAAATATTATTATAAAAATATAATTTTAATAGTTTATTAAATGGAGTTGTCTTTAATGCTACTTTTCAAGTAGATTTTTCAATCTAATTGTCCAAAATCCTCAGGAATTCATTGAAATCACAAGCTTGATGGGGAAACTTTTTACAATCTAAGTGCCCTAATTCATTGAAATCACAAGCTTGATGGGTAAACATTTTACAATCTAAGTGCCCTAATTCATTGAAATCACAAGCTTGATGGGTAAACTTTGCACAATCTAAGTGTCCTAGGGATTTTTCACACGCTGAATCCATATATGAAGTCAAAAAAACAGTTTAAATAGCACAAATCAAGATTTCACCTCAAATTTTTCCACCGACCAGAAAATCCACCAAAACCTTCAAATAATCACATTAAAAACAACTCTTTATTAAATCATTAACAAACATCAACCAAATCCTAATGATATAATTAATCAAAAAAACATTCATCTACATTATAAATCACAAAAAACTTAAATCTAACCTATACTATATTTATTTTCAAATCACTATACTATATTTATTTTCAAATCACTATTCAAACCAGTATTTATTTTTTAAAATTATAACATAATCTTCCCTTGTATTTATGTGAAGATAATACCAGCCCGTAACACCACTTGATATACTTCACATTAGAATAATCTCCCCTCGTAGAAAATTTTGTAGCTCTATTATTTTTTGTCTTTATAGGTAAAGTAAGAGGTTGGAGGTTGGAAATTATTATATTTTGACTGCATGGCTAAAATAAAATAAGAATACTCTCTCACGTTGCATGAATAATTTTTATATCTGGAATGTTAAAAGTAAGAATCTGTGTTTAAAATAAAATATGAATTTGTATTATATCCACGCTGCATGTTCATTATTCCATTTGAACTGCATATTTAAAAGTAAGACTTCGTATTTATGTCACGCTGCACGTTCATATCATTGACTCAGTTTTAAAATAAAAGATTATGAAAATGGCGAGGTTCATATTGATTTCTACTAAGAGTTTGGTATTATAAAATATTTGTTTCGCTCTCTTATAACATATTTTTTGTTTTTGTTTTGGGATCTCGAAAACTCTATTTTAAGTATTTCAAATTAAAATAAAATAGTCTTGAAGACTAGATTTGGGCCTTGGCTTATTGTTTTTTCTTTACCTGGTCACAGGGCAAGACAAACCATCAGATAGATTTGTATTTATTTATATAAAATCTTGTGTCCTGGTAATTTTGGCCCATTGCTTTTGTCTGCCTGGTTATAAACAAACCAATAGATAGCTTTCTTATCATATACATATAAACTGCTCGTGAAATTGCTTGCATGCAGAGATTATGATGTTGGTATCTCTGACATTGTAGGTCGGTTGATTCTCAATATGTCAATATCAATTTTTTGTAGTATGCAGCTTCCACACGTGATTCGCCGGGAAGTATGGAGATGAGGATATGCGTTTGAATATTTATGGTCGTCTAAGGTTGATTACTGGCTTTCTTCCAACCTCAGAGACTCTCTTTACTGGCTTTCTTCCAATCTCAGGACTCCCTTTTTATGTTCATTCACTAGACTGTAATTGTTCACAGATGGCAGGAGCTCTGCATCAGTATACTGTGCATAAATAATCATAGATTGTAACCTTTCTAGCTGCAAACAATACTCCAGTTATAGGGTGCATGCATGCTAGTTGAACTGATGAAGATTGATTGATATTTGGGTATCAATGATTCCTAACCTAGTTCACCTCAAGAACATTTTTAATGATTTCAAGCACATTCAAACCATTTCACTGAAAATTGAAGTTGGTTGCTGTTACCGGTGCAGGACAGACAGCATTCGTTATTGGGATTATCTGTTTTCTGTGGCAGAAATAGAGTGACTTGGTGTTTTCATATTCCTCAATGGAGGAGGAGGACCTGAGGCAAGATCTTATCACTGAGGTGGATCGACATGAAAATCATAATGTGGAAGGCGATGAAATTGATGGCACACACTCACATTTAGATGCAAACGGATCAAGCAATTTGGTTACTGATGTCGAATCGCTCAGGGACTCAGAGGTGCCTGCTTATTTATTAAGATATCTTTATGCAGGCCATTTTTTTGCGAGATGGGGAACCAGGTACTTCATGATATTTCATCCTATTCTAATACCCAATTGCATGTTTTTTCTGTTCATGTAAATTTTTAGCCTGCGCATTTGCAAAAAAGTTTTTAATAGTATCATATGGCATGCAATCGAGCTCCTGCATTTATAATTTTCACAATCCTTTCTGAAGGCAATCACATGTACTGAACATTTTATGGCCGTAGAGTCTAAATCGAAAACTTATCAATTTTGGAAAATCTTTCTCTGGGAAAATCTTCGCAGGCATAATTTGAAGCCTTTCTTGGATACCACTGATAAAGTTATTGGAAAAACTATGAACTTCACAGTAGAAAGATATAAGATGAACTTAGACCAGGGTGCAGTGATTCTTAATCAAGTTGGTGGGAAATTAGGAGTTATATGATTGGTTTTAGGGATACTATGAGGTAACAATGCCTGCAAACAAGCACTGAACCCTTGAGGAGAAAAGCTATGATCTGAACCACTGAATATGTAGTCTTTTTTTTTGGGTGCCTAAAAGGGGGGTCTAATATTAGTGATCTGATATCAGTATAACTGAATGTCCACTAGCTAGTTTAGGCATATTTTTTTAACTATCCTAAGAAGTTGTGTCAAATTCTGCTGAAAGGAGAAGGGGGCCGTGGCTAAACATCATACAGGTCGGTGTTTATGCCTGAGATGCTGTTTGATGGAAAGATTCCATCAGATATGCTGACTAGATTAAAAACTTGGACAGGCTAGGACTTGCCCCTGGCTGGCGGGCTGCTCTACCACTGCGCTACATGCCCCTTTCGTGATCGCTTGCCCTTACTGGTTCAATCTAGATTTAAGAAGCGCGCACTGCTACCTCTAACAGACTCGATGGTGTAATTCCCTGGCATACTTTGACATTTGGCAGTGCTAAGAAATGACAGGGGGATATCAATGTACAGTCAGTCCTTTAAATACATATTTATCCAGTGTAGATACTTGCCTGCACACTTTACCTCTGGATGGGTCCATTATTGCAGATATTGGTGCTATTCATAAGTTTAGAATGAATGTACACACCTAGTAAGTTCTTTCTTCCATTGGTATAAGGTAACGATTATCTGTCAAGTTTTGGTATTCATTGCTAGAATGGTCGGTTGGAACTTTTCATATAATGTAGAAAAATATGTTTCTTTGTTTGCCAAGGACTATTGGTAGAACTGATTATGTAGCGAAATGAATAGAGGGCCCAGTGATTTTAGTTCTAACACAATGAAGACCCAGAATCCCTCCGTTGAAATTGGTTGTCGTTAGAGGTCCTGAAACATACTATCCATATTTATTGTATGTTCGAAACCTGTTCACTTATAGCAAATGGTACTAGTCCTTCCAGGATAACTGAATAATAATAAAATGGATGGGTTATAGTGTAACGTAGACGGTAGCCCAAAACTCTAGGCTACACTCTGAAAACACATCTGGAATTCACTTGCATTTTCTTTTTGAGCATTGTCAAATTATCAAAAGTTTCAATGTGAAGCATAGCCTCTCAGCATAATATTATAAAATTAAAAAAGAAAAGAAAAAGAAAAGAAGAAGAAGAAGCTGATGAGTTTGTGGCTCACTAGTGAAGATGGCAGAATCTCAGGCCACCTACCAAGGTTCAATTGCCCCAGATGGGATGAACAAGTGGGCCAAGTGCACGTCCTAGGTGATTTTGACGGAAGATTACTGTTTGTTGTGGCAGTTTATTAGCAGAAAGAAGGTGCTATGGTTGTTTCACTCAAACAAGCTCCCAGCTTACCTCTTTAGGTCAGGTGTAATGCTTATCTTCGAGTTTGAAGGAAGCACTTCAAAAAACCAATGGCCGAATGGAGCTTGGTGGCAAGTTGCAACCTTTGTCCAAGATTTTTCACCAATTGCTTATATTGGCAAGTAAATTATTTGATTGAATTTGCTTACAACTTTCTACGATATGGTTATTGGATTTTTTTCACGCCAAAGTTAATCTTCTTTTAGACAAATATGATTACCTTTCTCTCACGTGAGCATCTTTTTTGCTGAAAAAAATCATACTAAAGATGATAAGTTTCTTTTTCCTTCTTATCCTTTCAATATAACAATGTTGCCTCCATGCTATTACTTTCCACCTGTTTGAAATCTTTACTGAGCCCAAGTATGACTATTCACTTATTACATGATTTATTTTTAGGAATTTGGCTTTTGTGATCCATAAATTGTGTATAAAGTCTTTTGGTGAAAATCACTTCTAAGAAAATTTCGTCAAATTTGCTTAGATGTGATTTTCACTGAAAGACTTTAAAGTTTAAACTTTATACACAATGATTTATTTTATCTTTGTAGTTTTTGTTACATCTCAATATTCACAGTTCTTTATTTTGGTTGAAATTATTTTCATAATGCTAAGAGAAAAAGTATTCCAGATTGAGTAGAAGACATGATTTAATTATTTTGGTGTTGTTTTGTTTGCCTGATAACAGAATGTGGGAATTCGCAGTAGGCTTGTTCATGCTATATGTATGGCCAAATTCCTTGCTGCTTACTGCATTGTATGGTGTTGTGGAGTCTGCATCTATTGCAATTTTTGGTCCCACTATTGGAGATTGGATTGATAGAATGCAATATATCAAGGTTTGTTCCTTCTTAAGACTTGAAATGTCCGTGCTAATTGATATTTTTTAAATGTTTAATGTATGTATGTATAGCTATTTATTGAGGCCGAGGGGATTGCACATATTTGATCTAGATATTACCCGAATGAATGACTATGTATGTAAGTCATTCTGAGAAAAATATTATTACTGGTTGTTTTAAAATGCAGGTATTACGATCATGGCTGGGACTACAGAATTTATCCTTTGTTATAGCTGGTGGGACAGTATCGGTATTGCTGATTTACTCATCAACTATTGGAACACCAACTTTTATTGCCCTTGTCATTGTTGTAAATGCATCTGGAGCCATTGGTGCTCTAGCAACACTTGCAGGTGTTATATTGATAGAGAGAGATTGGTAAGCATCTAATTAGACAACAATGCAAAGAAATGTTAAGTTCAAGGCAAATATCACATTGATCGTTGGTGCTAGGGGCCCAGTGATGCTGCCTTCCACCTCCATGCAGAGAGTGAAAGAGAACTTTCATCTAGCATAGTTGAGATTTTCCCTTTCCATCAATCTACTTATATGTGCGAATACATGTATGAAGCATACCGATCTGTATTTGAGAAGTTTTTGATTGTTTGAAGTTTTTTTATGCAAATTATGGTTTCAAAATAGCATGTGAGAAAACAATGGCATGTTGAAAATGTGTGCTGAGAAGTGAGTGACGAGAAGAGTGGCCACCACACCCATCAAGACTCCTCACCCCAATCACTTAGACTTATGATATAGTCTTTGATCATGGTCATCGACATTAATCTTGCTTTATGAAAGATTGATATATGTTAGAAAGAGAAAATCCAGGAAGTGTAGTCTGATTGAAGATGATTTGAATAATTTTGTAGTTAGACCCTTAAATGCTTGTAGGCTTTGCATGCTCATCCATTTTCAGTATTGGATAGGTTGTCTTCTACTAGTCAAGTGCTGCTCCATGATAAGGTACCTTTGCATTGACAAAGACCTTGAGTTGGGTCTTTCTTGGGTGTATAAGAGAATGGTCTTGTAGTCAGAGAGAAATCTGCCCCAATCCAACTGGATGCTCTGCATTTTGGTAGTAATGCGCATCAGCCAATGGTAGAAGAAGTCATGCATGATGGCTTCACGGTGGATTTGGATCTAAATGCTATGATCCATGAGCTATCACATTGTGATGATTCTCAATCTGCTAATATGTTTCCACTAGGGAAGGAATCCTCAAGTGACGTGTGAAATTTCCAAGATTGCAATAAACTGGAATTTAATCTTCTATCTATTGGAGATTATTTGTCTTTTGTAATTAATTTTACGACAAATAATGATTAAGTCACTATTACAATCTTCACAATAAAAAAACATTGTGGAATATAAAATTGGAACTCAGAAAATATGCACACACACATAAAAATATGACATTGTTGTTTTTGGACAATTGTCCCTGGAAAAACCTTTAAGGGAAAACCAATGCAACAGATTAAGTTTTTATTATTATTCAGCAATTTGAGAAATTACAATTGGTTGCCTTTCACTGGAAACCTCCGGAAAATACCAGTCTCCTCTGACAAAATAATTTGGAGACTAATTGTCTCCTTCTGCTACTTGATCTGGCCCTCTCCCGGGAACTCGCACTCTCCTAGGCTATTTGCACTGCCTATGGGAAATGTGCACTGCTACTCTATAGAAATCTGCACAGCCTCATAATCACCTTCCTGCAAGTCGTCCGGCCTCCCTCTGCCTCTAAAACTGTTAAAATTGGACAACTAGGTCCAAACTCCATGTTGTGATGCTCAGATGAAGATACCAATATTTTTATTGGGTTCCTCTTTCGGAGAGGTGTAAGATCGATCTAAAATTGATCTTAATTCGATGAGCAGAACATTTATTTTGAATTTATTTTTGGTAATTTCAAATATGTGCAGGTCGGCCTTAAGGTTTTACACCCCCAGTAGATGTGTCACACACCTCAGTGATTGATATAAATAGAGTCAACGTTGGAGGACTTTCTCACTCATCTCATCCTCACACATCATCTCCTCTTCTGATTTAGTACGAGCTCCTTGGAAGTAGTTTCGGTTCACACGTGGGAAAGAAGGACGAATTCACTGCAGCGAGGGTTTGGACGAATTTACTGTAGCTAGGGTTTCCACGCAAGTTTAACCAACATTGACTTTGGTCAACACATGGTCTAAAGAGGCTGAAAATTGGTGGAGACTTCGATTTTGGAAGGCCGTACACATTGGCACAAGAACTGAGGTCAAAAGGTCTACCGAAGATCGAGATGCGTTGACTTTCTTGCTGCTGTCATGCGTTGAATTTTCTGGACAACGTTCACTTTTCTGGGGTTGACTTTGAGTTGACCGTGTGGCTGTTTTGAGGGCTATTGTGACACATGCTGGGTTGGTTGACCAAGGAGACTTTGATGGTTGAAGCATCGTGTTGACCGCCGTAATGCACCACCACATTTTTCTGTTTCTGGTTTGTCTTCTGTAGATCCTTTGGTATGTTCTATCAGCATTTTACTTGATTGTTTATGTGATTGTTGTAGTGAAAAGTAAAGTTGCATCAAGCATAGAACATCTACATAAATTTACATGGTATCAGAGCTGAGGTGAAGACAAGTCCTATTTGTAGCAATCACCGAAGAAGATAATGGGTTCCACAAACTATGGCTTCAAGGAGGATGAAAAATTGACTGGCAAGGATGACTTCATGCTTGGAAGATGATATTGGATCTCAAATTGGAAGACCAAGACGTCATGGACTATGTGCAGGGTAAAATCCAAGAACCTCCATCCACTGCCTACTGTTGCTGCCAAAACAAAGTACAAGAAGGGGGAGATCAAAGCAAAGCTGATGATCAGGGAATCCATTCACAAAAGCCTGGTGGCCTACATCTCTGAATTGGGCACATCCAAAGAGATGTATGATAAATTGATCCTCATGTTCAAGGCCAACAATGCGAATCAAGTACTATTCTTCAAAAATAAATTGAAGAATCTGAAGAAAGGCAGGGATGAGTTTGTCCAATCATACTTTCTGAAGCTGATTGAAATCAGGAACAATCTGCTGGCTATTGGGGAGACAATAGCTGATTGAGAGATGGTACTTACCGCACTTGGAGGGTTCTCATCTGAATGGCATGTGTTCAAAACTACCATTCTAAATAATAATGTGATACCTGACTTTGACGAAGTACTGTCAAGATGTGTTCAAGAAGAATCAAGAATGAAGGAGTGTGGAAATGAAGGAAATGCTACATATGCTACTCATTCTAGAAGGAAGAACTCTGGTGGCCCAAAGAACAAGGGAAAAGCAGGGGCCCAAGGAAAGAAGGGCAAGTGTTTCACTTGTCATAGGCCTAGTCGCTATGCTAGAGAATATCCTTTCAAGAAGGATTCTCCCGATGGTGATGATAACAACAACAATCGGAGGAATGGCAATCAAAGGAACACCAGGTCCAAGGGAAAGAGGAAGGCTCCCTCCGGCGGAAATGATCAACCTTTCAAAAGGTCAAGAAACTCCAGGTATGAGGAATCACATGTTGTTGATAAAAGAAATGAATACATTCTTGTATCTTCCCTCTCTGTTGCATCCCCACCCAACACTATGGATGTCTGGTTGATAGATAGTGGTGCCTCAAGGCATATCACTGGGTTCAAGGAAGCACTCTCTGATATGGTTGAGAAGGGTACTAATCTGGAAATTATCCTTGGAAATAATGCCACATATCTCATGAAAGGGACAGGGACTGTGACCCTCCACTTGTCTCAAGGTCAAGTCCTCCACTTGCAGGATGTACTCTATGTACCGAATTTGAAGAAGAACCTTGTGTCTATATCGGCCATGGAAGACAAAGGTTTCAATGTGGCATTCACTGATGGAAAGGTGCTCATGTGGAAGAAGAGCTTCAAGGAAGCTATCTTGATTGGGTTTAGAGTTGATACACTCTACCAGGTTGGAGGAAGTCCGCTGGGAGCAATGTCATGTGATACTATACGATAGACTGAACTATGGCACTGAAGGTTTGGACACCTTCACTACAAAGCCCTTCTTGAAGCTAGGAAGGTGGTGACAGGGATGCTCGAGTTTCCAAATAATCATGAAGGTGTATGTAAGGGTTGTGCCGAAGGAAAGCATACAAGGGGACCTTTCCCCTCAAGTGTCAAAAAGACATGTTAGGTCCCTATATTACTAGTTTAGCCCCTTATTGTTATTATTATAGCCCCCTTATTGTTATTATTGTAGCCCCCTCTAACCCCAATATTGTTATTATTATTCCCTTACATTGTTTTTGTTAGGTTGGCTAGGATTACATTGTGGCCCCACTAGGATTACATTGTGGCCCCATGGACTCCTATATATAGAAAGGAGGTTTTGTCATTTGTATCATCCAAGAATTGTTCATTCATGTAATGTATTGGAGGTGCCCCCTGGAAGTGGCTTATTTCTAAGGCGTTAATATCTCTTTTCTTCTATTTTTGGAGCTGGTTTCACAACATTTGGTATCAGAGCTCTGGATTCTGGGGTTTCACTGCTCCAAACAGGTCATCGTGGCATTTTCGCTATAACTTTTTTTTCTACAAAGGTTCAAAAGCTGAAATTTTTAGAGTACAAAGCCGAAATCCTGAGGAACATCATCGCAAAATTTCAGAGCTTGGTTTGCAATATTTTCGGAGATATGATCTGTGGAAGTTAGGTCTTTTTGCAGGTCCTCAATTTAACCTAAATAGGTCATCGCAGCATTTTCGCTATAAATTTTTTTCTACAAAGGCTCAAAATCTGAAATTTTTAGAGCGCGAAGCCGAACTCCTGAGGAACATCGTCGCAAAATTTCAGGTCTTGGTTCGCAATATTTTCGGAGATATGGTCTGTGGAAGTTAGGACTTTTTCAGGCTCCTGAATTTCATCTCAAAGAGGTGATCGTAGGAAAATCTTCATAACTCTCTCTCTGAGCATCGGACTGGAATTATGTAAAAAGTGGACGCAAGCACACGGAATGTAGTTTTCTATATAACAATTTCAGAGCCGAAGGAGGAAGTAGTGACACGTGGCAAGTCATACTAGTTCGCTCTATTGAACTAGTCCATAATTAGGTCATCGTAGGAGATTGGGCACAACTTTGTCTTCAGGAATCCTAATCAGGTCAGACTTGTGGCAATCGAAAGAGGATTCAGAGGGCTACCTCAGTACCAAATTTCAGATATTGAAGATCCGAAATCATAGAGATAATTCAGTTTCAATATCGCACTCCTCAAAAGCAAGAAAAAGGTGTGTATTTTTTTTCGAATTACATAAGTCTCGTTTGAAAAAAAAATTAGTTCGAATTTATTCCAAGGGCATATTGAAGAATAGATATCAGTATTGGGTTATAAAATGGCCCCTAAAAAGAATTCAACACCCATTAAGCCTTCAGAAGGCTCTACTAAGACTCATGAAGACGAAGAAACACAACATGAGATATCAAAATTACAAGAGCAAGTGCACCAAAATTCGCTATCGCAAAGAGCTACAAAAAATGAAATGGAAGTTTTGAAGAAAGACGTGGAAACTAAGATGGATGGTTTGAAGAAAGGCGTGGAAGCTTAGATGAATGGTTTGGAAGCTAAGATGGAAGGCATGGAAGTGGGCATGGATGCTAAGATGGATGGCATGGAAGTTAAGATCGATGAAAAAATGGAAAACATAAAAGTAGACATCGAAGTTTTGGCAAAGTTGATACAAGAAATGTTTCCTAATGGCGAAAAGATAGTAGAGGAAACTCATGATGAGAACAAAATAAATGTTAATCATGATTTCATAAACTCTAATAGTGGACGGAAGAACCACCATATTTCAAAGATGGATATGAGGAAGTTTGATGGCAAGGATCCCGTAACATGGATACTACAGATGGAGCAATATTTTGATCTCAATAGTGTGCAAAACACACAAAAGGTACGCATTGCAACTTTACATTTAGAACAAAATACATTTGTAAGGTATCGATGGCTTTGCTCCCGTAAAAAAAATTGTCACTTGGTCAATTTTTACGGAGGAAATGATAGCACATTATGAGGATACAAAGAGCAACACCTTCTTTAGCCAATTGATAAATCTCAAACAAAAGGGTTTAGTGGGGGAGCACATTGAGGACTTCCAAAAAATTGAATATAAGGGTAACTGATATTCCAGAGGAACACAGGATTGATCTCTTCATAGGCACTTTAAAGGATAACATCCAACATGAAGTTCGAATTTTGGAACCCGATTCATTGGAGAAGGCATTCAGGTTGGCAAGAAAAGTTGAATGTAAAATTATGGTGACAAGGAAGCCTACCACTCAATTCTATAAAGAAGGAAGTGTTGCTACGCCTAGATTTCCACAACCTACAAGGCTGACACCACAACAATTGGAAGAAAAAAGAGCAAAAGGGATTTGCTATAGTTGTGATAGAAAATACACTAAAGGTCATAAGTGTGCTGAGAAGAAATTATTTTACATAGATTGTGAAGAGGAAGAAGAAAATGAACAAGAAGAGGATATACACCAGGAACCAGCCCTAGAAGAGGAAGAAATGAGTCCCACCATATCGTGTAATGCATTGGCAGGAATTACCACTCCTCAAACTCTCAAGATAGAAGGACATATCAAGAAGAAAAAGGTAATAGTGTTGATTGATTCAGGTAGCACCCATAATTTTATTCATTGTAAGCTAGCCAAGGAATTGAATTGTTTCCTATACCCAGCACCAGAATGTCAAGTGATGGTTGCAAATGGAGGAACTATAAATTGCTCTGGAAAATGCCATAATATCAAGCTAACCATGGGGGAATATGTATTGAATAGTCCAATGCTTGCCATTCCTATGGGAGGTGCCGATGTTGTACTAGGAGTACAATGGTTACAATCTTTGGGGACGGTAGCTTTTAATTTTCAAGAACTTTTCTTGAAATTTTTTTCAGAAGGAAAGGAAGTCGAATTACGGGGTATTGCGGGGAAGCCAGGAAGGATAATAAGCTCTAATGTTATGACAAAGCTTCTAAAGAAATAACAACGAGGCGTAATTGCACAATTATGCTCACTAGAAGTTCCAACATCAAAATCATCTATTTCTGCAGATCTCCAAAAAGTCTTGGACAATCATTCCAAGGTGTTTGAAACTCCCAAGGGACTCCCACCTATTCGTGATCATGATCATGCTATTCATTCGATTCCAGGAAGTGTTCCTCCAAACATCAGGCCTTATAGATATCCTTATGTCCAAAAGAGCGAAATTGAACGTATGATTGCAGAAATGTTAGAGGCTGGTATAATTCAACCTAGTCAAAGTTCCTTCTTTGCTCCAGTAGTATTGGTGCACAAGAAGGATTGATCATGGCGCATGTGTCTGGATTATAGGGAGCTCAATAATCCACCATTAAAGATAAATTTCCCATTCCTGTGATTGATGAATTATTGGATGAATTACATGGAGCAATTTATTTTACCAAGTTGGATCTTCGTTCAGGATATTATCAAATTAGAATGTAGACTGAAGATATTCTGAAAACAACGTTTCGAACTCATGAGGGTCATTATGAATTTTTGGTCATGCCTTTTGGCCTTACCAATGCACCTTCTACATTTCAAGGGTTGATGAATTCCATTTTCAAACCCTTCCTTAGAAAATTTGTGCTAGCATTTTTTGATGATATACTAATCTACAGTAGGTCTTGGAAGGATCATGTTCAACATGTTGACAGGGTGCTCAAACTATTGCAGGAGAAACAATTATATGCAAAATCATCCAAATGTTTCTTTGGAGTACAAGAGGTGGAATATCTGGGTCATATTGTATCTCACGAGGGTGTTAAGGTAGACCCTAACAAAATTAAAGCCATTAAGGAATGGAAAGTCCCCACAACTATAAAGCAGTTGCGAGGATTTCTCGGTTTAGCAGGGTATTATCGCAAGTTTGTTAAGAATTATGGGAGAATAGCAACACCTCTAACAACATTATTGAAGAAAGATGCATTTTCATGGACTCCTGAAGCAACTAAGGCCTTTGAACATCTTAAAGAGGTAATGTGCCTAACACCGGTCTTCGCTACGCTAGACTTCACAAAAACCTTTATTGTGGAATGCGATGCATCAGGAAATGGAATTGGTACTGTTTTAATGCAAGAAGGAAGACCCATTGCTTTTGAAAGTAGTCCAATCAAAGGAAAGTATTTACAGAAAGCTATTTATGAGAAGGAAATGTTAGCAATATTACATGCACTAAAGAAATGGAGACCTTACCTAATGGGAAGACACTTCAAGGTAAAAACTAATCATGATAGTCTTAAACACTTTTTGGAACAAAGAATATATTCAAAAGAGCAGCAAAAATGGGTCACAAAGATGTTGGGTTATGACTTTGAAATAATCTACAAAAAAGGGAAGCTAAATGTTGTTGCAGATGCACTCTCAAGAAAGAATGAAGAGGTGGAAGCATTGCTTTGTGCCATTTTTATTATCCAACCAGATTGGATAACCGAAGCAAGAGATGAATGGAAGAAGGACAAAGATGTATGGACACTCATTCAAAAGTTGCAGCAAGATCCTAGTACATCCGATACATTTAGTTGGAAAAATGATTCCTTATGGTACAAAGATCGCTTATATCTTTGTAAGAATTCCCAACTAAAACAAAAGATTCTTCTGGAATTGAACACTTCTCCTTTAGGAGGACACTCAGGATTTTTAAAAACTTACCACAGGGTGAAGAAAGAATTTTTTTGGGATGGCCTTAAATCTGATATTCGAAAGTTTTTGGCGGAATGTTTGGTTTGCCAGCAGAATAAAGTGGAAACAATTAAGACCCCAGGACTTCTACGACCTTTATCCATTCCAAGTCAATGCTGGGAGGAGATTTCAATGGATTTTATCACAGGTTTACCTAAGTCCGAAGGAAAGAGTGTCATCATGGTGGTAGTTGATAGACTTACCAAGTATGCACACTTTTGTGCATTATCTCATCCATTTAAAGCAAGTACAATTGCTACTACATTTATGGACACAATTCAAATGCTACATGGAAACCCAAGGGTTATTGTGAGTGACAGAGATCCCATTTTTACTGGAAATTTTTGGACGGAGTTATTTTCTTGTTTGGGTACTCAATTAGCTCATAGCTCATTTTATCATCCTCAATCTGATGGTCAAACTGAGATAGTAAATAAATGTTTGGAAGGATATCTTCGTTGTTTTGTATCTGATAAAAAAACACAATGGGTCAAGTGGTTACCTCTCGCCGAATGGTGGTATAACACTTCCTTCCATACTGCAGCAAAAATGACCCCATTTATGGCACTTTATGGATATCATCCACCGTCCATCACATCATCTTTAAGAGAAAATTCTAAGGTTCAAGCAGTGGAAGATCACATCGAGCATCAACAAGAAGTTCTCCAACTCTTATAGGATAACCTAAATTTGGCACAAAATTGAATGAAACAACAGGCAGATCAACATCGCAATGAGAGAAGTTTTGATGTAGGAGACTGGGTAATTTTACGGCTACAACCATACAAACAAATGTCCCTCAAGCAAGCTAAGAAGGATAATAAATTATCACCAAAGTACTATGGTCCGTACAAGGTGTTGCAAAAGATTGGTACTATGGCATACAAATTGGAGCTTCCTGCTTCTTCGCGAGTGCATCCAATTTTCCATTTTTCATGCTTAAAGAAGGTTATAGGAGAAAATCTTCTAGTTCAAACAATATTTCCAGAACTTGATGAGGAAGGAAAAAACATATTGGAACCTGAAGCGATCACGGAAACAAGAACTTGACAGCTACGAAATCGATCAATTTCAGAGTATCTCATCAAGTGTAAGAACTTACGCATCGAGGATTCTACATGGGAGGATGAGAATTTTGTACAAAAGCACCCAGAGCTACTCAAGCGTTGAGGACAACACTTTGGAGAGGGGCATGTTAGGTCCCTATATTTCTAGTTTAGCTCCTTATTGTTATTAGTATAGCCCCCCTATTGTTATTATTGTAGCCCCCTCTAACCCCAATATTGTTATTATTGTTCCCTTACATTGTTATCGTTAGGTCGGCTAGGATTACATTGTGGCCCCATGGACTCCTATATATAGAAAGGAGGTTTTTTCATTTGTATCATCCAAGAATTGTTCATTCATGTAATGTATTGGAGGTTGCCCCCTCGAAGTGGCTTATTTCTAAGGCGTTGATATCTCTTTCTTTCTCTATTTGGAGCCGGTTTCACAACATGTCGTAACAAAAGAATAGACCATTGTAATGGAAGCCACCGTGCCATGCTCCATGACCAAGGTCCGTCGGCTTTTTGGGAGAAGCCGCGAACACTCGCTGTAAATACAAAACCAATGCCCGCATTCCACTCTAGAATCCAAAACTCCCGAAGAGGTTTTCTCTGGTAAGAAACCTGATGTCTCACATTTTAGAGTTTTTGGATGTACCGTCTACTTTCATGTGCCGAAAGAAAAGAGGAGCAAGTTGGATGCTTCTGGGAAGAAAGGAATGTTTGTGGGCTATAGTGAAACTTCGAAGGCCTATAGAGTCTATGTGCCTGGTTAAAGGGAAGTGGAGATATGCCACGATGTCACCTTTGATGAAGATAATTCCTTGAGGAAAGTAGTCAATATTCCGATATCTGAGGAAGATAATGAAGCAAGGCCTAGAAATCAAGAGGAATCGAAGGATGAAACGATGCCTGATGTTGAAGGACCAATGGACCCGATTGATCCACCTCCTTCACCGAGAAAGAGACCATCATGGCTCAGGGACACTTTCGAGGATGCTGAGGGACATGCGGCCCCAAGGGAGACATTCCGTAAAAGCAAGAAGCTGAGTAGATACCAAGGGTATCTAGCAGCCATGAGTACTATTGTACAATCCGAGCCTGGATCCTTTGAGGAAGTCGTAAAGTATCAAGTCTGGAAGGATGCTATGCATGAAGAGTATGAGTCCATTATGAAGAATGATGTCTGGGATGTGGTTCCAAGACCAAAGGACAAAGCAGTGGTCACCTTGAAATGGCTTTACAAGATCAAGCATGGATCTGATGGAATTGCTGAAAATTTCAAGGCAAGATTCGTTGCTTGTGGCTTCTCTCAAAAGGAAGGCATAGATTATGATGACATATTTGCACCTGTGGCCCGATATACCACCATTCGATCTATTATAGCCCTTGCTGCTACGCAAGGATGGAGTCTTCATCAGATGGATGTGAAGACCGCATTTCTACATGGTGCGATAAAGGAAGAGGTATATGTGGAGCAACCTCTGGGTTCGAAGTCTAGGAACGGGACACCCATGTCTGCAGGTTGAAGAAAGCCCTCTATGGGCCGAAGCAAGCACTGAGAGCTTTGTACGAGAGGATAGATAGCTACTTGATGAAGCTGGGCTTCACTCGAAGTAATGTTGATCCGAACCTTTACTTCAAGGTTGTCAAGGGAAAGCCTCTCATTTTGGTGTTGTATGTGGATGACCTCTTCCTGATAGGTGCTGACCCTCTCATTCATCATTGCAAGAGGGAGCTCATTGTTGAGTTCGAGATGAAGGACCTAGGACTGATGCACTACTTCCTAGGCCTGGAGGTCTGGTAGAGACCTGGCGAGATTTTCCTTTCTCAAGGAAAATACATTATGAAGCTTCTGGAAAGATTTGGTATGGTGGACTGCAAGTCCGTGTCAACACCAATGGAACTCAACTTCAAGAAGTTGAGTGGTAGCGCTGCTGGGTTTGTATTGTGTAATCCTACTGAGTATCGTCAACTCGTAGGGGCCCTGATGTTCTTAGTGAACACCCATCCAGATATATGTTTTGCAGTGAACACTTTGAGTCAACAGATGGTTGAGGCTCATCACTTTCACTGGGTTGGTGCCAGGAATCTTCTGAGATATCTTCGGGGCACTATAAACCATGGGCTGAGATACACTGCCAGGAGCGTGACACTCCTTGGATATACTGATGCCGATTGGACTGGCAGTGTGGTGGATTGTAAGAGCACATCGGGATGCTGCTTCAATCTTGGTTCTGCTTCGATCTCATGGATGAGCAGGAAGCAGAAGTCGGTGGCTTTGAGCACCGCAGAGGTCGAATACATTGCAGCGAGTATGGCCTGTTGTGAAGCAGTTTGGTTGCGAAAGCTCTTTAGTGAGTTGTTTGGACATGTGCTAGATACCAGCGTGATACTCTGTGATAACCAGAGTGGGATTCGCTCGTCCGAGAATCCAGTGTTCCACGATCGATCCAAGCATATTGATATCAGGTACCACTTTATTCGGGATATGGTACAGCGAGGCGTCGTAAGGCTCGATCATATAGGAACTGATGAGCAGGTTACGGATATTCTCACAAAGCCCCTGGGGAAGGTCAATTTCCTAACCTTCCGTGAAAGTCTTGGTATCGTGGAACGACCCTATGATGTGGGTCATGTTGGACGATGAGCTTTGGGAGCTCTGGGGGGCTTTGGAGATAGCTTCTCGAAGCTATAAGCAACCACAGGGTTAGGCTTGCCGAACCTTGTTGGTGTGCTTGGGCCCCACCGTGATTATTGAGTTGGTTCACCTCTCATTATCTGTGCCTCGTATGCATCCTACCCATTGAGTTCAGGGCTCATGGGAAGTACCTCTCATTTGGCCAATGAGGTGGGAAAAGCTAGAGACTAGTAGCAAAGACTGATGGATTCATCAGAGATTGATGTACTCTCTATCTAGGATGGCATGGTCCAACCACTTGATTTGGGATCAAGTATAGTGAGGTTTCAGACCTCCAACTTATTTCGGGTCAGGTAAACCAACTTCGAGTTGGTATGAGACTCTTTGTGAGTCCGATAGAGGTTTTGGACCTCTGGGCTGAATCTGTCAGCCGGGGAATGATGTCTTTGTGACTGACCCAATTCTGTTATGAAATAAAGAGGTCAGCAAAGCAAGTTACGGCGGGATGACGCACGATGTTTGATTGCAGAGGTGGATGGAGTTCTCCCTAGTTGAGAGGGAGTGTTAAAATTGGACAACTAGGTCCAAACTCCATGTTGTGATGCTCAGATGAAGATACCAATATTTTTATTGGGTTCCTCTTTCGGATGTGTAAGATCGATCTAAAATTGATCTTAATCCGATGAGCAGAACATTTATTTTGAATTTATTTTTAATAATTTCAAATATGTGCAGGTCGGCCTTAAGGTTTTACACCCCTAGTAGATGTGTCACACACCTTAGTGATTGATATAAATAAAGTCAATGTTGGAGGAATTTCTCACTCATCTCATCCTCACACATCATATCCTCTTCTGATTTAGTACGAGCTCCTTGGAAGCAGTTTCAGTTCACACGTGGGAAAGAAGGACGAATTCACTGCAGCTAATTATGGCTAATTAATTTAATTGAGGTGTCTCCAAGTCTTTTCTCGCGAAACCTTTTCTAGGTTTTGGAGATCTCGTGTTCCTTAACATTTTAGACATCAAGAGACTAGAACACTTGTCCGTTGCTACCAAAAACTAACACTCCCTCTTAGCGAGGAAGGTGTTCTCCACTATACCCATCTACTCCCTCATGTAGAAATTTTTTTCTCTCCCCAAGGCTTTCATAGTATATCAGCCACTTGTTGGTTTGTGGGAACATGCTGTAGCCGAACTGATCCGCGTTGCACACAATCTCTGATTCACCTGCTACATGTTGTAACTGAACCATCTTGTGCTACTATTGTGATAGTCTGATCTCACACTGCTGATGCTACTATTGTGCTACTCTGATCTCACACTGCTGATACCCTTGCACTACCTATGTGCTACTGCTATCAATGCATCTGCGAGTCTCGATCTCCCACTAAAAATTTATGGGAAATCTCTTTTCCTTCCAACAAATCAACTTGGCTTGCTCCCTGCTACTCACATTCTTGCTTGCACCTCACACTGGCTAACTAGACTGCACAACACTGCTTTGGAAAATACAATCTTGACTTCAGAAACCCTTTCCTATAGTCATTCTGCCTTCTGCTGCTAGTGAAGCTACTCTCTCTTCCTTCGGATCACTTTTTGGTGCTAGCACACGATTTGTAGCCTCTACAACACGCACTGGATGACTGTCAGCTTTGACCTTCTATGCTGAAATTTTTTTTCTCCCTTCCTAGCACTGGAGTGCTGGAAACCCCTTCCTAGAGTCTCTCTCCGATTGGAACTGCACCTGCACTCTGCAACTGGCCAATTCACACTGTTGCCCCATTCACACAAATATCCTGCATTCACACTTGCAACTGGAAACTCGATCTCTCCTGATTTACAGTGTCACTGCAACTAGCCTCGCAACTGTCTCCTGAGTATCTAACTGTGCCTCACAACTGGCTTTGCAACTGTCTCTCAAGTATCTGATTGCGCCTCACAACTGTCTCTGCACCTGTCTCTTGAGTATCTGACGGTGCCTTGCTGAAATTTTGATCCTCTTGCTACTTTACTACTTTGGGCTCTCATGGCAAAGGTATTGCTCCTATTGTCGCACTGATTGTCTAGGCACCGCGACAACGGCTCAGTTCGGGGGCTGTCACCCTGATCCCCAATCTCTCTATCTAACCTGTCTCCTTGCAAGCTAAGGGAGGTAGACCCTAACGAAAATGAAGAAGGAGAACTGGTTGAAACCAATCAATTCAGGAGACACAGCTAGATGACCAAATACTTGTTAAGACTAACGAGATTTTACAAATCTAATTAGATTTGAAACTTTAAAACCAGTGCCGTGTGGAGTCAAAATATCCCGTTATGAATTTAAAGTCAAGTAATTGATATGTAACTGCTGTTATGAAAAATCAATCCACCACAATGATATTCAATAAAACACCCTCACAATTATGCATTTACAATGTTTGATATGCAATTTATCATCACTTGAAATATTCCCAAAGTTGACTTAAACAATTAATCACTGACTTCAAGTAATTTAAAACCACAACTAAAACTCATCAACCACAACTAAGCATAAAAATACTTTGAATCAATGATTTAAATTCGAAACAATTTTTTTCTTTTATCATGAGGGTACCATCAAATTTAAATGCTAGATATTTCCAATATTTCCGAATTTATGATATTCCAAATAATTCCAATTCAGAAATCTATAGTCAAACTTTAGATAGAAGGAAATTTGAAGCTCACTTTTGACTATGAGAAATTTGAGATCCAAAATCCACTTTATTAAAATTTTTTGACCATTTTCTATTTTTTTTTTTTCTAAGTTTAAAAAATCTAAATATGAAAATCTCAAAGACTAAAATCTAAAGCTGTGAAACTGGAAACTAAAAACAAATAAATCTAAAAGGTCCAACTAAGGAATCTCATCTACAACAACTAGATTTGATCTTCTAATCAAGCCCTTCCTTGGCTAGATCTAGATTCTAGACCTCCTTGTTGCTGCTCCTTTGGACCCTGCCCAATCTGGCATATTGGAGTGCTATAGCCCTCTTCCTCCCGAGGGTAATGCTGCAAACATAGCAAATTTATCCTACAATTTGGTGGACAAATCATCAATCTTTGTTGAAACTGCTGTCTGCTTCCCCTTTTTGTCCTTGTTTTTCTTCGGACATTGGCTGATGCAGTGACCAAGTTCACCACATCCGAAGCACTTGACCTTTGACAGGTCCTTTTTCTTCTCTCCTTTAGGGTATTGTCCCTAATTGGGGCCTTTCTTCGCGTTTCCCTTCCCTGCAAGAGCGATGTTCTACTTGTTGATTTATGGTAGCATCAGATGTGCTCTAGCCTTGTAATTTGGTATATAGGCTAAGACACATGTGTTCCATAATACCTAGAAAGGATTTTGGAAAATTCCACTTAGAGATGGTTTAATTAAATTAATTAATCGTTTTTTAATGTTTTCCTAAGTCTAAACTTAGGGAAACTGATTAATTAAAGGGTATTAATTAAACTAGGCGTGAATCTTCTAGATAAATTCATGGATCAACTCCCAATTAATATTAGCCCTTGATTATGTTTTAATCTTGGCCGTTGATGGGTCAACGAAAGACTATAAGGAGGAGGATGAGGGGCCTATGGAAAAGACACAATGAGCATTTGGCATTTTCGAGCTTGTGAGAGAGACACTGCTTTTGATCAAGATCGAATCACAAGGGAAGGGCTGGCTAGGTGATTTCGATTCAGTGATCAGTTCTAGAGAGGGGCAGATGCAGTAACTAGTCAGGAGGACCT
Organism: Pinus albicaulis; assembly: GCA_034641835.2. Classification (NCBI taxonomy): domain Eukaryota; kingdom Viridiplantae; phylum Streptophyta; class Pinopsida; order Pinales; family Pinaceae; genus Pinus; species Pinus albicaulis. Next base: position 486,556,131 of record CM076573.1, read on the forward strand.
GAAGTAAATTTCAGAGAGAGAGGCAGTAGTGACGCAGTAGAGGCAGCGCAATCATCTGGAGGGGTGACGTAGTCCTTGAAGGGGATCAAATAGAAGTGACGCAGTGCCTTCTAGGTTCAGTCCAGAGATAGTTGGAAGCTAGGGTTTCTGAGCCAGGAGGGCCAAAACTCAGTTCCAGATCAGCTTGATCATTGCAGAGGAGGAGGTGACGCAGTGGCTTCTAGATTCAGTCCGGAGATAGTTGGAAGCTGGGGTTTCTGAGCTAGGAGGGCCAAAACTTAGTTCCAAGTCATCTTGATCATTGCAGAGGAGGAGGTGATGCAGTTCCATAGCTTGCCCACGCAAGCTTACGCATTAGCATTGTAGGCATCACGTAGAGGCAGAGAGGGGCTTCACTAGCGCTGTTCCAGATCAGCCAAGGACTTGCAGAGTGAGGTATATCTCACATTTCTTCTGTTGCCGAGATTTTCTATGAAGGGTGAGCCGGATATTGGCACCCTAGTTGTACTCAAAATTTTGCTGCTTAATAATACAAAACCCTCAGATCTGCTGCACCGGTTTTCCCGAGTTGGGTTTTTCCGGGGACTTAGTCCAAAAATCACTGTGTCAAATGTGGATGTTTTTCATTGTATTTTGTTCAGTTTTTTTCAACACTTAGATCTATTCCGCAACATTATTTGTGTAGACTGCTTCAGTAATTACTTTTATATTTCACTGTAATGAAATAATTATAGAAAATAATAGGAGAAGTAATTCAGATTTGTTGCTGTAGGAATCCAAATTTAGGATTTTTCACATGGTATCAGAGCTTATTCAAGTTGAAGTATAGGAGAAACAAAAAGAGAACCGACAGATCAACGCTGAAGAAATTGGGTGCTGCGTAAGCAGCAATAGACTACCCCAGTAGTTACACAGTCCAGGCCAGGAGGGAAATCCAGCACAGAGAAAGCTCCCTCTAAGAGATTTGACAGAGGGGTAAGCTTTTTCAGTTGCAGAAGAGGCAGCGTAGCAGACCAGCGTAGCTGAAGGACGCAGTAGTTGTACAGCAGTGAGCGCTGGTGCATAAGCGTCAAAAATTTTCTGAAAACCACTGTTTGCAATTTCTTGACCTCAAAGAGTTCTCTTACTCAAAGAGACTCAGTTTTTCCTGTGCAACAGCAGAAGCATTGACTTACTCCTCAAGGAGTGCGTAAGTCTAGCTGAGCAGAGGGTTAGAGGGAGAATTCGATAGTTGAGGAGATGGCCAAAAACGGATTGTGTGACCAAGATAGGTTGGAGGGTGCCTCCAACTATGTCATTTGGAAGTCAAGGATTCAGTTTCTCCTTGATGAGCATGATCTAAAGGCCCTCATTGACAGCGCATTTGTAGAGCCGCTGGATGCAGCACATCTGAGAGCCTTCAAGAAGAACATGGCAAGAGCCAAACGATTGATCGTAGATGGCGTAAAGGATCACATCGTACCCCACATAGCAACAAAGAGCACTGTTAGAGAAATGTGGGCAGGGTTGGAAAAGCTATATCGAGGATCTTCGGAGCAGCGGAAGATGTATCTGGAGGAGAAGATGCGTAACACCAGGATGAAGAAGGGAGAGCATTTTGACTCTTTCCTGTCTCGAATTTAGGATAACCGAGACCAGCTGTCAGCTGTGGGGTCAGCACCTAGAGACTCAGAGCTGGTAAGGCTCACTCTGAACTCTGTTTCAAAAGACTATCAGGTCTTTGTCCAGAGCATTCTGGGCAGATAAAAACTCCCATGATGGGAAGAAATGTGGGCAACCTTGTAGCAAGAAGAGCTGAGGAGAGATCTCCTCAAAATCCATATTGAGGATGGCAGCAACGGTTCGAAAGTCAAGAAGGAGGAGGAAGAAAACACAACCCTTGCATCAAAGGGGCAACAATGGCAGAAGAAGAAATATCTATCCAAGATCAAGTGCTTCAGGTGTGGGGAAATGGGACATTATGCCGCACAATATCCTCTTAAGAAAAAGGACAAGGAGGAGAAGCAAGATCCTCAAGCCGGAGTTGCCAAGATTGAGGCAGAAGTTGATTGTGCTCCGTTAGCTCATATTCCAAAAGGAGGGAAGTGTGTTGATTTGGAGTTGTAGATCCAGAATCTACAGGAGGCAAGATCCTTGAGTATTTCCGAACTCTTGGATCACATACGAGCTACGGGAGCCTAAGATAGTAGCAGGATGGACAGTTGCAGTGGAAGATGAAGAGACAATGCAGTGACTAGCAGTACTAGAGCCTGATCAGCACAGAAGAGGAGCAACAACAGTTGAGAAATAGCAACGCAGTGCACAGTGGTGCAGCGCAGTGTAGTGCAGTGCTCACGCAGTGCAGAGCAACAGCAACGTAGCATATTCAGAGAGCTAATGTAGAAGTTAGCACCAGACAACCTTATTATCCAAGATGCAGTTTTTACTTGTCCAATTTCGGATGTTTTTCTGTTGCAATTAGCAACATGCAACAACAACAATAGTTGAGCAGTAGCAGCAGTTGAGCAGCAACAACACAGTGCACAGTGGTGCAGAGCAGTGCTCACGCAGTGCAGCAGCATGGTTGCAGAATTCAGAGGGAGTTGCAGTACAGTAGCAGTTGGCAGCAACATGCAGAGTCAGCAGCAGTACAGATGCAACATTTGTGCAGTGTTGGTGAGCAGCATCAACAACACAACAATAGATGTTACAGAAATCATAGCAGCACATAAAGTTGTATTGCTAGAGAACTTTCCTCGCTAAGAGGGAGTGTTGATTTATGGTAGCATTGGATGTGCTCTAGCCTTGTAATTTTGTATATAGGCTAAGACACATGTATTCCATAATACCCGGAAAGGATTTTGGAAAATTCCACTTAGAGATGGATTAATTAAATTAATTAATTGTTTTTTAATGTTTTCCTAAGTCTAAACTTAGGGAAACTGATTAATTAAAGGGTATTAATTAACCTAAGTGTGAATCTTCTAGATAAAGTCATGGATCAACTCCCACTTAATCTTAGCCCTTGATTATGTTTTAATCTTGGTCGTTGAAGGGTCAACGAAAGATTATAAGGAGGGTGAGGGGCCTATGGAAAAGACACACTGAGCATTTGGCATTTTCGATCTTGTGAGAGAGACACAACTTTTGATCAAGATTGAATCACTAGGGCAGGGTTGGCTAAGTGATTTCGATTCAGTGATTAGTTCCAGAGAGGGGCAGATGCAGTATCTGGTTAGGAGGACCAGGAGTACATTTCAGAGAGAGAGGCAGCAGTGACGCAGTAGAGGTAGTGTAGTCATCTGGAGGGGTGACGCAATCCCTGAAGGGGATCACGCAGAAGTGACGCAGTGCCTTCTAGATTCAGTCCAGAGATAGTTGGAAGCTGGGGTTTTTGAGCCAGGAGGGCCAAAAATCAGTTCCAGATCAGCTTGATCATTGCAGATGAGGAGGTGACGCAGTTCCATAGCTTTCCCACGCAGGTTTACGCAGTAGCAGCGTAGGTATCACGTAAAGGTAGAGAGGCTTCACCAGCGTTGTTTCGGATCAGCCAAGGGCTTGCAAAGTGAGGTATATCTCACATTTCTTTTGTTGCCGATATTTTCTTTGAAGGGTGAGCCGGATATTGGCACCCTAGTTGTACTCAAGATTCTGCTGCTTAATAATACAAAACCCTCAAATTTGCTGCATCGGTTTTCCCCAGTTGGGTTTTTCTGAGAACTTAGTCCAAAAATAACTGTCAAATGTGGATGTTTTTCATTGTATTTTGTTCAGTTTGTTTCAGCACTTAGATTTATTCCACAACATTGTTTGTGTAGACTGCTTCAGTAATTACTTTGATATTTCACTATAATGAAATAATTATGGAAAATAATAGAAGTAATTCAGATTTGTTGCAGTAGGAATCCAAATTTAGGACTTTTCACACTCCTCCTCCTTCTCTACCTTTTTTCCCTTGCCTCTGCTGCTAGTAGTACCATCGACGAGACTGAGCCTTAACTCCTCCCGAGTGAAGTCACTCCACAGGTGTTCCCAATTTGGTAGCTTATCTCGTCTAGTAATCACCTGAACGAAAGTTTTCCATTCCTTGGTAAACTCGTTTAGAGTTGTACACCCCAGTTCATCCTCTGTTGGCTTCTCCCCAATTGCTGCAAGTTCATCTCTAACACCTTGAATCTTGGTGAGATAGGATGTTATGTTCTTGCCATTCTACATCTTGACCATCCTCAACTTCTCCTTGAGTATCATCTTTCAACTTTCAGAAGGATCCTGGTATAACTTTGTGATGGCATCCCACATCTCCTTTACAATTCCCTTCTTTGCAATATGTGGGATGATATGATCCCATAGTCCATCAAGGACCATCCTCTTATCCTTGGCCATGTCCTTCCTGTAGTCATGTAACAAGATAGGATCTGCTGGTACAACTACAAATTTTGTCACAAACTCCTTCAGACCATGCTCATCCAATAGGAATAACATCCTGGCCTTCCAGATGCCAAAGCTGGAAGCTCCATCCAAACTGTCATGATCTATGAGTCCTACTACAACCATCTTTTCTAAATTTGCGAAACTCAATAAATTGGAGAAATAAGGAACTAGTAAATCTCCTTCTCCTTCCGACAAATCAACTTATCCTCATCCTCTGCAACTCACATTGGAAAAATTCTATTGGGTATTTGCACTAACCTCCGAAACCTTTTCTAGAAATTCGCACTACGTGATGCTTCACTCTTGGGCAACTTGCTTTACCTTTGGAACCTCTTCCGGCATTGGAACATACACTACTGACCCTGAAACATGCACTGGCTAAACTGGTAGTATGATTTGGAAATTTGCACTGCCTCACCTTGGCCTTTATTGCTGGAAATTTCAACTTTCTTTCCTCACACTAAAAAATTGGAAATCCTCTGAAAATTTTCTTGAAAATTCCCTCTCTGAAAACTTGTGTGCTTTTCTCTTCCTTGCCTTGTGTTGATATGCTACTGCAAAAACCTTATGCTACAAATCTCTACACTAGATTTGCTTTGCAAATCTCTACACTAGATTTGCTTTGCAAATCTCTGATAAGCTCACCGGAAACCCTTTTCAACAACCACACTGCCTGTTGTTATTGCTCTGAGACGCTTCACACTTCTCCTCCAGATTAGACTGGAAATCAAACTAATGCCTCTCTGCAATTCACACTGCTTGGCTATCCCTGCACAAATTTGTTTCTTTATGGTTAGATCTCCCTTTGAATTGCACAATCCTCACTTCTAGAGCCTCTGGTTCGATCTTTATTGTTGTGATACCATGTGAAATTTCCACGATTGCAATAAAGTGGAATCTAATTTCTATCTACTAGAGATTATTTGTCTTTTGTAATTAACTTTACGACAAATAATGATCAAATCACTATTGCAATATGCACAATTAAAAAATGATACCGAATATAAAACTGGAACTGAGAAAATATGCACACACACATAAAAGTATGACATCGTTGTTTTTGGACAATTGTCCTTAGAAAAACCTTAAGGGAAAACCAATTCAACATATGAGGGTTTTATTATTATTCATCAATTTGAGAAATTACAACTCGCTGCCTTTCACTGGAAAACCTCCGACAAATACTGATCTCCTCTTGAAAAATAATCTGGAGACTAATTGCCTCTTTCTACTCGCTCTGGCCCTCTCCTGACAACTCACGCTCTCTTAGGCTAGTCGCATTGCTGCTCTCCGGAAATTCGTACAACCTCAAAATCACCTTCCTGCAAGTTGTCTTACCTCCCTCTGTCTCTGAAACCCACTCGCCCTACCTCCCTCTTCCTATGAAACCCACTCGCCCTGCCTTCGGAAAATAGATTCGGCCCCTAGCAACTGAAACATAGTCTCCTTCGGCAACTCGCACTGGGAAATATGGCTACTTGCACTCGCTGATGTGGCCTCCTCTCCAGAGGAATTTGGCCTCCATTTCCTATCACTCTGACACTGGAAAATCACTGGGAATCTCTCCTCTTGAATATTTCTCCCAAATCTCTGCTAAACCCTTGATTTTGATGCTTCCCTAGCTTCAATTGCGCCCTTGTTGAATACCTGCAACTGGGTAGTCGAATTGTTGAGATTTGTGGATTGTTGGGGTAGCTTCGAATGTGCTCTAGCTCCCAAAATTTGTGGAGGGACTAGAGTACATGAGATCTACAAGACCCAGAAAGGGATTTGAGAAATTCCATCCAGTTTGGGAGATAATTAATTAATTAATATTTTTAATTAAGGACCCTAACTCTAACTTAGAAAATTTAAATATTAAAGGTAATTAATTTAAACATGTGATGGAAATGACTTTAGTCACACGGATTAAGCTTTCTTTTAATCTTAGCCATCGATTCAAGATTAGATCATGGTCGTTGGCTTCCCAACGAGAAAAGTATAAAGGAAAGGCTTGGGGTCAGTTGGAGAACACACACATGGAGGCAAAGCACTGAGACTAAGCTGGAATTCTAGGGCGGGTTTGCTAAGAATTTCTAGAAGTGTTTTAGTTGCAACGAGGGGTAGTATTGACTAAGGGGATGATCTGATCCCAGAGCCAAGAGTCAGCAAGAGGCAGAGAAGCAGCAACCAGGAGCAGCACAAACAAGCAGAGGCTACGGAGTAGTTGCGCAGCGCAAAGGGTTTCAACCGCTACGCAGACCCAGAAAGGGCAGTGCAGAGGCAACAAGGGGTCATCAGGGGTTACGCTGGTCCAGCTAGGGCAACGTAAGGACTGCGTCACCCAATCTGGGGTTATGCAACCCTCTCTTGAGCAGCGCAGGGGCATCAATAGGCTAGCAGGGCTAACGCAGAAGGCTTCATAGCAGCGCTGGGGTTTCTAGAGGCAGAAAGGGGCCGAGTTCTGTAAATCCCGTTTGAGGGTGTGAATCAGTCTAGTTTTCCGTCTCCAGAACAACAGGTATTGCAGCAGATCTTATATTTCTTTGTCAGGTTAACGAGTAAGGTGCCCAGATTTACTGTACTTGATAAATTTAAATAGTCAACTTCCATTTTATGCTTTTTAAGTGTAAAAATTATATTTTAAATCTGTAAAAAATATTGAGTATGATATATTTTAAATAAATTTCATAATAATATTCATGGTTACAAAATTAATTTGAAAATGTTCTACTCCTTCATTTTAATTTATTTATTGCCTATAGATTTTAACATTCTCTTTTCAAAAATAACTTCATCGACCTCTATAACAATAGTTTTATCCATAGGATCAATATAAAAAAAAAATTCCTCTCTTCCATATAGCATAGTAGGTATAAAAGCAACTTTGCTACTCGACATGGTAATCTACCTATAAAAATATGTTAAAAAATTGTTATAAATATAAACAAATTTTTATATAGCATTAGTATTCTTTGTAAACTAGTTACAATAACTTTTGCTATCAATTACCTTCTGCATAAGAGACAGTACCAAGTATCAACACTACATATTACACTTGTTTGATGTTGTTGTTGCTTTAGATATTTAAAAAAATGGAAAGACAGACTATTTTTGTATTTTTTTAAGTTTCATGATATTTTGACAATTTCCAATATTTTTCCTGATATTGCCAGTAATTTATTCTGGATCCTTCGTGATAAATTCACCGAGACGATAAATGTAACATTGCCTAAAAGAGAGCCTTTGAGAGTTTTTTCCCAAGAAAAAAACTTGGCCCTTACTTCTACCCTTCCATTATTTTATTCCATTTTATATAATCTCTTTCCCTAGGTTTAAGGCACATTTATACCACTTACTTCTACCCTTACATTTTTTTATTCCATTTTATATAATCTCTAACCCTAGGTTTAAGGAGAATTTATACCACTTTCTCATTGTTCCAATGGACCATTCATATGGGGTAACAAATCATCATTATCTATTTATCAAAACTTTATGTTGCAGGCATATTAGTGTTGTTAACTACTTTCCTTGCCACCTACACCCACCTACAAGTTAGTGGAAAAAGCCTTCAACCCCACAAGGTATGGTTGGTGGCAAGGATCTCAGAGAAGGGGCTGTCACACTGATTCCGACTCTCTGTTTTAGCTCTCTCCTAGGTCAGCTAAGGGGGGTGGTCCCTAAAGTGAAGAAACTAAGTTAAAAGGATATGAGGTTTTAGGAGATTTTGTTAGAGTAAAACATGGATTACCTTTTAGAGATTCATGAGCATTTATGAGCAACTTTGAAATAATAATGGAAAACCATTCAACCAGTGCCTTTAAAAATAACTTGCTCAACAATAAAAATAACACTAAAAAAATGAGAACAAAATAATCCTGAAATGGAAACAAAAACTATTAGCACAAGATATTTGCAAAATAAAAATGATTATGAGATAACCAAATCACAACATTGAAACATATCTTGCCATAGTTAGAAACAACTTAAAAATGTGAGATGATAAATATGAAATTATACTTTGCGAAAATTAAACGAAAGCATCATAATATTCGCATAAATTAAAATAAAAACCATCAAAAGACAAGTAAAAGGATATGTGATGAAGAGTGATCTGGGTTAATTTTAATTAATTATCTCTACAACAAAGATTTCAAATCAACTCTTCAATTCCCAGACCTCACCCTCGCCCAATTCATGTGGATCTCACAGTGAGGAGTCAATAGGGGAGTAGAGGGTCCCTAAAGGTCTATAGTATATACAACCAACTTATGTTGGAGGTGAAGTTTTAATGAGTTTTGGTATGAGAGCGATGTTTATTTATCCCAATTAAATGATACATGCAATGTTCTACAAGAGATGAGATAGTGCTTACTTGCAATAATGAACCAAACCTTGAGAGACAAATAAACATATGTGTGTTATAGCATTAAATGGGCAAGTGAAATGAAATAAGTTCTCATTAAGATACAATCTATTTATTTGAAAAAAATGCTTCAATAATTCCTCAAAGGTATTACCATGCATGGGCTAAATAATGAAGCATAAACATTAACTTAATTGAAACTTGCCAACCATGTAAATTGCTCACACCTATAAAAGGAGATTTTCTCAAGTTTGAAGCCTTTGGATCTCATGCATGTAAGTTAATTAACCCAAGAGTTAGTGAGATGGATGTAGAGTGCATTAGTTGTTAATTCTTTAGCATGCATGAAATGAAAATAAGAAAATTAGTCAATCCACCCAAAAAGTTCCTTCCTCTTCAACCAAGGAAGGGGGATACCATGGGAAAAAGATCTCAAGCTCCCTCAAACAAAAAGGTTATTTTATTAGCGATTACAAATGAGAAAAAGAGCTTCTAAGAAGGCTTTCCAAAAGGAGATCCTTTTACAAAGATAGAGCTTGGAAAAAACTAGATCTCTAGATGACAACAAAAACTCATGGGGAAAACCTTCAAAACATAAATTTTACAAGGCTCTAAGGCCCACGGCCAAGATCACATTGTCGCTGTCCTAAAGGTGCTCACGACCTCCCTAAAAATCGATTTTGAGGTAGTGGAAGACTTTGCATGCAAGGAGGATCAATTGTTTTTCGCCATATTTTCTTCAAACTCCTTGTTGTCCACGCTCAAGCTTATGGGCTGCGAAAGAAAATCGAATGTTGGAACGAAATAAACAAGATCTATAAGTACAAATTAATATACAAAGATGCTAGCCCAAGAAATGAGAGTGAACCCCCATTCTTGCCTAGTCTAGAAAAGTCTCTTGAAGTAGCAAATATGACTTTAAAATGTTGTACAAAGGAAAAAAAAATTGGATTTTTAAAATTTAAATTCTGATGATCAAGTAGCTTAGAGGAGAAGGACATTCCCTTTTGATTCTCGATTGATGCAAAACTTGGAGTTGGAGAAGCAGAGTCTTGGATCGTTGTGGGTCTAGGAATGAGTTAGTCTATTTGAGACGTTTCCCTCGCTTGGATGGAATTTATGCACACAATGTAAAAATGGATCTTCCCTACACACTTGAGATCAAACGTTAACTCGCAAGAAGATTAGAACATTAAATGAAACAAGATAAACTAAACATTCCACCTAAAATGCCTTAGCAAACTTACTTCTAAGATAATGCTCTAAAACAATGACACATGCAAGATAGCTTGCATGCACCAATCCACGTTATATGGCAAATATGAATTAACATAGATCAAACATGTAAGAAAAGGCAAGCATAATAAACACAAACACGGAATCACCTCATTACGCCAAGAAAACATCCACTTCGTAACCCCAAAGTCTTAATTTTATTAATATGCAAGTACAAAATGAAAGAGTTTTATCAAGCACAATAGCTCATAACACGATACAATAAAATAGCCCATGGCTTTGTTATATAGAGAGTTGGGAGGAATTCCCAAGGACTAATGCATGTGAGAATTGAACTTGGAGCATATCCCAAGGAAAGATAAGCCAAGTTCGATGTGGAGAAGACTGATACAGCTAGAGAAAAATCGAATTTCTTTTGTGCACACCAAGGGAAATCGAATTCCTCATATGATCCAGTGAACTCATCCATAAGCCTAACGAAGTCCTGTGCTACATCAAGTCCACTACTGCAAACTCGAGCAAACTAAAATCTTACATGTAGATGATCCTAGTGGACTTCTGCATAGGCCCCTGAGAACTGCGTGTTTCCTCTGAGTAACTGTGCAGTCTAAGCTCAAGGAATAGCGTAAATCCTATGAGTGAAGTGTTGAGTGTTTTTGCACTCCAGATATCTCGTGAGAAGGGGTCTTCAGTCAACTGATCTTGTAGAATATTCCTTTTATGCTCTATTGCATTTAATAAATTCGATTTTCCTTGTGTGTAATTGTCGCTTTGTCTTTGGAAAATTCGATTTTGATAAAATAAATGATGGATTAATGATGCAGTGTGCTCAGTCATCCTCCACATGTCTATTGACTCAACTCTTTGACTTAGGATAATTTCCAAGTCATCTCTACATCATTTTGTCACATGGAATAATTTATTTCTCGCTATTTTATTTAATTCTAGCCTAATTAAATGCCACAATTTCCACTAAACTTAGGAAATGTGGGTTTTGAGGGTCCAAAAATCATTATTAAACCCTCAAAGTATGAAAATTTTACTACAGTATCATGGTTTACTTCTCCTACTTGATAATATTATACAAGTTATCTTCAGAAAATACCGAAGTAAACACAAATAACGACCTACACATGCAAATCATTTACTGAATATTACGCTCATTCAAACAAAGTGACACACTGATTTTTGGACGTACGTCCTCGGAAAAACCCAAAGCGGGAAAACCAGTGCATCAGATATGACGGTTTATTTTATTAAGTAGAATATGAGTACAACAATCCTGGGTTCCAGGTCTGGAAAACCTGACAGAGAATAAAAGAGATCTGCAGCTAACCTGCTGTTCCAAGACCAAAATTCTAACTGATCCACACCTTCAAACGAGATTTATAAGACTCAACCCGGATCTGTCCCTAGAAACCCCAGCGCTGCCCTTGAAGCCCTAGTGTCAACCCTGCTAGGCTCTGCGTGCCTCTGCGCTGCTTAGAGAGGGATTGTGTAACCCCAAAGTGGGTGACGCAGTCCTTATGCTGTCTCTGGAGGCCTCTGCGTAACTCTGAAGCCTTCTGAAGCTACAGCGTTGCCCCTTCCTGGGCCTGCGTAGCACCTGCATAGCGGCTGAAGCCTCTGCACTGCGCAGCTGCTCTGCTACCCTTGCTTCTCTGCGCTGTCCTTGAAAGCTGATCCTCTGCTTCTTGCTGACTCTTGGCTTCAGGATCAAATCATCCCCTCTGCCAATACTACCCCTTTCTGCAGAAAACTTCTCCGGAAATTCTTCGCAAACCCTACCTTAGAATTCCAGATCAGTCTCTTAGCTCTACATCTGTGTGTGTATCTCCAATCGACTCTCAAGTCTTTTTCTTATACTTTTTCATTGATGTCATCAACAACCGAGATTAAGACATTTATCAACGGCTGAGATTAAAAGACTGCTTGATCCGTGTCACTTAGAACATTTCAGCACATGTGTTAATTAATTCACTTTAATTATTTAATTTTCCTAAGTTTAGACTCAAGAAATACGTTAAAATAATTAATTATTTGAATAACTTAAACATTGATTGAAATTTCTCCAAACACTTTCTGAGTTTTGGAGTTCAAGTGTGTCTTAGCCCCTCCACAAAATTTTAGGGTTAGATCACACCCGATGCTATCCCAACTACACAAAATCTCAACACAAAGTGTGTCATAGTAGAAAGTTGAGGGTGACAGGTGTAATTTGATTACTCATATCCCATACAACTTCTCTAGACAACACTTATTACAATCCAATTACAATTTTTATTGCAATTTTCGACTTGCGAGAAATCTAAAAAATTAAAAAATTACTACCTAGACCTAACCAAATTCCACGAATTTTTGTGTGATTTAGTATGGTAATATGCATTGACTCTAGAGACTAGGACTCACCTAAGGCATCACCATCAAGCCATACTCCGGATTTGGAGTAAAATTGGAGGAAAAAACTCAATTAATTATTAAATCCTGGTAGATGATAATTAACCAAGTAAAAAAAACCTCCTAGAGTAATACTCACTTTTTGGCAAGGTCCCAAGCTACCTATGCCCGTTACAGACTCAATACTGACTCAAACTCATTATTACTAGCATCACTTATTACAATTCCCTGTAGGGTGTGGAATTTGGGTACAAGAGAAAGATGATGAGAAGTAGAAGTAGAGTTCAAAAACTCTGTTGAATTGATGATATTTGATGGTACAAATGTCTTCTGGTTCATCCTTGGGCATGGAGTCTTCACATTATCATCAGGTGCCACTCTAGTGGTCGACAAGTGTCACACTTTATTTGTTGTCAATTTGCACCCACTTGGGCATGCATGGTCAACATGAAGAGTGGTAGATTCATTCATGTGAAGTACTAAATCACCATGATCTATATATTCTGAATGTTGCAGGCATATTTTTGCCATGATTACGGTGGTGTCAATATGCACTCACTTGGGCATGGTCACCATGAAGAGCACTTTATTCCTTCTTGAAAGTCATTGATTGTGAGATTTATTGTATTTGTTCTCATTTTTATGTTTTTTCACAACGTACAATTTTTTGTTCATGGGGCTATTTGATGATTAAATATGTAAAGTTTCTCTATTTTAGGAGTAAAAAACACAAGAAAAAACCAAAGAAGCATCTTTCCTTGCACATTCGTTGGAACTAATAATAGTATCCAGTTAACCCCTTCTGCCCAGGGTTGGCATTCAATTATAGTGCAATATTCATTTGTTATTTATCTTATTTTGACAATAAATATTCTTTAAACTAGTAGTCAGGATAGGAATACAATTTATTGTTTATACAGAATTACCTGATTCCCCCTTTCAAGAGGTAGTACAGCTTAAAGGCACTCCCTCCCGTGAAAGGATGAAACTAACATGCATATTTGTCTATGGTTACTATAATCAAGATCTACTTACAATAACGTCTGCATTCATATGTCAAGCCCCTTACCTATGGTTCACAACTTGGTTGATCTGGCAAAATCTCCATGTTGATTGCCTGTGCTTCAAGAAATTCATTTAAAAACCATATATGGCTATTAATCAATGAAATCTTGATCCCAGTGCTGTATATTATGATTATTAACAGACTTATTGTCAAATTGAGCAATGAGGCTAGTGGAAATGGAGACTATAACTTTTTGGAAAATCACTGCTTTATATCAACTTTCTGGACAATAAAAAATGAACGTAAATATCTAGAAATCTACTCTCTAGTGTCTTCAGTATCAACTATCTTGTCCGTTTCCCCATAGAAACTATGGTTTTAAAGAAGAGAACAAGTAAAGCAATAAAGAAAGAATCATTAAGCGCAAAATATGCCTTGCCAATATGGTTGTTACATTGGAAACTGCTTGATGCTTTTCCTTGAATGCATAGTAGATCTGAATTGTACAAGGCTACAAATATGTAATGTTACTGGTATATCTGACTCTGGTTTCTGGGTTATTAAATTGCAGGATTGTTGTGATATCTGAAAGTCAGCCACCTGGCCGTCTTACACAAATGAATTCCGTCACACGGCGAATTGATCTCAGCTGCAAATTGTTAGCACCTGTTGCTGTTGGTTTTATTATGAGTTATGTATCTGTGTTGGCATCTGCAATTGTTATAGTTATTTGGAATATATTGTCTGTTGGACTGGAATATTGGCTTCTATCTTCTGTATATTATGCTGTTCCCTCTTTGAACTTAAAGATCAGGAAATGCAAAAACACTGAAGAAACATCTTCCAGTGAATCACATGATCACCCAAACAAGGATATGAGCACTGTTCATTTCAGTGCTATAGAAGGAAATGCTTCAATCAAGAAGAAATATGAAAGGACAAGTTGGAGCAGAAAAATACTACAAAGTTTCTTGCATATTCCTACTATAGAAGGATGGTCGGTATACATGCAGCAAGATGTAGCACTTGCAGGTTTTTCTTTGGCTCTGCTGTACTTCACAGTCTTAAGGTGTGCTTATGATTGCCATATAAGTTTTGCTACATTAAAATACTCATTGTTATGTTCAATTTTAAATACTATGAAGTTGGCTTAGTCGGTTTCATTTTGATGGTCAAAATATGATTATATTTGCAGAATGTTTCTCTATTCAATCTCATGAATGCCACTAAGTCTAAATACTGTATGCGCCAATGTCTCACCAAGGACAGGGGACAGGATTAGATGGGGATGGAAGGATGTGTTTCAAGGATGACTGAAGAGACCTCCCAAATTGTTAAAATTACATGATCTTTGCATTGGACAGTTACTTCAGAATTCCATAGGAGCCCATTTATTTTAACCATATCATTGCCGTTACCAATCATATGAATCATAACTGAAAGTAACTGAAGAAATAACATAACCAAGAGATCCAGACGACAAGACAAGACAAGAGAACACAAGGATATGGCTCAAGCCAGGGAAAAACCCCAAGATGGGGAAAACTCTTGATCAATTCTTCTTATTATTATTATCAAATGTTCAGCAGAGGATGAGAGAGTACAATCAATGTCAACATAGACTTGTCAATTTGATAACAAGGACCATTGTTCAAAAGCCAAATGAGCACCTCAATCGAATATGCATTCTGCAGTCACAACCTGACCTTATCAGCAGACAAAGCATGACTATAATACCTCCAGAATTCCTTTCAATGATGTGGCCTGCTTCAAGGGTCTCTGTTCACATCCAATCAGTAGATCTGCGCTAGTGTCAGCTCCTATATAGGCCTTTCGGTCAATCTAATCCATGGAGACTAGGCCTGTGGCCTAGATGAGATACCAACCAGACTTTCTACCTTCTGCGTCTAGACATAAGTACTGCGGCCTACCTATACCTTCTGTTAGGAGAGCGGATAATAGTTGAGGAGGAAACCCATGCATATGTGTGCCAAAAACGTCATCCAACAGCCTTTGATAAGTGCGGCTTACTTTTTGCTTAATCTCGGTCTTGTAATGAAGATAACTGAGCCCAAAATATTTGATCCGAATGGAAAATGGCATAAACCCATGGTATTCATCTACCCATGTTATCCATCCACCTATGGAATTTACCCATGGTATTGTAAATGACATCAACCCATGGTATTCATCCACCTATGATATTTATTCGCCCATGGTATTGTAAGTGAACCATGGTATGTATCCACCCATGGTATTCATCCACATATGGGATTTACCCATGGTATTGTAAGTGGTATCTACTCATGGTATTGGCTCATGGTATCCACCTATGGTATTGTATCTTAAAAAAAAGGCTATAAATAACAAAGCCTCACTTTGTAAAAGGACAGATTGTCCGCCACAATGTAGCTTCAGCCTTCTATAGATATTCTTTGTTTTAATAAAACAAGTTTCTTTGTGGTTTTATTTTCTTTATGTTCTCTCTTTTTTTTTTTTTTCTCTGGCATTCTAATTTTGCAGATCTTGTCAGATCCATTTCAAATTTTTAGATCTTGGGGGCCTCCCCCCAAGATCCGGATCAGTGGTATCAGATTCAGGTTATGCCTCCATGGGAATGAGGGTTTGAAACATATTTCAGTTTCAATGTTTTGCAACAATCTTCAGCAAAATCCATGAATTTTTTTGGGCGACGAGTTTTCAGATCAGATCTGAAACTTTTGGTGAAAATTTTGCAAAAACAAAGACCAGATCTAGATTCCTTGCGAAAAAATACTCAAATTCAAAAAAAAAAATCGGCCAAATTGGAGTTTGGATGAGGGAGATATCGCTGATTCAAAATTAGCAATGTTGAAGCAATTTTTCTGACGACAATTTATGGACGGCGGCTCTCCTGTCATTTTTCGCAGTTTTCAGTGCAAAATTTCAGAGAAATGGATATAGATCTGAGCTCCTCTTGAAAAATCACCCAAGTTCAAAAAAAAAATCGGTCGAATCGGAGTCCAGATGTGGGTGTTATCGTTGACTTAAAATCAACTATTTTTTCAGAAAATTTTTGACGGCGAGACAGTTCCAGCGTGAATCTGAGAGTCTAAACTCTCCAGATAGTGATTTCAATTACATGAGAAGATGTAGAATGATCATTCCATTTCCAAAAATAGGTTATAATAAATATTCTGAGTTATATTGACCGAGTTATGCTCATTTTAAATCTGGAGTAGCATTCGGAGCGGGTTCCCTTTGGAGACGTGCCGTCCCACCCCGCTTTAGTAGGCACCTGCTTCACATTCATCAGTTTCAGCATAGCAGAGTTCGGCTTGGGTTATTTGGAGACGTGCCCTCCCACCCCAAGCTATGTAGGCACCTGCTATTTCATCAACAATCAGCATCACGATTATGGGTCAACCGCACAAAATCATTTTCATCGAAGTCCATTTGCTAGGCTGCACACTGTTAGTAACACAGTTGGTCACAAGCATTACAGGGTATCTCTATCCTTGGATCTTCGTTTGTCATAGTTTTGGTTCATTCACAAATCCACACTTCATCGAAGTCCATTTGCTAGGCCGCACACTGTCAATATCACAGTTGGTCACAAGCATTATAGGGTATCTCTATCCTCGAATCTTCGTTCATCGCGGTTATGGGTTAACTACACAAAACCCTTCTCTTCAGTGGTTCTTCATATTCAAAAAAGGCTTCTCAGGAGGGAACTTCACGCAATGGGGACCATTGCTTCTTAAGGAGGGAGGAATGATCCGAATGGAAAATGGCATAAATCCATGGTATTCATCTACCCATGTTATCCATCCACCCATGGAATTTACCCATGGTATTGTAAATGGCATTGATCCATGGTATTCATCCACCCATGATATTTATTCGCCCATGGTATTGTAAGTGACCCATGGTATGTATCCACCCATGGTATTCATCCACACATGGGATTTACCCATGGTATTGTAAGTGGTATCTACCCATGGTATTGGCCCATGGTATCCACCTATGGTATTGTATCTTAAAAAAAAGGCTATAAATAACAAAGCCTCACTTTGTAAAAGGACAGATTGTTCGCCACAATGTAGCTTCTACAGATATTCTTTGTTTTAATAAAACAAGTTTCTTTGTGGTTTTATTTTCTTTATGTTCTCTCTTTTTTTTCTGGCATTCTAATTTTGCAGATCTTGTCAGATCCATTTCAAATTTTTAGATCTTGGGGGCCTCCCCCCAAGATCCGGATCAATATTGTATATACAAACCCAAACTGATTTCGGCCTTCTGCCTGTGGAACACATCCCATGAAGGAAATTGAACTGATCCCAAACTTGCCCTCATTACCTTTGCTGGAAACCTCCTTTCATCTGCGGCTATTTCAGAGAGAAGAATAGGATGATTGAAATGAGGATGAAGGCTCCTCTTTATATACAAGATGGAGGGAAGGCCGACCTTAAATTTTGGAGGCAAATTTAAAATTTGAAATTCAAATTTTTGATTTTTCCTGCCTAAACAAAATCATAACTTATAGAATTTATTTTTGAATAAACAAATATTTTCCTTGACCAAATTTGACAATCTTTAGATCGATTTTAGTCCTCTCGAAAAGAGGGATTCAATGGAATGATTCTCTCTATCAATTGAGCAGACCTAAGTGGAATTTAGCCCTAGTTGCCAATTTTAACACTCCCTCTCAACTAGGGAGAATTCCACCTTCCAATCCATTTGATGCCATAGATCATCATGCCATCTTGTCATTTGTCATTATGAACCATGAACCATCTCTATCGTCTTTTCTCTGCTCTGCTGAACACTGAAGAAATAATGAAGAAGAATTGATCGAGAGTGAGTCACAAGACCTTGCTGTGAAATTTTCAATTCGAAAAGTCTACAGTTGCAGTGATAGATTTATTCCTCTTATTATTTCAATAAGTTATTTAAAGAAATCTATCGGTAAATATCGAAATAAATACTACTGCAACATTCACAAATATATATGCAGAGAAGTAAACAATAATGGACATAAGCACAAGAATCAATCACATGTACACAATTGTTTGTGGACAATTGTCCCCGGAAAAACCCAATGCGGGAAAACCGATGTAGCAGATGAGGGTTTTATTAAATTCTTCAGCAAATGATTCTTTACAAGAAATATATTGGCAGATAAAATCTGAAAACACCTGAGACAGAATTCTCGGCTCCTCCGGACGAATCCCAGACACCCTGATCAGCCTTTGCTTCTCTCTGTGCCTGTCTGCATGTTTCTCTGCGCAGTCCCTGCGTTGGACTGCGTAAGTTTGCATAGGCTCTGTGTTGGTTCACTACACTACAGCCCTGTGCTGCCTCCTGTGACCCACTGCGTCCCTCTGTCCCCAACCTCAATCACTGCTGACTCCCTCCTCCTTCTGCTTCTGCAACTCTCTGCCCTGCAACTCTCCCATTGAGATCGAATTCTCTTACTTCAGAATCGATCTCCTTCGGGTACTGAGTGTATGCCCGACTTATTTTCCAATGACCCTTAAACCTTCTTTTATAATCTTCTCGTTGATGAATCAACGACCCAGATTAGAAGTATAATCAATGGTTAAGATTAAAACTTGACTTGATCTTTGTTTTCTAGAAGATTCACTCTCTGAATTATTAATACCCTTTAATTATTTCATTTCCTTAAGTTTAGACTTAGGGTTTCCATTAAAATAATTAATTATTTTAATAAGTCATGAACCGAGTGGAATTTCCACAAACGGTTTCAGGGTTCCTTGGAATACTGATGTCCAAGCCTCCTTACAAAGTTTGAGACTTGGGACACTTTCTGATGCTACAAAAATCAACACTCCCTCTTAGCGAGGAAGGTGTTCCAACAATATGCCTGCTGCATGCTGCTCTGCTTTTGAAGCACCTTTTGTGCTGTTGATCTGCTGCGTTGTTGCCTTCTATACTGCTGCCCATGACACTGTCACTGTCACTGCTGCATCTGTACTACAGCTCCCTTTGAATCTCGATCCTATCCACTCCTGCTACTGGAATGGATTCTTGATCATCCCCATCTTCTCTCTGAAGTA
The DNA here is from genome assembly GCA_034641835.2 of Pinus albicaulis. Lineage (NCBI taxonomy): Eukaryota > Viridiplantae > Streptophyta > Pinopsida > Pinales > Pinaceae > Pinus > Pinus albicaulis. The sequence goes on from CM076573.1 coordinate 486,575,587, forward strand.
GACAAACTTAGTCTTCCCCAGAGCTTTTGTGAGAATTTTTGCCACCTGTTCTCCCGTTGGAGTGTACTGCAACTGAACAACTGTTCGTTGTACACAATCCCTGATGAAGTGACACCTGATGTCAATGTGCTTTGACTGATCATGAAACATAGGATTTTCAGAGAGCTTGATGCAACTCTGATTATCGCATAAGATACTGGTCACTTCCATTTTCTTCTTTAGTGGATACACAAGCAGTTTTCGAAGCCATATGGCCTCACACGAAGTTGTGCTAGCTGCCATATATTCTGCCTCCATTGAGCTTAGTGCCATGGATTTCTGTTTCGTGTTGCACCAGGAAGTCATTCCTGATCCTAGACTGAAACAATACCCACTGCTACTCTTCCGATCTACTGGACTCCCAGCCCAATCTGCTTCGATGAACCCACTCAACCTGACATCACTGCTAGGGGCATACTTCAAACCAAGCTCGACTGTTCCTTGAAGGTACCTGAGAACATGCTTGGTTGCTGCCCAATGAGCCCTCTTAGGTTATAGTATTATACCATGAACTGACCGAGGGTATTTACAGCATAACAGATGTCTGGCCTTGTGTTTACCAGATACATCAATGATCCTATGAGCTGCCTATACAACGTAGGATCAGCCTCATCATCTTCGGACGTGTCGATTTTCTTCCAGTTGGTGATCATTGGAGTAGTCATGGGTCTATAATCCTCCATTTGAAATCTCTTCAGAATCTCTGTAGTATATCTTCCTTGACCAAGAAAGATCTCCCCCTTCTGCTGCCAAACTTCCAACCCTAGAAAATAGTGCATCAGCCTTAGATCCTTCATGTTAAATTCATCAGCCAAATTCTTCTTGCAGTCTTTGATGAGCCTCAATGATCCTGTCAAGAATAGATCATCTACATATAAAACCAATATCAGGGGCTCACTCCCTACCCTTAGATAGTAGAGATTGGGATCTGGATTCTGCGTCACTCTTGACAAATCCCATTTTCTGCAAGTAGCAGTCAATTCGACCATACCAGGCTCTAGGAGTTTGCTTCAGTCCATACAAGGCTTTCTTTAGCCTGCACACATGTGTCTCAAAGCCTTCTGGTTGTTCTATATATACCTCTTCCTCTATCACCCCATTCAGGAATGTCATCTTGACGCCCATCTGGTGAATCTCCCATCCCATCTGCGCAACAAGGGATATCACGGATCCAATAGAGGTGTATCTGGCTACTGGGGCGAAGGTTTCTTCATAGTCGATCCCTTCCTTCTGAGCATACCCTTTAGCCACAAACCTGGCTTTAAATTTCTCGATGTTACCATCTGTAGCATATTTGACCTTGTAGTTCCATCTTGATCCTACAACTGATCTCTCTTGAGGTCTGGGCACCACTTCCCAGACATCATTCGTCATGATGGAGTACTCTTCGACCATTGCATCTACCCACACCTGGTGCTGAGCTGCTTCCTGAAAACTGGAAGGTTCTCTGACTTGAGTAACCAAGGCTTGATACCTCTCAGGATGCTTACACTATCTGTTCTCATTTCGGGGGGCTCTGATAAAGTCTTCTGCATCTTTCAGAATTTGTCGTAGCTCCCTGCTCGTTCTCCCACTGGTGGTGGGCGGATTTACCGACTCTCCCTCTTGCAAGTCTTCGGGAGACACGTCCCTTGGATCCCCATGCCTTGGAGAGGCAACTGAATTCTCTGTTGCTAGTTGTTGAGGCTGAACCAACGAATCCTCCTCAGAATGCGTAGCAAAAGGCAACTCGCGGGATCTTCTGAAGGCCTTCTCCTCCATGAATTTCACATCCCTCTGCACTACGACTTTCCTGCTCTTAGGAATGTAGATGTGATATGCCTTAACATTCTCACTGTATTCTACCAGATACCCCTTTTCCGCAGTCATTTCCAACTTCTTCCTCTTCTCACTGGGCACATGGCAGTAAGTTGTACTATCGAAGATCCTAAAGTGACTCACTTCAGGCTTGCTGCCTGTGAAGACACTTTTCGGCATGATCTTTTCCAATGCAGCGTGAGGAGTCCTGTTCTGAACATAGATAGCTGTATTACAAGCTTCAGCTCACTGAAATTTGGGCACGTCTTGATCACACATCGCCCTTGTCACTTCGACGATAGTCCTGTTTTTCCTTTCTGCACACCATTCTGCTCCGGATTGTATGGAGCTGTCCACTCTCTTTTGATACCTTCCCTTGCGCAAAACCCAGTGAAGTCCTTGTCTATGTATTCACCACCATTGTTTGAATGCAACATCTTGATCTGCTTTCCTGTCAGATTTTCTACCAAAGCTTTAAACTCTTTAAACCGATTGGAGATTTCATCCTTGGTCTTCAAAAAGTAGATCCATGTTTTCCGGGAATGTTTATCAATAAAGGTGACGAAGTATTTGGCACCACTTAGAGCTCTAGTGGACATTGGTCTACAAATATCTGAGTGTATCAAGTCCAATACACCCTTGGCCCTATTGTTGCTTCTATGATACACTGCCTTGGCATATTTTCCCAATACGCACCCTTTGCAGACATCGTCCCGTTTAGTGCTTAGTTCTGGAACTCCTGTGACAGTCTTCTTGAATTTTTAATGCCTCATGATGCAAATGTCCCATTCTTTGTAGAAATTTCTGAATCTTAATTCTTATGCAAAAATTATTTCTGTTAATCTGGTTAAGCTTCTCCTACTTATACAAGTTATCAACTGAATAAATTCAAGTTAACATCAAAGCAAAACACATAACAGATCTCTACCAAATTCAGATCTAGAATAAGCACATGCACACATAGACAAAGTGACATAGTTATTTTTGGACAAACTGTCCCCGGAAAAACCCAATGTGGGAAAACCGGTCTCTGGCTACTAGAGGGCTCTATTATTAAGAATATTTCTGAATACACAACTCTGGGTTCCAGATCTGGAAAACCCTACAGAGAAAACTCTAGATCTGCAGCACCTGGCTGATCTAAGACCATAAACACTTACTAATCCACACCCTCAAACAGGATTTACAGAACTCAGCCAGATCTAGGCCTAGAAACCCCAGATCTGCCTCTTAAAGACACTGCGTCAGCCTCTGAAGCCCCTGCTGGGCTCTGCGTCAGCCTTGGATGGCCTCCAAATGCTCAGCGCTGTCACTGGAAGGGACTGCATTACCCCAGACTGGGTGACGCAGTCACTACGCTGCCCTTAAGGGTCTCTGCATAACCCCTGAAGAATTTCCTAAAAATCACGTTGTCCTTGCTGCTGCTGCCTTCCTCTGCGCTGTCTTTTCTGATCTCTTCTCTGCTTCTTGTGTATTCTAGACCATGGGATCAGATCATCCCCTAGGTCTAAATTCCCCTCTCTGCAACTGAAACACTTTTGAGAATTCTTAGCAACCCCGCCCTAGAATTTCAGCTTAGCTTCAGTGCTCTGCCTCTCTGTGTGTTACAAATGACCCCAAGCCTTTCCTTTATACTTTTCTTGTTGACAAATCAACGACCAAGATTAAATCTTTAATCAATGGCTAAGATTAAAAGAAAGCTTGATCCGTGTGACTTAAGACAATTTCATCACATGTTTAATTAATATTACTTTAATTATTTTATTTTCCTAAGTTTTAACTTAGGAAATACATTAAAATAATTGATTAATTTAATATCTCCTAAACCAGATGAAATTTCCCAAATCCATTTCTGGGTCTTGTAGATCAGGTGACTCTAGTCCTTCCTCAAAATTTTGGACCTAGAGCACAACTGATGCTACTCCAAATACACGAAATCTCAACATTCTTTTGTGCCATAGCTCATTCAGGTTCGTTTGATCAATGTTGCCATCTAGTGCCATTGGAAATTCAAGTTGCAACTTGTTGTTGATTTATGGTAGCATCGGATGTGCTCTAGCCATGTAACTTTGTATATAGGCTAGGACACATGTATTCCATAAAACTTAGAAATGGTTTTGGAAAATTAGAGATGGTTTAATTAAATTAATTAATCGTTTTTAATGTTTTCCTAAGTCTAAACTTAGGGAATTTGATTAATTAAAGGGTATTAATTAAACTAAGTGTGAATCTTCTAGATAAAGTCATGGATCACCTCCAAGTTAATCTTAGCCCTTGATTATGTTTTAATCTTGGCCGTTGAAGGTTCAACAGAAGAATATAAGGAGGGTGAGGGGCCTATGGAAAACACATTGAGACACTTGAGCCATTGAACATTTTCGAATTTGTGTGAGGAGACACAACTTTTGATTAGAATCGAATCACTAGGTCAGGGTTTTCTAAGTGATTTTGATTCAGTGATTAGGTCCAGAGAGGGGTAGAAGCAGAGACTGGTCAGGAGGACTAGGAGTGCATTTTAAAGAAAGGAAGCATTTATGTAGAGAGAGACAGCGCAATTTTATGAAGGGGTGACGCAGTCCCTGCAGGAAATCAAGCAGAAGCAGCGCAGTGTCTCTTGGATTCAGTCCAGAGATAGCTAGAGACTGGGGTTTTTGAGTCGGGAGGGACAAAATCTAGTCTCAGATCAGCTAGATCAGTTGCAGAAAGGGGTGACGCAGTTCCTCAAGCTTGCCCACGCAGGCTTACGCAGTTCCAGCATAGGCAATCACGTAGAGGCAGTGAGGGCTTCACCAGCGCTGTTTAGATCAGCGGGAGACTTGCAGAGTGAGGTATATCTCACAATTATATTTGTTTTCTAGATTTCTCTGAAGGGTTTGCCGGATGTTGGCACCCTAGTTGTATTCAAGATTCTGCTGCTTAATAATACAAACCCTCAGATCTGCTGCACCGGTTTTCCCAAGTTGGGTTTTTCCGAGGACTTAGTCCAAAAATAACTGTGTCACATGTGGATGTTTTTCATTGTCTTTTGTTCAGATTGTTTCAGCACTTAGATTTATTCCGCAACATTATTTGTGGAGACTGATTCAGAAATTACTTTGATATTTCACTGTAATGAAATAATTATGAAACATAATAGAAGAAGTAATTCAGATTTGTTGCAGTAGGAATCTAGATCTAGGATTTTTCACGTGGTACCAAAGCTTATTCAAGCTGAAGTGCAGGTGAAACACAAGTGAACTAGCAGATCAGCGCTAAAGAGTCTGGGATCTGCGTAAGCAGCAGCAGACCCTCCCAGAAATTACGCTGTCCAGGCCAGGAGGGCATTCCAGCACAGAAAAGGCTCCCTCTGAGAGAGTTGACAGAGGGGTAAGCTTTTTCAGTTGCAGAAGAGGAAGCGTAGCAGATTAGCGAAGCTGAAGGACGCAGTTACTGCACAACAATAAGAGTTGGTGCATAAGCGTTAGAAAATTTCTGAAAAACACAGTTGGGGATTTCTTGACCTCAGAGGGTTTCTTACTCAAAGAAACTCAGCTTTTTCCCGTGCAGCAGCAGAAGCAGTGACTTACTCCTCAAGGAGTGCATAAGTCTAACTGAGCAGAGGGTTAGAGGAAGATATCAACAAGTTGAGGAGATGACCAACAATGGATTGCGTGACCAAGATAGATTGGAGGGTGCCTCCAACTATGTCATTTGGAAATCAAGGATAGAGTTTCTCCTTAATGAGCATGTTCTAAAGGCCTTCATAGAGAGTGCATGTGCAGAACCCTTGGATGTAGCACATCTGAGACAATTCAAGAAAAATATGGCAAGAACCCAGCGTTTGATCGTAGATGGTGTGAAGGATCATATCGTACCCCACATAGCAGCAAAGACCACTGCTAGAGAGATGTGGGTAGGGCTGGAAAAGCTATACCAAGGATCTTCTGAGCAGCGGAAGATGTACCTTGAAGAGAAGATGCGTAATATCACGATGAAGAAGGGAGAGCGTTTTGACTCCTTGTCTCGTATTCAGGAAAACCGAGATCAACTGTCAGCAGTAGGATCTGCTCCTAGAGACCCAGAGCTAGTAAGTCTCACTCTGAACTCTGTTTTAGAGGACTATCAGGTCTTTGTCCAAAGTATTCTAGGCAGAGAAAGACTTCCAGGATGGGAAGCGAATCGCGATGTGGGCAGCCTTACAGCAAGAAGAGTTGAGGAGAGATCTCAAAATCCATTTGGAGGATGGCAGCAGTGGTTCAAAGGTTAAGAAGGAGGAAGAAGATAACAATGTCCTTGCATCAAAGGGGCAACAAAAGTAGAAGAAGAAATATCTGTCCAAGATCAAGTGCTTCTGGTGTGGGGAAATGGGACATTATGCCATACAGTGTCCTCTTAAGAAAAAGGATAAAGAGGAGAAGGAAGATACACAAGTAGGAGTTGCCAAGATTGAGGCAGAAAAAGATTGTGCTTTGTTAGCTCATATTCCAGAAGGAGAGAAATGCGCTGACTTGGAGTTGTAGATCCAGAATCTACAAGGAGGCAGATCCTAGAGTACTTCTGGTCTCTTGGATCACATGTGAGCTACGACAGCCTAAAGACAGTAGCAGGATAGGCAGTTGCAACAGAATATGAGAAGACAATGCAATGGCTAGTAGTACTAGAGCCTAATCAGTGCACAGAGGGAGCAACAACAGCGTAGCGCACACTGGTGCAACGCAGTGCAGTGCAGTGCTCACGCAGTGCAGAGCAGCAACAACGTAGTATTTTAGAGCGCTAATGCAGAAGCTAGTAGCAGTCAGTCTTATTTTCAGTTGCAGATTTTCTTGTCCAATTTCAGATGTTTTTCTGAAGCAGCAGTAGTTGAGCAGCATCAACAGCGATAGTAGTTGAGCAGCAGTAGCAGCAGATGAACAACAACAGCGCAGTGCAGAGTAGTGCTCAAGCAGTGCTCACGCAATGCAACAACATGGTTGCAGAATTCAGAGGGAGTTGCAGTACAATGGCAGTTGACAGTAGTATGTAGAGTCAGTAGCAGTACAGGCGCAACATTTTCTTGTGCAATGTTGGTGAGCAGCATCAACAACACATCAGCAGATGTTCCAGAAGTCAGAGCAACACATTGAGTTGTTTTGCTAGAGAACTTTCATCACTAAGAGGGAGTGTTGATTTATGGTAGCATCAAATGTGCTCTAGCCATGTAACTTTGTATATAGGCTAGGACACATGTATTCCATAAAACCCAGAAATGGTTTTGGAAAATTCCACTTAGAGATGGTTTAATTAAATTAATTAATCATTTTTAATGTTTTCCATAGTCTAAACTTAGGGAAATTGATTAATTAAAGGGTATTAATTAAACTAAGTGTGAATCTTCTAGATAAAATCATGGATCACCTCCAAGTTAATCTTATCCCTTGATTATGTTTTAATCTTGGCCGTTGAAGGTTAAGAAGGAGGATGAGGGGCCTATGGAAAACGCATTGAGACACTTGAACCATTGAGCATTTTTGAATTTGTGTGAGGAGACACAACTTTTGATCAGAATCAAATCACTAGGGCAGGGTTTGTTAAGTGATTGTGATTCAGTGATCAGTTCCAGAGAGGGGCAAAAGCAGAGACTAGTCAGGAGGACCAGGAGTGCATTTCAGAGGAAGGCAGCATTTACGCAGAGATAGACAATGCAGTTTTCTGAAGGGGTGATGCAGTCCCGGTAGGAAATCACGCAGAAGCAGCGCAGTGTCTCTTGGAGTCCGTCTGGAGATAGCTAGAGGCTGGGGTTTCTGAGCTAGGAGGGCCAAAATCCAATCTAAGATAAGCTAGATCAGTTGAAGAAAGGGGTGACGTAGTTCCTCAAGCTTGCCCACGCAAGCTTACGCAGTTCCAGCGTAGGTAATCACGCAGAGGCAGTGAGGGCTTCACCAACTCTGTTTAGATCAGCCGGAGACTTGCAGAGTGAGGACAATTATATTTGTTGTCTAGATTTCTCTGAAGGGTTTGCCGAATGTTGGCACCCTAGTTGTATTCAAGATTATGCTGCTTAACAATCCAAACCCTCAGATGTACTAGACTGGTTTTCCCAAGTTGGGTTTTTCCGGGGACTTAGTCCAAAAATAACTGTCACATGTGGATGTTTTTCATTGTATTTTGCTCAGGTTTTTTCAGCACTTAGATTATTCCGCAACATCATTTGTCTAAACTGCTTCATAAATTACTTTGATATTTCACTGTAATGAAATAATTATGAAACATAATAGAAGTAATTCAGATTTGTTGCAGTAGTAATCCGGATCTAGGATTTTTCACACTCGTAAAGTTTGTTGCTTCTTACTCTGATCTGTGTCTTCTTCTTCCAATTGGGGTGTTTGACGTAGACCCCGTTGCCAATAAAGTAAACGTCATAACCTCAGTTTTGAAGTTGAGACACTGAGAGCAAGTTCATCCCCAACTCGGGCACATGCAGTACGTTAGTGGCCTGGATCTTATTTCCAGCCTCGGTCTGAAAAACTACGGTACCTCTCCCAATAGGGGTACATTTTGCTTTATTACCCATGGTTATTTTAAAACTCATCTGCTCCTCTCGGTAGTTGGAAACACATTCCCGTACTCCTGTCATGTGAGCAGAAGTTCCACTGTCAATGTACTAGACATCAGAAGAAGCAGTGCTTGATACGCGAGCAAATTCTTCTTCAAGTCTGGATGCCAAAACAGAAACATTGTGATCCATCTGTTCTATCATGCTTCTTTATCTCCCTGGATAACTACGTGAACCCTTCTGCGCTGCTGCTGCAATGTCAGACTTCTGTCCATTAGTCGATTCTTCGTTCCTGTTACTCATCTCTGACTATAATACCATGTGAAAATTTCAATCTGAAAAGTCTACAGTTGCAGTGATAGATTTATTCCTCCTACTCATTATTTCGATAAGTTTTTTATAGAAATCTATCGGTAAATATCAAAATAAATATTACTGCAACATTCACAAATATATATACAGAGAAGTAAACAGTAAAGGACATAAGCACAATAATCAATCACATGTACACAATTGTTTTTGGATAATTGTCCCCGGAAAAACCCAATGCGGGAAAATCGGTGCAGCAGATGAGGGTTTTATTAAATTCTTCAACAAATGATTCTTTACAAGGAATATACTGGAAGATAAAATTTGAAAACACCTGAGACAAAATTCTTGGCTCCTCCCGACAAATCCCAGACACCCTGATCAACCTCTGCTTCTCTCTGTGCCTGTCTGCGTGTTTCTTTGCACAGTCCCTGCGCTGGACTGCGTAAGTCTGCATAGGCTCTGTGTGGGTTCACTGCACTGTAGCCCTGTACTGCCTCCTGTGACCCACTGTGTCCCTCTGTCCCCGACCTCAATCACTGCTGACTCCCTCCTCCTTCTGCTTCTGCAACTCTTTGCCCTGCAACTCTCCCACTGAGATCGAATTCTCTTACTTCAGAATCGATCTCCTTTGGGTACTGAGTGTATGCCCGGCTTATTTTCCAAATGACCCTCAAGCCTTCTTTTATAATCTTCTCGTTGATGAATCAACGGCCCAGATTAGAAGTCTAATCAATGGCTAACATTAAAACTTGACTCGATCTTTGTTTTCTAGAAGATTCATACTCTGACTTATTAATACCCTTTAATTATTTCATTTCCCTAAGTTTAGACTTAGGGTCTCCATTAAAATAATTAATTATTTTAATAAGTCATGAACCGAGTGGAATTTCCACAAAGGGTTTCTGGGTTCCTTGGAATACTGATGTTCAAGCATCCTTACAAAGTTTTGAGACTTGGGACACTTTTCGATGATACAAAAATCAACACTTTCCACTCTCCATTGACCCAAAGTCAGTGCAGAGGTAAAACCTCAATCAAACTTGATCCAGGATGCATGGGGTTCAAGAGGTCACACGCATCCTCATAAAATTGTTCAATGAATATGTGTCTTTGTTTATGGTCACAACATGACTTCAATAAGCTCAGAGTAAGGCCTGTAGAGATTTTTCTTCATAGTATGACTCAGATATGGAAAACAGATCTAGCTTAGGATTTGAAGGTTCAGATTCAGAGACTAGATCTTCCTAGATGAAGGCATAGTAAATGGATAAGCGAATCTTCAAAAGAATGCAAATGTGCTAGGTTAGCTTAAAAGAGGAGGTTGGAGGTTGAATCAAGGTGAACCAACATTATTTGGTGTTGATCTCCTTCGCTGGTATTTGAGATTAAATCAAGAGCCGCAGAGGTTTGATGAAGACAAATAGGTATAGCCCAACAAACAAGTACAAGCCTCTTGTAGTTTTAGTTCTTCTTTCAAGTTCATTCTGTGAAATTCGGATCCATATATATGATTTGACTTCTTTCCAAGAGATTATTTAAATCGAGCTGTGATTTGATTTGAAGTTGACTGAAGAGTATCTTCCTCTGAGGAAGAGTCCTGATAATTTACTAAGATAACTTCGCATTTCTGTGGGGCATAATTTGACCATAAATTTGAGTTGATGTGAGCTATAATCCTCAGATTTAAATTTAGAAAGGTGACTTCAAAGCTTCAAATCGAAATGTCCAAGGAAGAAAAAATTTAGATCAAGAGGAATTAGCCTAGAAATGCTTACTCAGAAATTCCTTAGACATCCTCCCAGGGTTGCCTCAACGCAAAGAAGATCGAAGAGCCTCCATAATCCAAAACCCTCCAAACATCAACCTTTTTCCTGAGATTGCTTTCTCTTTCACTCTTGCTTGGAATTTGTCTTCTTCGTAGCTCTGATACCATGTTAAAATTACATGATCTTTGCATAGGACAGTTACTTCAGAATTCCATAGAATCCCATTTATTTAAACCATATCATTTCCATTAGCAATCATATGAATCATACCTGAAAGTAACTGAAGAAAAAAGATAAACAATAGATCCAGAAGACAAGATAAGACAAGAGAACATGAGGATATGGCTCAAGCCAGGGAAAAACCCCAAGATGGGGAAAACCCTTGATCAATTCTTATTATTATTATTACCAAATGTTCAACAGAGGATGAGAGAGTCAATCAATGTCAACATAGACATGTCAATTTGATAACAAGAACCACTGTTGAAAAAGCCAAATAAGCACCTCAATCTAATTTTGTTAAAATTAGATAACCATGGTGTTCTATGCTTGATGCACTTTTACTTCAATCTTTCTTAGGCCCAATAAAAAATAGAAATCACATAAACTTGAAAGTAAAATGTTGATAGAACACAATAATAGATCAATAGAAGACAAGCCAAATATAGATCAGATTTACAATTCCTTTTGTCCAGCAAATATATGAGATATTGTGGCGTTACAGTGGTCAGTAGGATGCTTCAACCAGCAAAGTCTTTCTCGGTCAGCCAGCACTTTCATGTGTCACACCCACAGCCCTCAAAGACAACTCATCACAAGTCAACGCAAGTCAAACCAGGGACAACGCAGAAAATGTCAATGTAGGAAGCTTCAGAAAAGTCAATGCAACAAACTAGGGCTTCGGTCAAATACCCGAAATTCCTCGATTTTAGTGCCCAGCTGTACGGCCTCCTAAAATTGGAATTCTATAGAAGATTGAGGTCAAACGACCAAGGTTTGACCACGGTCAACGCTGCAACAGAAAAGCCCTAAATAGAACAGTGCAGAAAACAGAAAGCCCTAAACAGATCAGCACAGAAAACAGCAGCTTCGCTCCACACGTGTGAGGGAAAAAGGCCTCCAAAGGCTATCGAACCAATTAGATCACAATGAGAGAATGTGTGATGAGATGATCAGAAAATGACCTCCAAGTCTCTCCAATTTATATTCATCAATGAGGGTGTGTGATACATCTCTTAGGCATGTGGGATAAATCTGGCCGTCCTTGCACATGTGGAAAATAAATTCAAATCAATGTTCTGCTCATCCGATTAAGATGATCTTTAGATCAATCTTGCATCTCTCCAAAAGAGGAATCCAACAAAAATATGACCATCATCATATGAGCAATGCAACATGGAGTTTGGACCTAGTTGCTCAAAATTAACAAATATGCATTCTGCAGTTACAATCTGACCTGATCATTAGACAATTCATGACTATAATACTTCCATACTTCCTTTCAATGATGCAGCCTGCTTCAAGGGTCTTTGTTCACATCCAATCAGTAGATCTGAGCTAGTGTCAGCTCCTATATAGGCCTTTCGGTCAATCTAATCCATGGAGACTAGGCCTGCGGCCTAGATGAGATACCAACCAGACTTTCTACCTTCTGCATCTAGACATAAGTACTGCGGCCTACCTATACCTTCTATTAGGAGAGCGGATAACGGTTGAGGAGGAAACCCATGCATACATGTGCCAAAAACGTCATCCAATAGCCTTTGATAAGTGCGGTTTACTTTCTGCTCAATCTCTGTCCTATAATGAAGATAAGTGAACCCAGAATATTGTGTATACAAACCCAAACTGATTTCGGCCTTCTGTCTGTGGAACACAGCCCATGAAGGAAACTGAACCGATCCCAAACTTGCCCTCATTACCTTCGCTGGAAACCTCCTTTCATCTGCGGCTATTTCAGAGAGAAGAATAGGATGTTCGAAACGAGGATGAAGGCTCCTCTTTATATACAAGATGGAGGGAAGACCAACCTTAAATTTTGGAGGCAAATTTGAAATTCAAATTTTTTATTTTTCCCGCCTAAACAGAATCATAACCTATAGAATTTCTTTTTGAATAAAAAATATTTTCCTTGACCAAATTTGACGATCTTTAGATCAATTTTGGTCCTCTCAAAATGAGGGATTCAATGGAATGATTATCTCCATCAACTGAGCAGACCTAAGTGGAATTTGGCCCTAGTTGCCAATTTTAACACAAATTTCAGGGAATGGCATAGGGGATGACAGGGTATAGGACATAGGGGACACTATAGAAATAATAAAAAAGAGGCTACTAATTTATCTAGTTATGAATCATGAAATATTCATAAATGAACATATTGTTACATTCAATTATTCAATTTGAAACACAAACACACAAATCCCCTATATGAGGCATTCCCTGTATTTCCTACAATAGGTGGATGAGAGTATATGCTTCCCATGCCCCATGCTGCCCCTGATGTTGGGGATGCTTGTTTCACATCCTTGACACTAGCTTAGCTCAAATGCCCATGATGATATGTCACTTAAGGTGACCAATAAAATTGAAAAAACACATTTTATTTTTTGCAATTTTTCAAGTTGGGTACTGTTACCACTCCTATAAGCAGAGTTGCCAAAGATGCTTGCAACCTGCTAAAATCAGCACACATAGGACAAGGGCCCACTGTCACCATAGTCCAGGTCCCCATTTGTAGTATTCCTTCTTGGAAATGAATCCATCTTTTAACTGTATTTTCTGAGTTTCGTGTAATTTTTCAGGGAAGTCTTTTGTCAAACAGTTTGAAGAGTGACTGTTGTAGGTGTAGTTTTTAAAGTTTGTTTATACAAATCCACACAGTGGCCAAATTATACACCCAGAATTGAGACCAGCAACTGGAAATATATTTAATGCTAATAAAGATTACAAATCACTGAAGCAAGAAGCATTTTTTATCGTTTGGAAACATACAGGTCATGTACTAATTCTGGTATTGTGATACAATTAATAAGCACAGGGAGGGAAAGCTGGTATATAGTATATACAGTGTTGTTTCCTCAGGCAAAGTTCAGCTCCTTTATGCCACTTTCAGACCTCTGTAATAGCCACTTATCAAGCTCTAAAACACACTCAGTAGACCAGAAAATTCGAGCAGATCCAAAACTGATATATATAAACCCCTTTCACATTCCTCTTGTGATAGTTCGACCCACAAAAAGACTGACATTCCTCCCACAGTAACCACAACAGCAATGAGAGTTAATCTGCTCTTGTAGACTGGAAAGGAGTTAATCTGCTTTTGTTGACTTCAGAAAATATTACACAGCCATTGGGATGAATAACCTCAGAAAATAGGAGCTCGACCTTTGCTAGCTGATCCAAACCCACGAAAAGCCTCGATGGTAAGGATGTATCAATGGTGGCAATACCATAGGGTTGCATCGCCATCTCTAACGCCACCACCAACGTCATCACCATCGCTACCACCAAGTTCATTATCAGCACCAGTTGCTCTAGTGCCTGAGCTAACTACTATAATGCGCTCATTAGAAGCCATTCTGGAAACATTAAAAGGGTCGCAACCGGCCAATACCAAGGAAGTGTGACCTCATCTTGAGGAAAGACATTCAGAAAAGTCTAAAGATTATGATTATAAGCCACCAAAGGAAGATATTTCTAGAGAACTAAAAAGGATTAAACTCCTAGAATTCTTAGGAGGGCGAGCGGGAGAACGAGTTGAAGCATGGTTAGAGGGAATGGTAAGATGCTTTGCACTAAGAAAATTTTCTTCTACCTCTAAAACAAAGATCGTTATATTTCAGTTCAGAGGAAATGCTCTGATTTGGTGGGGAAATCTAGAAAAACAACTACATCTCACATCAGACAACGTTCCTTGGGAGTTGTTTGAGGAAAGACTCCGTGCAAAATACTTACCACCTTTCTTTCAAGAGCAGCAGGCTGGAGTCTTCCATACATTAGTCCAGGGTAATAAGACCGTGCAAGAATATGAGATAAGGTTTATGGAGCTTGTAAAATATGTTCCTTATCTAAATACTGATGAACGTCAAGCGAGCATTTCATATATGGATTAAATCCTTGAATCAGGGCTATGGGTAGAATGTGGAAGCCATCATCAGTAGCTGAGGCAGTTGAATGCGAACGTTATGTAAATGAGCATTTAGGTATTAAAAGGGATATCAGGCCAACAAAACCCTCACAGCCAAGATTTACAGGAAAGACTCCCCAAAATTTCTTCAGGGGAAGTAGCTTGAGACCACCTCCTTATGGTAACAGGTTTACTCCAAGAGGAGTAGGAGCAAGAGCTCCCATGACTGTTAATACTATAGCTGCTGAATAATCAAATACTAGTCCATGGAAATCTCGAGGGATTGTTAATAGAGGAAGAAATGGGAGAGGAAGTAGCACAAGAGGACGAAGCTCCTTGTCTAGAAAGAAATTCACAATTTGACTCAAGGGGATCATCCCAGATTAACTGTTGGGATGTGGAGGACCGCATTTTCAACGTGACTGTCTAGAAGCCTCATCAAATATAATGCATAGAGCAGGGAAAGAACCATCATCAAATGCTCAAGGAAATCATAGAATCCATGCAATAGTCAATAATAACCAGGCAACACATCAGTCCACTGCAGTGGAATCCTCAGGTATTATTAACGGCATAAAAATCAAAATTTTATTTGATACTGGTGCTACTGATAGTTTCATTTCGTCATATGCATTAAATAAATGTGGGTTGGCAACCTATAAGAAAAATGCTTTCAGACAGGTGAAAATGGCTTCAGGAGAACTTAAATTTGTAGATTTAAGTGTTGAGGAATGTAAAGTTAATCTAGGATTATGTCCAATTGAGTTAAAAGTATATGTCACAGCCCTAGGAACTTATGACCTCATCATAGGGATGGATTGATTGGAATCTTATCAAGCATGGGTAGACTGTTACGGGAAAATAATACTATGTTTAAATGATGAAGGAGAAACAATTCAAATCCAAGGTATTAAGTGAAAAGTATCTTTACGTTTTATTTCAAAAATGAAAATGAAGCGTTGCCTAAGAAAAGGCTGTCAGGTATATGCAGTTCAAGAAGTAAGCAAATAGAAAGGACTGTCCTTAAAACAATATTCAATATTATCCGAATTTTCGCCAGGATTACCTCCTAAAAGAGAGTTAGACCTCACAATATAATTAAAACCTAGTACGGAACCAATTTCTAAAACGCCTTACAGAATGACAGCTCCTGAACTTCAAGAGTTACAAATTCAGTTGAAGGAGCTATTGGATATAGGAAAGATTCGACCCAGTATTTCACCTTGGGGTGCTCTTGTAATATTTGTCAAGAAGAAATATGGTTCCTTGCGATTATGTATAGACTATCGAGATTTAAATCGAGACACAGTAAAGAATAGATATCCAATGCCTCGAGTTGATGACCTATTCGACCAAATGAAAGGAGCTTCGGTCTTTTCAAAGATTGATCTACGATCAGGTTATCATCAGTTAAGGATTAAAGAAAGTGATGTTTTTAGGACTGCATTCTGAACTCATTTCGAGAATTATGAATTCATTGTTGTAACATTTGGGTTGACCAATGCACCAGCAGTATTCATGAACCTTATGAACAATGTTTGCCGCAAATATCTCGATCAATTTGTACTAGTCTTCTTAGATGATACTCATCTACTCTATGAATGAGAAAGAACATGAACAAAATCTAAGGATAGTATCATCTTGCCTCAGGGAACACCAATTATATGGAAAGTTATCCAAATTTTATTTCTTTCAAAAGGAGATTCATTACTTAGGCCATATTATCTCTGGTGAAGGAATTTCAGTAGATCCTGAAAAGGTGAAAGTAATCATGGAATGGCCGATACCTAAGAATGCACAAGAAGTGCGAAGTTTTATGGGTTTAGCAGGTTACTATCGAAGGTTTGTAGAAGGATTCTCCAAAATTGCAAAGCCTATCACAACCCTCCAGCGTAAAGGTGTTAGGTATGAATGGACTGAGGAATATTATAAATCATTCTCCGAACTTAAAAGATTACTAATTAGTGTACCAATTTTTTCAGTAATTGATATGGAAAAAGATTTTATTGTGTGTACTGATGCATCTAAACAAGGATTAGGTGCAGTATTAATGCAGGATAGAGGCATAATAGCATATGCTTCAAGAAAATTAAAGCCTCACGAAGAGCTTTACGCCACATGTGATTTAGGGTTAGCCACTTTAGTGCTAGCTTTAAAGATATGGAGACATTACTTGGTAGGGAGAAACTCTATGTTCAAAAGAGACCATCAAAGTCTACAATATTTATTTACTCAAAGAGACTTGAATGCTAGGCAGAGACGCTGGAGTGAATTCTTAAGTATGACTTTGCAATTTCATACATAAAAGGGAAAGAGAATGTAGTTGCTGACGCCCTAAGTAGAAGGCCATGGATCTTTTCCCTCATTCCTATCAAGGTAGACTTAAGGAAACGAGTACTAGAACATCTCGTAAGTGATAGTTGGTACTTAAAAGTGAGGTATGGGCTTGATAGTAACCATTCAAAGGAATCTAAATTTGAAGGTTATGAATTAGAAGATAATGGAATTTTACGATTCCATAGAAGGATGTATATACTGGATAGCGGGGACCTCTGAAACACTATCCTCAAGGAAGCCCACAGGGCAATGTATTGTGCACATCCCGGTGTAAAGAAACTATATGCTGATACAAAGAAACTTTTCTTCCGGGCATGCTTGAAACGCGACATTGTCCAATTCATTGCAAAATGCCTTGAATGTCAGCAAGTAAAGGCTAACCACTACCACCCAGTAGGTCTCCTGCAACCTCATGACATTCCTATGACCAAATGGGAAATAATTTCTATGGATTTTATTGTTGGGCTACCACTTACACCACAAAAGCATAATGCCATTTCGGTTGTGGTAGATAAATTAATGAAAAGTGCCCATTTTATTCTTGTAAAAGATACTTATGAAGTTACTGACGTAGCACGGGTATTCATAAATGAAATTATCAGATTTCATGGAATACCTAAGAAAATCATATCAGATAGAGACTCACGATTCAGTTCAAGATTTTGGACTTGTATGCAATCAACCATGGGAACTCAATTAATTTTAAGCACAACATATCACCCTGAGACTGGTGGGAAAACAGAGAGGGTAAACCAAGTACTAGAAGATATGCTAAGAATGTATGTTATGGACCAACAATCGCACTGGGAAAAGTACTTACCCTTAGTATGGGATGTCGCCATTTGAAGCATTATACAGAAGACCCTGTAGAACACTGTTGAGTTGGGACAGGTTGGAAGACCGAGTAATAGTGGAGCCAGAATTGATCCAAGAGATGCAGGAACAAGTAAAGCAAATTAGACAATGATTGAAAGAGGCATAGGATAGACAAAAAATTTATGCTGATGCTCACAGGACAAATAGAAACTATGAAGTAGGAGATCAAGTTTTCATTCGCATCAGGCCAAATAAAAGCACCATACAGTTTGGAAAAGGGACAAAATTATCACCCCGATTTCTTAGACGGTTCAAAGTCCTGAAAAAAGTTGGACCTGTCGCCTATCGTCTTGCACTGCCACCCCACTTGCACAAAATTCATAATGTATTTCATGTATCTTTCTTACGACACTATATCGCTGACAAATCTCATAATATTCAATGGAAGAAACTGCAGGTATCAGATGAGGGAACGATTACGGTCGAACCATTACGTATACTAGAACGTAGGGTTCGACAACTCAGGAACCGACTGGTAGACCAAGTTAAGGTCCAGCGGGACAAGTGTAGTCCTGGATCAACTACATGGGAAGATACATAGGCCATATGTCAAAAATACCCCAACTTGTGCTAATTTTGAGGAACTAAAAATCCTATTTTGTATATAACTACTCTATTTTGGATGCTTAAAACTATCATTTTGAAATATCACATGTAAAGATGAATTGTATTTTGTTGGTACATGGATACCCATAAGAATATGATGTTTGCTTAATTCTACTGATATATGATATATGTTATTTGTTTAACTCAGTGAGTGCATGGATACCAATATGAAATATGTTAACAATGCTGGAATATGAATATCAACATGAATTTTAATATTTGATTAACCTTGCTACGAAATATAAATCATCCATTAGGTTATGTTGAATATTTTATAAATTGTTTCATTTCTATATATCGACATGATTATTGAGACAAAAATAAAAGAATAGTTACATTATGATATGAAAGTTAACTTGTTGATATATGGATTGGATATGACCAAGTATATTATACCATAGGTAACAATATGTATGGATTATACAAGAATTGTTATCTAAAGACAAATTGTTTTGAATATATTGATACATATGTTATAATGTCTGGACAAGTGTTTTACATTGTAAATAACATCGTTACCAAACCAATCACGTGATGACAGAATTCCAGGAACATTTGAGACTCAATGAGATTCCATGAAAGGGTGTTAACCCTAGTCCTACTAGGCGGGGTGGAGGAACTTCCCACCATTTATCCTCCGAAACCTGGAGTCATGGGAGGACTTTGCGAGTCACGCTCCCCTAGACGTGTGATGATGACTTCTGGATGCCTACTGGGAAATCAGGTCGATATAATCGACGCTGACATCCTTAAGGTCTATGAATGGTTAGGTCAGTAAAACTGACGCCATGGCATATTCCTATAGAAGACGGATAAGATGGGAGCGAAAGAGATTAGGAAGGATAGGATGATTCTAGAATAGCTTGGGAACCCAGCAACGATAGGGCATAAATATTACGGTTGTAAAATTTTAAATATCCAAAACATAAATTTTAAAATGCCTCATTCAAATTTGAAACATAATTCTTATATGATTATAATAATCACTAAATAATTACTAATATATTATATAAACCCTTAACTTCGAGACAAAGTTTTTGTAATATTCCAAGTAGAAATAAACAGCAATATAAAGCACATAAACAAAGACAAACAACAACTGGAGAGATATCACATGAACAATAACCAATATGGAGAACGCTGAGCCATTTTATTAATACTGAAAGATAGAAAATGAGTACAAAGGTGATCAGAATGATGGCACCTTGGCTTGCACTAGGCAAGCGTAGAAATACTCTCAGATTGTGACTCGAAATGGCTGCTAACTCAAGACTGCGTTATCTCCAAGCTTCTGGCACTGCTACTGTGTTGTTGTTACTGCTGCAATGAACTGAATATTTGGGGCTGCTCCCCACCTCGGAAAATTCTGAAACTTCGGGAATGGCCTCTACTCCCAATACCTAGAAAAGCCCAGAAAGCTTTTCAGAAATGGTCGACCCCCCGAAAATGGCTCCCTTTAGGCACTATGTTATTCCTCAAGTAGGGACGCTGGCTCTGAATGATCTACTCCAAAAGATGGCCCCTAACTCCTCCAAAATGCTGGAATAGGGAAGGGCTGGCCCAATGTTGCAGGAAACGCCCCCCCCGGGGTCCAAGCCCCGAAACGCGTCCCATATGGATCCGTATGGGATCCGCACCCCGAACTGCGGATCTGAATTTCGGAAACGTGGTTCGCAAAAAAAATTGCGATTCCTGGAAATCCGGATCCGTACGTCCGGATCCGCGTTTCCATACAGCGGATCCGCAGATCGTACGACTAATCGTCGTACGGAAGCGCCATGATTCTTGTATGGATCCGTACGGATTGCCAGCGGTTCCGTACAGCGTTGTACGGATCCGACTAATGTAGGTCAGAAAAGCGATTTTTTGATTTTTTTTATTTTTATTTTTGTTGTTGGTTGGGTCAGTAGGTGAGTTAGTGCTGAGTTAGGGATAGGATGAAAAAAATATAAACTCTCTTTTACCTCCTTAGATGTTTCTTAGATGCTCCCTCATGGTAATGTTAAATTCTTAAAGTAAAAGTAACATTCTCATTTATTTTTCATTTATTTTTAACATTACCATGAAATGACTCAGGATGTTTGAGGGTGGTTCCAGCCTGATCGGACTTCATATGGAGAAAATAGAATTTCATATCCTATTCAAAATTCAGCAGACTTAACAATTTTCAGGAATTCAGGATCGATGGTATGGTGGCATGTCATTAGATTATATCACGTATGAGGGTATGTGATTAGCATTTAATCAAGAGCACCAAGCCCTATATGTACCCTAGTGTTGGTGGTGTTAATTGTTGAACTCCTTTGTCATGTCGTTAGCAAAAAATTACATTTCAATCAAGTCAAAATAATCGATCAAGCATGTTAAGTTATTTCTACCATATTTTAAGGCTTGCATTAGGGTTTGATCAAAATTGGGCAATTTTGACTAATGTCCCTAGATAATCGAGGTAGAGGCAAAGGCTAGACAAGAGGAGAAGAATCTAGATTATAAATGGTTGATGCATCTAAATGGTTGATGCTCAAATAATTAATCATTAATGTACAATGGATGTCATATTTATCTTGATTTATGTACAAATATGCATGCTTCCATATCTTCTACAATTAATTTGGTATTTTGGATATTTTTTTAATATAAATGCAAAAAAATATATATATATATATATATAGTAGATGCTTCCGAGAAGCTTCGCTTCCTAGATTTTTTGGAAATGACGCTTCCACGTCCCCGCTTTCAAAAAACGTCCTTGCTTCATCCTGCTTTGTGCAACGTTGGGCTGGCCCCTTACCCACTATCTCGGGCTGAATCCACCAACTAACCCCCGATCCGGAACTACCTCCTCACAAGACTGCGTCCTCCCTCTGACTGACTGTGCTGTCTCTCTGAGTGGATGCTCCTCTTGTGGTAACTGCAACTCCCTCTGGCAAAACAAGGATGAAATTCCTCACCCGAGCAGGCACTCGAAGTCCCCCGGGGTTGAGGTTGGGATCTCCGAACGGAGACACCCGATGTACTGAACAATACGTGAAGACTTTGCTAAACAACAAGCATGCTTAATGTTAGAAGACAAATCTCAAAGATGCGTAATCAGAATGAATAAGAATGAGGAGACCCTTCCTCCTTTTATGCTTGGTGAGCCTTTCCCTCACCTAGGCCCCACCAATCTCTACGCTGTCTCCCTTGGCCCATGCTGTCCAACTCACTTTGAGCTGGCTGGGCCCCACGCTGTCTACGCTGCTCCCTTTCCTACGCTACCACTTGACCACTAGGCCCCATGTTGCCAAATAGACATGTCTTAAGTGACTTTAGGAAATATTTTTATCCTAAGTGTGAGCTAAGTGTTCCTTCACCCAGTTTATTTATATTTTAACTCTATGAAGGCAAAATAGTCAAAATTAATATTTCCAATTAGCTATTTGCTAATTGGGAATATTACAGTCTCCCCCGGAAAAACGTTGCTTGTCCTCAAGCAACTGAAATGATGGATGCTGCAGAATCTTCTCACTCTCCCAGGTGGCATCCTCATCCGGTAAATTCCTCCACCTCACTAGGTACTCCCTGACTATACTACTTCGTAGCTGCCTCTCCCTAGTGTCAATAATGGCCTCTGGCTGTAGCACCAAGTGCCCCTCATCATTTGTGGGCAGAAGCTCCTCTGTCGCAGTCATCTGCTGCCCAGTACCTTCTTCAGGCATGATACGTGAAAAACGTTGTGAATCTTGCTACCCTCGGGTAGCTCCAATTCATATGCAACCTGTCCTATTCTGCGTATCACCCTGTACGGTCCATAGAAGCGAGGCTTGAGCTTTTCACTCTTCTCGCTTCGCCGTGACTGTTGATATGGCTGCAAGCGTAGATAGACCAAGTCACCTACCTCAAATTGCCTCTCAGCTTGTCCCCTGTCGACGTACAACTTCTATTGGTTCTGCGCTGTAGCCATGTTATCCTTGAGAGCTCGAAGTATATCCTGACTCTCTTGGATCCAATCCTTGGCTCTAGGAGCCTTGCTAGTACCGAACATCATGTCAGCAAAAGATAAAGCATGATATCCATACAATGCATAAAACAGAGACATACCAATGGACATATGATGAGTGTTGTTGTAGTAGTACTCCCCCAAGTGCAACCATCTCAACCATGCCTTCTGCTGCCCGCTGACATAGTTACACAAGTAGCCCTCTAGCCACTTGTTCACTATCTCGGTCTGTCCATTCGTCTGGGGGTGGTAACTAGTACTCGGTGTCAACTCAGTGCCCACCAAACGAAAAAGCTCCTGCCAAAATCCGCCCATAAAGCGGCTGTCCCTGTCATTGACAATGGTCTTCGGGAGACCATGCAATCTGAAAACGTCCCTAAAGAACAATTCTGCTACTTGTGCTGCGGTGTAATGTGCTGATATGGCAAAAAAATGAGCATATTTAGTCAGTCGATCAACGACTACAAATATGCAATCCTTGCCCTGTACCGTGGGCAACCCTATAATGAAGTCCATCGAGATACTCTCCCATTTCCCCTCAGGTATCGGAAGAGGCTGCAATAATCTTGCCGGATGGTTCATCTCTCCTTTGTTACGCTGGCAAACCTTGCACTCCTTGACATATTGGAGCACGTCCTCCTTGAGGCCCTTCCAAGAGAACCTCTCCCTGATGGCTCTATAGGTTTTGGTAAACCCCTGGTGGCCCGATAATGGAGAATCATGCGAAGCGTGCAATATCTTCTTCTTGAGCTGGAGCCCTCAGTCAAGAAGATCCTATCCCTGTAATAGATCACCTTGTCCATCACTCTGTACCTGTCATCTGTCACCTGTCCATCCAAAATCTCACAAGCAAAACGGTCCTTGGAGTACTCTACCAACAGTCGAGCCCTCCAGTCTGTGTCTAAACTCATTAATGACAACGCTGTTGGTCTGCGAGAAAGTGCATCTGCCACAACGTTGTTCTTCCCCTTGACATACTCAATGTCAAAGTCATAAGCCTGGATCTTGTTGACCCACTTCTGCTGCCTCTCCTGCAACTGTTTCTGTTCTAAAAAGAATCAGAGGCTGTTGTGATCCGTCCTCACTCTGAATTTGTTCCCTACCAGGTACTGTCGAAACTTGGCCAATGCATGCATGATGGCCAACATCTCCTTGTCGTATATCGCATACAACCTCTCATGTGGAAATAGCTTTCGGTTCTCGAAAGCTATGGAGTGGCCTCCCTACATCAAAACTGCGCCGATCTCCTCCCCTGATGCATCACACTCCAAGACAAAGGGCTATGTAAAATCTGATATTGCTAACACTGGATAGCTGCTCATCACCTCCTTGAGCCTGTCAAAAGCCCTTTGCGTTGTATCTGTCCAACTGAATGCCCCCTTCTTGGTGAGATCTGTAAGGGGTGCAGCATGTTGGGAAACTCCCTTGGCGAACTTTTGGTAGTAGGTGCAGATCCCCACAAATCCCCGAAGTTCTGTCACATTTGCCATTCCCTAATGGCCCTGATCTTCTCCTTGTGGACCTTTACTCCATCCACCCTAATGATGTACCCCAAGTAGAGCATCTTGGTCAACCCAAACTCACACTTGGAGAGCTTAGCATAAAACTGATGCTCTTCCAAAATGCGCAATACAACCTCTATATGTTGGAGGTGCTCCTCCCATGTCCTGCTGTAGATCAATATGTTGTCAAAAAACACTAACACACACTTCCTCAAGTGACTGCGGAAGATGTGATTCATGCATGACTGGAAAGTGGTTGGGGCATTGGGTAGCCCAAAAGGCATCACCAAAAACTCAAAATGGTCGTAATGACACCGGAAAGCGGTCTTGGGAATGTCCTGCTCCCTCACGCGAATCTGATGGTACCCGGATCTCAAGTCAATCTTTGAGAAGAACTTGGCCCCCCTCAGCTCATCCATCAACTCATCAATCCGTGGGATGGGGTATCGGTTCTTCATGGTCTTCTTGTTCAGGGCCCTGTAATCAATGCACATCCTCAACGTGTCGTCCTTCTTCTTCACTATCACTACTGAAAAAGCAAAGGGGCTGGTGCTAGGACGGATGTGTCCAAGAGCTAAGAGCTCATGGATAGCCCTCTCAATCTCATCCCGATAGGCTTTGGGGTGCCTATGGGGTGTAGTGATGACAGCCTGGATACCCTACTTCAGCTCAATAGTGTGCTCAAACCCCCGATCTGGTGGCTGTCCTGGTGGTATCTCCCCAAATACCGTAGCATACCCGTCAAGAATCGACTGTACATCTGGGTGTACGGCCTACCCTGTAGATCCTGCCTTCGACGCACGCAACTCCACTGCCCACTCTATGTCCCCCTTCAGGAAATCTACCTCCATTCGGTGTGCTGAAATTGTTTGTGGTGGGTAGGTGTGCATCTCCCGAATCTTCTCATGCCTCCCAGTGTTCTTGTCCGTCCACTCCATCTCCAAGGTCTCCTAGTCAGTGGTGACCTTCCCTAATGTGATAAGCCACTGTACCTCCAGTATCATGTTGGTGTCCAGAATGTCCACCACAAAGAAATGATTTGTCAGGGTGTACGTCCCCATCGTCACTGCCAAGGCTGGCACATACCTGGCACACTGCATGGTCCGATCCTCTGGAACTAGTACCGAAAATCCATCAAAAGTCTCCGTCTGTATGCCTGTAATATTCCTAATTAGCACCGCTAATTGGAATATTTCATTTTTGTATATTTTTGCCGCCTATAGTTAAATTAATAAATAAAAGTGAGAAAGAGGGGGTCAACTCACTTTAATAAGATAAAGTGCTTCCTAGTAGAGTAACGTTGTAACTTAAAGGAAAGCCTTGGGGGTCCACACTTAACATGAGAGAGGCCTCACGTAGGCTCTAGAGGCAACTGCGCAGGCATAGGAGGAGCTCATGGAGAGAGGGGACGCAGTTAGGGTTTTGAGGGGAGCTAGCACTATAAAAGGTGGGAGTTTCACTCCATTTGGGATTATTGATATGTTGATGATATTGTGAGCTAGACTTCTGTCTACTTGAGCACGCCGGTTGTTTAGTCGGTCTGCAGCACTGTTTAGTGCGACTGAGTGTCTCCGGTCGGAGATCTCGCCCTTGGCCCCGGGGGACTTCGAGTGCCTGCTCAGGCAAGGTATTCCTTCAGTTTCAGCAGTTGATTTGCAGGTGATTTGGGTGGACGTTTTGCAGAGGAGCTGGGCCTCATTGAGTGACTGCGCAGTCCTGGAGGGAGGACGCAGTTGGAGTTAGAGCAGCTCTGTTGTGGGGGATTTTCGTGGAGTTTTCAGCGTGTTTCAGCTTGGAGGGATTGTCTTTTCAGTTGGAGAGTTTGCAGAGGGATTTGTGGCCCTTTTCCAGCATTCTTCCTTTGGCATCTGCGCTGTGCTTGGGAGAGGCAGCGTTTTCCTTGAGGAGGGCTTCTGGGGTGTTTTTCGGAGGTGGTCCATTTGCTTCATGGTTTCTGGGTTTGGTCCGGAGCAGTGAGTACAGGCAGTCTACCGATTTTCAGCTCATTTCGGTGAGGGGATCAACCCCTAGTTCCAGTTCATTGCAGCAGCAGCATTCTACGGCAGATTTCTCCAGCAGCTGGGACGCAGTCTCTATAGCAGCCATTTCCTATTCTGAGAGGGTCTTCACTTGCCTTGTGCAAGGATAGGTGCACTCATTCTGATTATCTATTGTACCCATATATATATTCTCAGATTAATAAAATGGCTTAGCGTTCTGATATTTTTATGTGTACTTGCTCTGTATTCTATTTCCGGCATTTTTTCCTATATAGTTGCATGTTTGTATTGCTGTGTATTACTGTCTATTTCCCGTTGGGGATATTACAATGCCCCTCCGCTCTACCATCTG